>CM039680.1:168981081-169162158 GCA_022537955.1 Schmidtea mediterranea
AAAATTCTCTTTAAATGACATTAATCTAAGCTATATTCATTATTTTCATAAAAAATCACCGACTTATATCGATATTCAACCGAATAAATTTCTTGAAATCCCCTTAAAATAGAATTCATCTCGTGACCAATCCTTTCCCCCTTAAAAGATCATAAATTCTCTTCTTAACAAATCATTTCTCTTTAAATGACAATATTTCCACTCTCTCAAAAGATTTACACACATATTGATATCTATCTGAACAAATCCCCCTAAAAATATTATAAATTCCTCCTCTATATTCTCCATTTAGAAAATATTTACCTTTGAACACAGATATTCAACCAACTTAACCCCTTAAAAATATCAACAAACTTGTTCTTAATCGATTATTTCCTTAAAATATCATAAAATTTACTCTTAACCAATCATTTCCATTGAAATAACATTTCCCCCAACTGCACCAATAATATACATATTTTTTAAAAACCTACAAGGTAAAATTTCTTTAGAAATCTATGTTTAACCGACTCTACTCCTTAAAAATTCATCATTCGAATCATATTTACTATATGTATTCAACCAATCAAATTCCCTTAAAATTATCATAAAAATTTGAATTTTACCAATAAAAATAAATTTTCTTTAAAGTATTACAAAATTGTTATCATCATTTTCCATCGAAAATCACCACAATTTTGTTCTGGCAACAATTTCAAGCAATTAAAAAATTCATCAAAAATGACTAAAATCGAATAAAGTATGTTTCCCACATAAATTAAATTATTGTAAAATATATATCATATTGCTCATTAAAATTAATCAGTAAATCAAGTATAAATTCAATAAAAATTACCAGTCAACCATTAGAGATATATCAATGATTTTCATAACTATACTGATAACCACACTGAGCATCCCCTTAAAATTCTCTAAATTATACTACTTTTGTGATTGATATCCATGAAATCAATATTAGATTTGAAAATGAAAGTAATTATTGACCCCTTTATTTACACTGTAAAATCAATTAAAATTTTAGGTTTCACTAAAATATTTTTAAAAATTAACTGATTTAATCAACTATTTAAATAGAACATAAAATTATAATTAAAATATCATTTACTATTCAAAATCTATCAGTCAAATTGGATTCTAATTGGTAAATAATTATCTTAAATAGATGTTTCATAAACATTTTGATCCTAAATTTATTTATTTATTTATTTATTTTTATTTAAAATAATCCTAAAATCAAGTCTAATCTAATAAATTAGGAAGAAATTAATTGTTTCTAAAATTATAGATTTACCCTAATTTCTTCAAAAATTTCATTAAAAACATAATCAAACCTTAAATCCATTAAAATTCAAAAGAAAACCATAAAATTCACAAAGATGATTAAAATTTACTAAAATAAATACCTCGTAAAACTAGATATTACTTAAATTATAATAAAATTTCCCTAAAAGCTCTAATTGATTTACATAGCCTAAAATTATTTTATTTTTGTCGAGTACAACCTAATCTATTGAAAGATGTAATTTATTTAGTTAAATTTTCATTGAAAATAACAAGTCAACAAATGGAATTTTAATTAGTAAAGATTATATTCTATAAAGAAAATTTTCAGTGAAGAAGTAATATTGGTGAGATAGTACATTAAGTGACTAAAATCGTTGAAATTACTGAAAACAGTGGGATAGCTAAAGATATCTACTAAATAGATGAAATATCAATTGATATCTTAATAACTTACAAGGGTAATATACTTTGAATGGAGAAAATATACATCGAAGAGAAAAATATTCGTTGACGAGGAAAAAACATTCATTGAATAAGGAAAACAATAATTGAAGAGAGAAAATATTCATTAAAGAGGAAATCAATCATTAAAGTGAGAAAATATGAATTGAAGCTAACAAATATTCAGTGAATCGAGAATTGCTTATAATAAATTAGTCGGTAAAATTTCTCAATGATGAGATGAAATATCAATTAAATATTGTGAAATACTTGAAATAAATGGTCTGAATTATTCAATGATCAACAAATATACACTCTTAAAGTACAATTGATTTTCAGTAAATATTTTCATCTTTTATGTATATTTGTTGATCATTGAATAATTCAGACCATTTATTTCAAGTATTTCACAATATTTAATTGATATTTCATCTCATCATTGAGAAATTTTACCGACTAATTTATTATAAGCAATTCTCGATTCACTGAATATTTGTTAGCTTCAATTCATATTTTCTCACTTTAATGATTGATTTCCTCTTTAATGAATATTTTCTCTCTTCAATTATTGTTTTCCTTATTCAATGAATGTTTTTTCCTCGTCAACGAATATTTTTCTCTTCGATGTATATTTTCTCCATTCAAAGTATATTACCCTTGTAAGTTATTAAGATATCAATTGATATTTCATCTATTTAGTAGATATCTTTAGCTATCCCACTGTTTTCAGTAATTTCAACGATTTTAGTCACTTAATGTACTATCTCACCAATATTACTTCTTCACTGAAAATTTTCTTTATAGAATATAATCTTTACTAATTAAAATTCCATTTGTTGACTTGTTATTTTCAATGAAAATTTAACTAAATAAATTACATCTTTCAATAGATTAGGTTGTACTCGACAAAAATAAAATAATTTTAGGCTATGTAAATCAATTAGAGCTTTTAGGGAAATTTTATTATAATTTAAGTAATATCTAGTTTTACGAGGTATTTATTTTAGTAAATTTTAATCATCTTTGTGAATTTTATGGTTTTCTTTTGAATTTTAATGGATTTAAGGTTTGATTATGTTTTTAATGAAATTTTTGAAGAAATTAGGGTAAATCTATAATTTTAGAAACAATTAATTTCTTCCTAATTTATTAGATTAGACTTGATTTTAGGATTATTTTAAATAAAAATAAATAAATAAATAAATAAATTTAGGATCAAAATGTTTATGAAACATCTATTTAAGATAATTATTTACCAATTAGAATCCAATTTGACTGATAGATTTTGAATAGTAAATGATATTTTAAATATAATTTTATGTTCTATTTAAATAGTTGATTAAATCAGTTAATTTTTAAAAATATTTTAGTGAAACCTAAAATTTTAATTGATTTTACAGTGTAAATAAAGGGGTCAATAATTACTTTCATTTTCAAATCTAATATTGATTTCATGGATATCAATCACAAAAGTAGTATAATTTAGAGAATTTTAAGGGGATGCTCAGTGTGGTTATCAGTATAGTTATGAAAATCATTGATATATCTCTAATGGTTGACTGGTAATTTTTATTGAATTTATACTTGATTTACTGATTAATTTTAATGAGCAATATGATATATATTTTACAATAATTTAATTTATGTGGGAAACATACTTTATTCGATTTTAGTCATTTTTGATGAATTTTTTAATTGCTTGAAATTGTTGCCAGAACAAAATTGTGGTGATTTTCGATGGAAAATGATGATAACAATTTTGTAATACTTTAAAGAAAATTTATTTTTATTGGTAAAATTCAAATTTTTATGATAATTTTAAGGGAATTTGATTGGTTGAATACATATAGTAAATATGATTCGAATGATGAATTTTTAAGGAGTAGAGTCGGTTAAACATAGATTTCTAAAGAAATTTTACCTTGTAGGTTTTTAAAAAATATGTATATTATTGGTGCAGTTGGGGGGAAATGTTATTTCAATGGAAATGATTGGTTAAGAGTAAATTTTATGATATTTTAAGGAAATAATCGATTAAGAACAAGTTTGTTGATATTTTTAAGGGGTTAAGTTGGTTGAATATCTGTGTTCAAAGGTAAATATTTTCTAAATGGAGAATATAGAGGAGGAATTTATAATATTTTTAGGGGATTTGTTCAGATAGATATCAATATGTGTGTAAATCTTTTGAGAGAGTGGAAATATTGTCATTTAAAGAGAAATGATTTGTTAAGAAGAGAATTTATGATCTTTTAAGGAGAAATGATTGGTCACGAGATGAATTCTATTTTAAGGGGATTTCAAGAAATTTATTCGGTTGAATATCGATATAAGTCGGTGATTTTTTATGAAAATAATGAATATAGCTTAGATTAATGTCATTTAAAGAGAATTTTATTTTATTTTAGTGAGAAACAATTGGCTAAGAACAAAATTTATAATATTTTAAGGGGAAATAATCGATTAAGAACAGATTTGTTGATATTTTTAAGGTACTGAGTCGGTTAAATATCGTTATTTAAAGGGTGATTTCTATAAAAAATAATGAATATAGTTGGTAGGGTAAGAGTAAGTGTTATTTGATGGGAAATGATTGGTCTAGAGTGGAATTTAGTTTAGTGAGAAATAGTCAATTAACAAGTTTGTTGTCATTTTTAAGGGGTTGGGTTGGTTAAATATTGTTATTTTAAGGGGTAAATATTATCTAAATTGGTATTTTATGATTTTGTTTTTATGAAAAATATTGAATATGGCTGGAAATATTGTTATTTGATGGAAAATGATTGGTCAAGAGAGTAATTTATAATATTTCTAAAGAAATTTACTGGAATGAATATTGGTATTCAAAAGGTAAATATTATCTACTTGATAGGCTTTTATAAAAATTATGAATATAGTTGGTATAATGGAGTGAAAAATGACATTTGAAGAGGAATGATTGGTTGAGAGTCGATTTTTTTTTTATTTTAAGGGGAAACAATAGGTCAAGAGGAGGAATTTATTTTAAGAGGATTTATTCGGTTATATATCAATGTCAAAAGATGGATACTTAGTGAAATCGATACATTTTCATTGACTTAACGGTTTTCAAAATATAAAATAAGATTTTGGTTAATTTTAATGATATTATTGGAATCTGAATAAAATATACGATACGTGTTCAGTTCTAAGAAATTGTTCGATTCATGTATTCAAGTATTTATTTGATTTTATTATTATATTTGTAATTAAATTAAAAACTAAAATTGACTAGTATTTAAAAATATTTGGTTACCTATTATTTATGTTGTTATTGACAATTTTCTGAATAATTTAAATATTTACGATTATTTCAGGAATGAAGAGAAATTGTACGATTAAAAACTATGAGCTGTTGATAAAATACATTAATTTTTATTCAACAAGTACCTAGAACAATTACCTAACAATCTTAAAATTTTAAAAAATCTAACAAATTTTTTCAATTATTTTACAACTTAGTTAATTTAATTAACTGATAAGTACTAGTTTCTTTACGATTTGCTACTGTGTTGAAACTTTTTTTTTTAAATTCGTATTCAAAGTACTAACAAATTTTATTAAAGATCTATCAAGACTTGTCAAAAATTATAAAACTTTGGTAATTTTAATAAGTATTACTCAATAACTACTATTTTCTTACCAATTTGCTGAAGGTATTATTTTAAAATTTCTTCAAAGTAATAACATTATTTACAAATTAATCAGTTTTATCTCAAATTTAACAACTTTCTCACAACTTTAATCAAATTCTAATCCCATGATAATCATAAATTACGTGTATTTTCTTAAAAATTGTCCATAGTTTTTCTTATATCGGTAAAACAAACACACATATTTCAATCAAAAACACGTGTGTATCATAAATTATATACATTTTCTTAACAATCTCAAACTTTACATAAATATTGAACTATTTTTATGATTTAACACATACACATTATTAGCCATAAAATAAATATTTCATAAATTGTTGAAAAATAACACATATTTTCATTAAAGTTTTTCCATAAACACTGTAACATATCGATGGTTTAACACACACATTTGAGCCATAATTAGTTTTGATATTTATTTGCACATATTTTCTTAAAAATATAGAATTTTTCTTTAACTTTTTACAAACATTTACAATTGTTCTATCCCTCTATACTATGAACCACAATTGAACAAACTTTTTCTATTCAATATTAATTTTATATACTTTGTTGAAAATTTATATAAAATAATAATGAAAATAATAATAATAAAAACTTGTAATATTATTAATAATAATAAAAATAACAATAATAATAATAAAATAATAATAAAAATAATAATAATAATAATAATAATAAAATTAAAATTAAAAAACATTAAAACACTACTTATAAGATAATAATAATAATAATAATAATAATAATAATAATAATAATAATAATAATAATAATAATAATAATAATAATAATAATAATAATAATAATAATACTAAAAGAATAAAAATTAAAGAACATTAAAACACTACTTATAAAAAATAAGTAGTATATTAAAATTATAAATGTTTAAAAATACTATGACATTGACCTACTTTTAAATGACCTTGAAATAATATTATGACTCATCCAATAACCTTGAAAATAATAATAATAATAAATATTAAAACATTACTTATAAAAAATAAGTAGTAAATTTATATTTAAAAATGACTAAAAATATTATGACTTTGAGAAAATTATAATAATAATAAAATTAAAATTAAAAAACATTAAAACATTACTTATAAAAATAAGTAGTAAATTTATATAAAAATGTTTAAAAATACTAAGACCTTGTAAATTTTAAATGACCTTGACATACTTTAAAATGACCTTGGAAAAAAAAAATTAAGACTCATCCAATGACCTTGACAATAATAATAATAAAAACAATAATAATAATTATAATAATAATAATAATAATAACAACAATATTAATAATAATATTAATAATAATAATAAAATATTAATAATAATATTAATAATAATAAAATTATTTCCTTATAATAGAAGTTTTATACATTAATAATAATAATAATATTATTAAAAATAATAATAATAATAATAAAATAATAATAATAATAATATTATAAAAAGTTTTCAAAGTATTAATAATAATAAAAATTTTAATAAATTTTATAAGTAAAAAGTATATTAAAAATAATAATAATACTAAAATTAATAAAAATATTAATATTAATAATAATTAAAGTTTTTATAAGTATTAAAAAAATTTTTTTTTTATAAGTAATAATAGAATAATAAAAAGTAATAATAATATTAATAATAATATTAATAATAATAATAAAAAAATAATAATAATAAAATAAATTTACAAAATATATACTACTTATAAAAATAAGTAGTAAATTAAAATTATAAATTGTTTAAAAATAATATGACCTCGACCTACTTTTGAATGACCTTGACCCACTTTTCAATGACCTTGAAAAATTATGATGAGTCATCCAATAACCTTGACAATAATAATAATAATAATAATAATAATAATAATAATAATAATAATAATAATAATAACAACAATATTAATAATAATATTAATAATAATAATAATAATAATAACAACAATATTAATAATAATATTAATAATAATAATAAAAATATTAATAATAATATTAATAATAATAATAAAAATATTAATTATAGTAATAATAATAATAATAATAATAATAATAATAATAATAATAATAAAAATAATAAAAATATTTATTATAGTAATAATAATAATAATAATAATAATAATAATAATAATAATAATAATAATAATAATAATATTAATAATAATAATAAAAATATTAATAATAATAATAATAATAATAATAATAATAATATATTTATAAAATTAATAATAAAATAGAATAAAATTTACAAATTTATAAGTATATAAATAATAATAATAATAATATTTATAAAAATTAATAATAAATAGAATAAAATTTACAAATTTATAAGTATAATAATAAAAATAATAATAATAATAATAATATTAATAATAATAATAATAATAATAATAACAACATTAATAATAATATTAATAATAATAATAATAAAAATATTAATTATAGTAATAATAATAATAATAATAATAATAATAATAATAATAATAACAATAACAATAATAATAATAATATAATTTAAAAATAGTAAATAAATAATAAAATATTGACTTAATTTAAACAAAAAAAAAATTAAAGAGTTTTACATAAATAAAATAAAAATCAATAAATAATATTATTGACTTGATTAAAACAAAAAATTATAGTATATAAAATAAATAAAATAAAATAAAAATAAATAAATAATATTATTGACTTGATTAAAACAATATTCACTTCATTAAAACAGACAATATAATAATAATATTATTGACTTGATTAAAACAAAAATTATAGTATATAAAATAAATAAAATAAAAATAAATAATATTATTGACTTGATTAAAACAATATTCACTTCATTAAAACAAACAATTTAATAATAATAATATAATTTTAAAATAAAATAATTGACTTGATTAAAACAAACAATTAAATTTAATAATAATATAATTTAAAAATAAATAAATAATATTATTGACTTGATTAAAACAAATAATTAAAGTATATTAAATAAATATAAATTAAATTAAAAATATATATTATAAAATATGATGAGTCATCCAATGACCTTGAATGAGTCATGGTCTTTGTTTCAATGACCTTGAAAAAATATGATGAGTCATCCAATGACCTTGAATGAGTCATGGTCTTTGTTTAAAATTAAAAATATTATAAAATATGATGAGTCACCAATGACCTTGAATGAGTCATGGTCTTTGTTTAAAATTAAAAATATTATAAAATATGATGAGTCATCCAATGACCTTGAATGAGTCATGGTCTTTGTTTAAAATTAAAAATATTATAAAATATGATGAGTCATCCAATGACCTTGAATGAGTCATGGTCTTTGTTTAAATGACCTTGAAAAATATGATGAGTCATCCAATGACCTTGAATGAGTCATGGTCTTTGTTTAAATGACCTTGAAAAATATGATGAGTCATCCAATGACCTTGAATGAGTCATGGTCTTTGTTTAAATGACCTTGAAAAAATTGATGAGTCATCCAATGACCTTGAATGAGTCATGGTCTTTGTTTAAATGACCTTGAAAAAATATGATGAGTCATCCAATGACCTTGAATGAGTCATGGTCTTTGTTTAAATGACCTTGAAAAAATATGATGAGTCATCCAATGACCTTGAATGAGTCATGGTCTTTGTTTAAATGACCTTGGAAAATATGATGAGTCATCCAATGACCTTGAATGAGTCATGGTCTTTGTTTCAATGACCTTGAAAAAATATGATGAGTCATCCAATGACCTTGAATGAGTCATGGTCTTTGTCTTTTGGACTTAGAAAAATTTTCTCTCAGCCGGGGGGGGTACTGTGCTGGATGTGACATGTGCTGGATGTGACACATCCCACTACTAATATGTAATCATCCCTTAGTATGATGAGTTGTTTGTGAGTCTTGGATTTAAGAATTGTTTTCTAGTGTTATCGAAAATGGAGGTTTGAGTATTCTTGCTTCCAAATCTATGGAATGCCGTCGTTTCGGAATTGAGCAGCTGGCTATAAGATGGACATTTGAACACTTGAGCACTGAATGTATTCACGTTATAAATTAAAACTATGTTTTGCACATGAAAATAATGAAAACAAACCCTTGTGTAAAAGCGTTTATTTTAGACCATTATAGGATGAAAACAAATACAAATAATAATTAAAAGGTGTTTCAAAAATAGTTTCATATTAGTATATATTAACTAGTAAAATTTCAATTAAATTTATTTTTCGGTGTTCTAGGAACATTCGGAAACGCTGCAGTCTTCCGCCGAACATAGCGCCTAGGCGTTATATTCGGGAAAGCTTTTTATTTCGGTTTTAAATTTTTTGCATTTTTTTTTCGTTTAGAACGCCTAAGCACTATATTTGAAACAAAAGATTTTTTTATGAAATTAAGTTTTATTAATAAAAAAAAAATAACATAAACATAAATTTTCAGAATTCACATAAATATACATATTATTTTAGGATTATTAACTCCTATATGTGTGTATATTAAATAAAAATAAAAATATTAAATATAGGAACATAAACATTACTTAAACCACATAAATATATAAATATATATATATATACCACATAAATATATAAATATATACCACATAAATATATAAATATATACCACATAAATATATAAATATATATATGTAATCTAATAAAATTAAGTAAATATAAAGAGACTATGCTTTTAAATTTAAAGCAAAAAAATTTTCGTTTCTGACTAACAGAATAGATTTTGTTGGAGACTCTACATCAGTGGTTCTTAACCTTTTTAGCTACCGGCACCCCTAAAATTTTCAAACAATATTCTCGCACCTCTTACTAGAAATTATTGAGTTATATAAATTAAAAAACAAACATTATGCAAAACATATTTTTTATTTATTTTATGTGCGTAACAAATTTTTTATAAATTTTAATTGTTAGCTGAAATAATCAATTATAAATTACAATTTCGCACCCCAAAATATTCAAGCTCGCACCCCTAAGGGGTGCGTGCACCACCGGTTAAGAACTACTGCTCTACATCATACGTAAAGTTTTCAACTTGAACACAATTTTCGTCCACTTCTACTACTTTTATGCACCATTTTTCCTTTAAGGCAGTAGCATAAATTTCGGCATATGAAGAAGAATTTTCGCCACGACTTATAAGTTCTTCGTCATGCTCATCTAAAATGTCAGATGTATCTGGATTACTTTTTATATATGAAATTATTTGTGGCATGTAATTATTCATAAAAACTGAAAAAGAACTGTTTTTATCTTTTATCTGATGAACACATCTAAAAAAACTTGTTGACACTTCCTCTGGATAAAACCAATCTTCAAAATCTTCATTGTCAAAAAAATTCGAATTTTCAGCAATTAAATCTTCATTTTCATGAATCCAATCATCGTAATTAAAAGTAGGTTGCAAAATTTTTTGTAAAGTAGTATGGAGTGTAACAATATTAAAATCTATTTTAGGTACAATTCCGCAACATTTAAATGCTTTTACTATAAAGCTAGAATCCTTTGTCGATATATAGTCCACAACCCAGTCGCTAACTATTTTATAGTTAGGAATTTTAGGATTTCCTTGTCGAGTTTGCATTTCAGGATTTTTGAGTGCTTCTGATATATATTCATCATACCGTGTATTATAATATGCTTGAAAACTACGATTTACTCCTACGTCTAATGGTTGCAGGAGACTTGTCAAATTCGAAGGTACTAACACAACAAAAATATTGAATTTTTCCAGATATTTAGATTCGTGTAATTTTACATGGCTTCCGTAAGAATCCATTATCAGCAATACTGGATCACGAGCTAAACTGGTTTGTGGCCTACACAAAATAATTTCTTTAATATATTGTTTCAAGATGTCATCGTTAAACATTCCAGTTCTATTCACATTTACAAGGCACTTTTTGTTTACAATTGGTTTTTTTTTAAATTTGAGAACAGAACGTGTGGTTTTAAAAATTTACCCTCTAAACTTTAGAGTCTAAAGTTATACATAATCTGGTTGTGAAACGTTTATGTGAGGTACCAGCTTTTCTCATTAAAACTTCTCTGTATCCCTTCTGGGTTATAGTCGTTTTTGGTTCGGATTCAAAATAGCATGGTACTTGGTCGAAATTAATGATATTGCATATTTTTATTTGTTTTTCATCAATTTTTGCAGGAATTATTTTTAAAAAATTGCTTACAATAGCATTAACATTTTCAGGGATTTTTTTTGTTGTGGTTTAACGTCGAGATACTAACTCATGGCGATTTTTAAATCGTTTACACCAACCTGATGAATGTTTGAAATTAATCCACTTGGAATTGTTTTCAGTATCTATTATTTTCAAACGTTCACAAACTTCTTGTGATTTTAATTGAATGTACTTATCTTTAACCCTTAAGCCCTTAGAATTTCTATCAAGTATCCATTGCAATACTTCATTTTCAATTTTAGGAAATTCCAATTTTCGTTTACCACCAGGTAATCTTCGTGCAACTGTTATTTGCACGGATTGATTGTTTAAAGTTTGAAGAAGTTGTGCTTTTTGATTGTGCCATCCCCTAAGAATTGATGTACCAATGTTGTATTTTTTTGACAATGCCATCCAACCACTGCCTTTCACACCGGCATTGTATTCATTTAAAATTTTTAGTTTATGTTTAATTGAATAATTTTTTCTTTTTAGGTTATTTGACATTCTATGGCTATGGCTGAAATCATAAAATAAATGAAATGATCTTTGCATTAATTAAAATTAAAAAGTCTACCTTTACGAAATAGCGTGCTAAAAACATCCACTTTTGTTAATTTGTAAAAGGAATATTAATTTCTATAATTTTTTTATAAAAACAAACTTGAATTTTTTTCATAAAGTAACAGTATTCATGTGCTGTCAAATCGTAAACATATATTGCTCAGTAAAAGTAGAAGTAGTCAAAACATGATATTTTGAATTGTAATTGCCTACTACGAAAATTATAAAAAAATATAACCAAAAAATGTAATCAGCAAATCTGAATCGCAACAGATTGGAATTTCGTATATAATTTTTATTTTTTAATGTAAAGTACCCAATAAGCAAATGTGTCATATTACAAATGAAAAAAAACCTTGGTTGTGTGTCATATTTAGAGTTTTCACACAACGTTTTATTCGAACATAACGCTTAGGCGTTATGTTCGAATAAAACGCCCAGTAGGTGCAGTATTCACATATAACGCCTAGGCGCTATGTTCGGCGGAAGACTGTAGCGTTGACATAAGAGCTAAATCTCATATTTGATATCCCTATAAAATAAAACATATTTTAATTACAAAACACCAATAATGGCACATCTAAAACAATTAACTAATAAACACCGCCCAATCAATAAAAGCGCTGATCATATCATTCCACCAATAGAAAATATGTTATAATTACTAATATTTGTTTTCCTATTGACAATCAGATTTTTTATTATCTTTTCTTCTTTGTTTATTTTGTTATATTCCTTGAAATCATTACATAAATTTGCAGTGCTTTACTACCCGAGGTTGAATTTTTGCATAAGATGCTCAAAATAAAGTACCATAAATTTTGCACCATACCAATTATTATCTAGCCGGAAACCTAGATTACCGTTAGCATATAAAAAAATTGAGTACTATAATAACTGATGGAATTAACTACTTGAACCAATTGTAAGATATACACCAAAAGGCTAATAGTGAAACGAATAAAAAGAAAGAGTATGAAAAGAAAATATACGATATAGGGGATAGAGTTTTGGTTAAAAATAAAAGTTAGAGATTTGACAGAAAGTTTATTGAACCGTTTATAGTAATATAGATTAAAAATAAAGGGACGTATCTACTATACAGCATTCAATGAAAAGGAAAATTTGGAGAAACTTTAATCAAAAGAAGTTATTGAAAAGAAGCAGTTGTGACGAAAAGATAAGCTCAACAGTTTGTATAAACATTGTGTCTAGAAAAAGGTAAAGAAGGCCTCTCAGGGAAAAGTGAAGGAAATACCCTCAACAAATTGCGGAAGAATGAAATAAGTAGAAGATATCCTGTCAGAGAATCGAGATATGAAAACCCAAGGTATAGTTGATTGTCAAAGAGGTGGATGTAACTTTTTGAATTTATGTAAATTAAAATAATATATTCAATATAAATTAAACAGTCTTTAAATAATATTCAAGGCCAACATGACTTATTGTAAACGGAAATGTATTTATTTTAAAGTTAATTAAGGACATAGTATATCAAAACTAATATAATTTCAAATCAAGACATTTTGATTATTTTTATTTATTTTGATTTTTTCGTAAATCTATGCGAATACATAAAAATAAAGAGAATGTTAAGTTTATGTAAAAATTGTGACAATAATAGCAGCATTCATATTCTATATACTGTCTATTAGCTACACTAGATTTCGTAATTATAATCCATAATTAAAACTCTTTTGAAAATAATTTATTTCTTGAAAATTTAAATCTTTTTCAATGATTATTCAAACAAAATATTTTGAAGCGTTTTTCTTAACTGTAAACTATTGATATTTTCAGAATGTTAGATTTCATTCTTCATACATTTAATTTACAATATACTAAATTTATTATTTTAAATTTATAAAAAGATTTTACATTATACATTTAATATGTTAATTTGAAAATACTATTTTCATAATATTTTACATAATTAATATTTACAGTCATTATTTAATTTTTAAATATATTACACTGCTAATAATAATAATAACCGATGACCTTGAACCCGGTTATCAGTATATGGTAGATCTATCTCTTTGTTGGGGTTTTGTCGGTGAATTCGAATAGGAATTAGTAACGATCTGACTCCAAGCGTGCTTTAAACAACAGTAACGAACTCCAAACGATATAAACTTTATATATTAATACACTTTATCTCCACTTTAAAATGACACAACGAATTATCAATCGATCACACTTAGTGCATATTGCGACCCTTCGGGAAGAATAGCACTTTTCGGATCAATTAGCTTCACAATCAACTGACTACTGCGGTGAGTTTCTGAGATCGGTAACTCTGATTTAGTTGCTTCGCTTTGCTTTGACCTTGCTTAATTTCTGTTTCAAATTTCTCTTTAATTCCTTTTGTTTTTCTTTGTCTTCTGTAATTCTTTGTCTCCTGCAAATTTCTTGTCTACCACAATTTTGTTTTATTTTTTGTGTTGTTAATTTCAATTGCGCTTCCTTTTTATACTCCATCATTCAATAACACTTACTGCTGTCGATTAGAATCTCTTACCGCTAATTCATTTTGGGCCACCATGATCGATTTCCCAGATTTTATCTTGAAAGGGCTTTCAAGATGATGTGCGAATTTTGTTTTTGTTTTTGTTTTCCAAAATTTGCACTTGTTAATTATAAATGACCTTCTTTGATTTAATTGTCTGTTTTTATTGATTTTCTCTTATTCCTTTCTCGTTGTTCAACATTTCTTTTTCATTCTCTTTTTATGAGGCTCCAGAACCACATCTTACTCACTTCTCATTGTTTCTCCCAATCATTTTACATTTTTATTAATTATTTTATTTTATTATTTAGGTATCCTCAACATATCTCCCCTCTTTAAAAGAAATTCGTCCTCGAATTAAAATTTGACACTCAATTCCATTTTGATCATGCTGTACGACTCTATAACTTTACATTAATTCAATTATCAATAAAAATAACAACTGCTTTTAAAAATTTTCATACAACATATTGTTTAAAAATTTAACATGCAAATGTTTAATGTAACTTTTTATATTATTTGTAAATTTCATGAAATTTGCGCCTATACAAATGAAATAAATTGAATGATCTCCACTGATTTACAAAAATATTTACAATTCACTTTCAAAATTTTTAATTTCTTCACAATTTTCTGAATTCTAGAGTATTCGAAGGTTTTGATCCATTGTAACTTTTTATCAAAAGTTCACACGATTATAGTTCTATGGTAATTTTTGATCGACTTATTGTTCTACACAACATATCAAAAATTAAAATTTTTGGCCAAAGTTGTGACCCTTTATAACTTTTTATCTAAAGCTTTGATGAATAAAGTTCTATTGGCAATTTTGATTGTTTCGTCGATCTCTACAACATATCAAAAATTAAAAATTTTGACCAATGTTTTGACCCTTTATAACTTTTGACCCAGAAGTCAGACTGCCATATTTCTAAAGTAAATATTGCTCAGCTTCTCAAGCTCTACAACATATTAAAAATTATTTATCAATTGAAAAGTTGCAATTGTCGAATTTCCTTTACATATTTTATTCGCATGAACTATTTCTCTTCACTACTCTATGTGACCTGGCAGGTGGAGTCGAGTTCTGCCAGTAAGACGCGCGCAGTGATAATAAAATGAATACTATTAATACTAAGTATGGCGAGTTCAAAAAAACAGGTTTGGGTTCTCAGTTTATCCAGGACGACCGGTGGGTTTTCAATCACGCTTTATTACTGGATGGATTATATAAACTAGTTTGATGTTATAGATATTCTCACTCGAAGTTGTTGCTATTAAAAAACCCAATGGCTTACGAGACCTTAATACAGCTTCAAAGTCTTTAAGAAGATACCTCGAAGTAATACGGTTTCAGGCTGCTGTGTGGAGGCCATATAGGTGTTTCTTACTTCGTTAATGATGAAATGGAGTTTTCAAGTTGTCTAATTCATATCATGGAAACATTTAGGTTCCTATTTTAATTCAGTTATGATCAGACGCTGTTAATTCTACCTGATGATTGAGGTATGCATTTTGCTTGACTTAATTTTATCGTAGATGTCTAGTGGCAGAAGCCTTTACCTTCCCAGAACGCTTCGATACAGTGATGTATTATCGGCTATCATGCGTTTGGCTCTCCCATATTATTTTACTCATAATTCCAGTGATGACCTGCAATTATGATCTCAAATCAATTAATCTGGCCCTGGTTTTAGAAAACTAATTAGTACTCTGGATATTCTCTCTGATTTATGTGAATTTATTGATCATTAAATAATATGCTAAGGTCCTATCGTTCGGTTACACCTTAGGTTACACTGAATGGTGCTCTCCGACACTATTTAGATGATGAATTATACCTGATGTTCGGCCTAGAAAATGTTGAGTCCATCAGAAATGGGATACTGGGATTTTTGCCGATGGTCTTTTTACATATAAGCTTCTGGCTGTCAACCCTAGAGATTTTTGTGCCATCGGGCCCGAGTGTTAAAAAGGTTTTGCACTATTCGAATTTATTCCCTACTTCTATACTAATAACCTTTTAGGTTAACATGTCAGTCGGCTACCAAACTCGATGTTTCACTCCCAGTATATTATCTAACTAGCCATAAGCCTTCAAGTCATCAGTTCTTGTTATTTTAGTGTCAATTAGGAGGCCTCCTGAGATTTTGAGAAGAGATCCGCCCTTATTTTCTCGGTTAGAAAGATTTTCTATAGCGTTCCACCCTTATTTTATGAGAAAATTTTCTAGTAATCACAGTTTTTTCGGATTCGGTCCTTTGATCTACCTCTAATTTCATAATCATTAAATATTGATATTATTGAGTTCCCTGTTTTGTATGATTTTGGTTGTTCGGGTTAATGTTTTTTCCGACGGCTATTATATTTTAATTCGTTGCAACTATCTCATTTTTCCCTGTGTTCATTAACTTTCTGTTGATCCTAGGTACTAGGTATCTTGGTTTTATAGTTAATGGGCTACCCAGTGTTTTTTGACCTTTAGCGATTTGTTACACCTTGAGATCAGATTTATTTTACTAGCATCAGGAAAACGAGCGATAGGCGACAAGACCGCCGTTCTACTTTCTATCCACTGTGAACTTGTGATGTGTGGCGGCTGTGATTCGGAAAAGTTTCGATATAAAATGAAAAACAATTCAGTCAGATGGAACACATATAATGATATATAACATTTGCATATAACTACATACATCATTTTAGAGATCATAGTGCTCAAATAATACACCTACTGAGTAATATTTACTGGGAGACATGAATTCTTAAAACATTAGTTCGATTATTATATACTGCTAAATAACCGACTTATAGCAGTCAAAAATAAGTTAAATTCCTCAAAACTGTGCTTGTGTGTTTGCATTGATGCAACTAAACAAAAATTAAACCTTCTAGAATTTTATATATTAACAAATTCTATTTTGATTATATTTTATTTGTTTCAGCAAATTTATTCTTTTATTTTTAATCCGTTATATCCCACTCCATGAAAAACCTATGCTTTGTTCGCTTTGAACTAATATTTCGTGTTATTATGAGCTCCCATTAATAAAAGTGGTGCCTGTTTTTTGTTAGCTGTAGTATATAAAGAAAATTTTATTAGCTACATAATGAAACAATATAGTTAATGGTTTGTAACAGACATTTCTATTTCTGAGACTTGGAAACAGATGTACCCTTTTTACAAAGAGTGCTAAGGTGTGAAACAGTCAATGCGTAATGTAATGTTACATTTTTGTGCAAAGTTTCAAAGGTTTGTCTGAACAATTACCCTCTTGACAACGTTGCTGTTTGCTTCGTTTAACAGGCAAGTGACCAACTAAATCATAACGTACACCATGTGGTACAATGAGGACAGATGTTGCATTAAGTCGCTTCGTTTGATGATCTCCTGATTTGAGATACGAAAAAGCCAATTTTAGACGAAAATCAAGCAGTATAATGAGAAATGTTATACAGTATACAAGTGTTAACTACAGAGATGTCTATTAAATTGGTTTTGATGGACTAATACCATTTACGAATACAAATTTCAATTCTATATAGATTAACACACCAACTCTGTTGATCAACACCACCTATACCTTTATTGTAATTCTTTGCGATCGACGGTTTCACTTGTCTTATGTAAAGAGAAGTTGGACATAAGCATGACTAGTCAATTGTCAAGCCACTTACAGACTAGTATTTCATTAATCTCATTAAGGACATTCAAAAACAGCTAACAAAGGAAATTGAACCAGAAAGTGAGAACTCTAAAACAATATTGGATAACCAACAAGACCAACTAAAAGAAGCCAGGGAGGAAGCAGAAAAATGGCGACAAAAGACAATACGATTAAAACAGACGCTACTAGATGTTGAAGAAGAGTTAATTAAAGAATCAATAAAGAAAGAGATGATGAGAGAAAAGTGGGAAACACAATTAGAACGACGAATAATCTATGCAGATGGAAAAGAAAAATTTTACAGAGAACAAGAAGAGTTAATGAAAGAATTCCTTCAAACCCAAACGAGAATTATGAACCAAAGAAAAGAAATACAGGCCTTAGAACAAACCAAACGAGATCAATAAAACAAAATAGAAAAATTGCAAGAAATAATAAAAGATACGGAAACGAAAGAACGAAAAGTAAGAGAGGAAATTTACATAGCATTCTGTCAGACAAAAGATGAATTGGAACAGATACAAACTAAATACTCAGAGGAGATAGTAAAGAGAACAAGCGCGGAACAAGCAAATGAATGGGCAAAATATCAAGCGTTACATTGGAAAACAAAATGGGAAGAAGACAAAAAACGAGCAAGAAGCAAGTGGGAAGCACAGGCAAGACATTACTCACAACAAATAAATTACCCATAGAACATTAAAAATCGAAAACTCACTACAATGGGAACAAATTCAGAAGCAAGATTATGAGATAGTATTCATACAAACTAGAATAAAAGAAATGCAAATAGAACAAGAAAGGACTCTTGAACAACGACAAGGGCAACAAATAAAAGCAGAATATAAAAAAGGATGGATTAAATGGGAAGCAAGAAAGTGGAAAAGACAGTGTGAAGAAGTCAAAAGAGAACTGAGATTATTACCTAAGAAACTAATAAATAGCAAAGACTGGGAACTATGGAAACAGATCAAAGAACAAAAGCGGATAATCGAAGAACGTGATATTAGGATCCAAACGCTGGAGTTCCAAGAACAAACTAGATGAAGTTCTTTAAAAAGACTTAGAAAGAATGAGACCGGTTATAGAAAATGGATCGAGGAATCAAACAAGAAACTCACAGAGACGCAAAACCACCTGGCAGATGATAAACGACAGAATCAACGCTTATGCGATAAGCTAGCAGAAGTTCAACAAGACGTAAATGGACAACGAGGAATAGCTGTACATAAAAAATCCAATTACGGTATAAACTCAAAATAAATGAACAACTCAAAGGATGAGTAGAAGTTAAAATAGAAACAATAAAGCAAAGTTACGAGGAAAATGAGCAATATCTAAAGAAAGAAATCGAGAACCTGAAAGCACTAGTGAATACTCATCATCTGGAAACACAAGTGGAAGGACTGACAGAAAGCGTAGATTACTTCACATACTTACTGGATGAGGAAATACAAATCACGAATTTTTTACGCGAAGAGATAACCACATTACAAAATCGACCACCAATCTTACTAATGTCACTGTACCCAATGGAAATGCCAACCAAACTTTCAACCGAACCAGACAAAGATTTGGCGAAGCAGAAGAAACGTACGTATAGGGAGAAAAGAGAAATTGTAAAAAGTTTAAAAAGATAGAAAATAAAAATGATAAAAATCTAAAATGATATAAAGAGATAAACTAATGTACATTCAGCATGAACCCATATGAAGGAGAAAATCTAATGAATCAGGAATACAACACAAGTGAGCTTACCAGCTGCCAATCATGCATTTTACAACTAGTACAGCTTATTGAACAAGATCCATTAGAATATTACAGTCAAAAATGGAGAACAGAGAGAAAGGAGTGGCAAGAAGCAGTAGATGAACAAGAAATAGAAATAGAACGATTAAAACAACTACTGATTCAAACGAGACAGCTAGTGAATACAGTGAAACGGGAACTATCAACCGAAATGAGAAATACGAGAGAAAATAGAATGGAGAAATAATACCTAAGACAAAAATTTGCAAGAGTAAAAACTCGAGTAGTCCTTAAAGATTATTGAGAAACTGAAGCGGAGAGGTTAAGAGAAATTAGGAAAAGCGAACAACGATACCTGATCCAGCTAGAGAAAGTTTGTAAAGAAGCAAGAGAAATACAACAAAATCACAAACAGATTCAAGAGGAAATTGAAAAATTAAAGAAAGAATTAGAGGAACAACAACGGAAAACCGAGAAACAGAAAACGAGTGGAATAAATTACAAGCGCAAACTCAGACAAAAACAGACAAACGAAAAAAAGCTACGAACCCAATTAAATAACCAGCGGAGGATACTCAAAAGAAGCAAAGAGCAATTAAAAGAGCTTCCAAAATTAACAGAGCGGTTAATAAAGACACATGTACTTATAATGAAATTTGCAGAAGGAAAGGCAAAAGAGGAATGCAGGGTACACTCACCACCCCCAGTAACGAGAAATGGTAGCGAGACCCTTAAAGGAGGGATAAAATTAACTGTACATAGATAAATGCATGTAAATAATCAACGAGTAATCAATGTACAATGGAATGAGAATAGACAAGAATCTAAAGAAGCTGTGTATAGTGATGATGGCAGTAATGAAGTTATGTGTTACTGAAAACCACCTAGAGATGTGCGGAAAACCTCACTCGTTCCGAAGGGAAGATAGTACTTGCGCAAGCTATGAAGAAATCTATAGAAACCCAAAAGCTGAGGAATGCCAACAACTAACCTTCCAATGCAATCAATGTCACATAAAAAAGAACGAAAATACAAACAGCAAATTAAAACATATCATTGAAAGCGAAAACAAAAAGATCGAACAGTTGATACAAACCCTCTTAGATAGAAAGGAAGATATGTCAAAGGTAGAATATGAAAATCTGAGTATGATAAAAACCTCGAAATAATCACCAAACAAATTCAAAAAATCACTAAAGCAAACCCCGAGTACAAACAACTACAACAAATTCTAAGAACCCTCCTATCAATCAAAAATCACCAACAGAACAAATCCAGACAAATTTACGAATTAAGCCTAATAAAATCACAAGCCAGACGAAGCAACAACCCAGCATCACATCTTATTTTCTACCTTATGGAGATAACATTGACAATCAGTCTAACACTGAACATCATGTTCCTGATATTCTGTTTTATTGCTTGTTTGGAGGTAATAAACCGACAAAGATACAATACACCAGCCCATAAACCCAATGAAATACTCAACCGAATCCGTAATATTAAAAGACATAAAGAATGTCGTTCAGCTATATCAACGAATCAAACCATTCAAACCCGACAAAAAGAGGAAATCATCTAAAAAACGAAACCCAAGACATCATCAAGGAGAACCGTGATCCCTTCGAGACTAAATTTGATATCTGATTGATAACTAATTTCATTCTGGCTGAATTTAAAACTGATTTAAAATTGATTTGACTTCAGTTTTATTTTTGTGTATAGTAATCGGACTATAAGTCCATCTGTATCTTGATAATTACTTATATGGTAAAAACTATTTATGAATGTGGTTATTGAGGTCAGGACTAGACAGCTCGTAGACCCTAGTAAATGTCTAAAAGTAGAATCTCTTAGGACTTATATCTTTTAAAAATTGCGGGTCGCAATTTTTCGGGCCCCGAGTGTTTAGTGTTTGGGCCAAGACAAGATTTTGTTTAAATGAATCGGAAATAACATGCAAACACAGAAACGCAAATTTTAAATCAGACTTATTAATATCAAATAAACAACCTTAAACTATGAGAAAAACGTAATTAAATATAAAAGCAAAAACATAAAGTAAATTAAATTAATCACAGATATGCATCAAGATCCGTACAAAATTAACATAGAAATAACAAGATAACATAAAGATGTGACCGAAAAATGAACAATTCATAAAAATTAGCAAGTAAAAAATAAAATTAAGAAAAATAGAATATTTTCAATAAGAAATATTCCATTAAAAATTAAATAAAATAGATTGTTCATTTAATGTAGAAAAATGATAAAATTAAAATTAGATATTACAATTTAAACCAAGGTCAAATTTTGTTTTAATGTATCAAAAAGAACACGCAGGGTTAGGGTCACAGAATAGGTATAAATACCGATTCATTTTCACAGAGTTTTAATCAATTAGTGAGAAATCACTTTTTCTTGCAAAAAGCTAAGCCGTTTTATGTCAGAAGAAACCGAAATCACTTTGTGGGCGATTTCTTTTTCCTTACAAAAAGCTCTAACCGTTTTTTGTCAGCAAAAATCACTCGACTTTACAAAATACTACGTCTGAGAAGATACTAGTTTCTGAAAAGAGTCTTAAGAGAACTACGATTCAATTTACTACCAAGTGAGGGTAATTTCGAATGAAGAATGATGAAATGATAAATGATGTAATAATGTTATAATTATCAATTAGATGTATCAGAATCTAAAAAATGTGTTATGAAGTCGAAAGTTTTCCGACCCACAGCCAAGACCTACTGCAACATATTAAAATATACACACAAGTCGAGATGTGTAAGTGCCGTTATATCCGCCAATATCTCGTGTCCGTGAAGATCCAGTCGTGCGTAACGACGGATCCAAACGTCAATTATAAAACCTTATAGGGCAGAGGGAAGATAGGGGATCAGTCTTTTGGCTGACCCTCAGTCATCCATCTCCAGAAAAATCGACCTAAAATATTACTTACTCATCGGTTCAAAATCTACTACACCGAGTAGTCCAGTGGCACTCATAAAAACTTAACATCAATATGTCCAACCTTAAGATCAAAAATTTGAGGGGTGAGTGAGGACAAAAACAGAGCGAAATCTTTGCAGCGATAAAAGTAAAAATTTAATTTAATCAGAAAAATTCAGTAGATAGAATAAAATGATGTGTGCACAACCTGATTTGGAATTCATATAAAACAACAAGTAGATGAATGACGGATCATTCCTACTTCAACATTATGTAGAACCAACCGAATGAACCTGTTAGTTAGGCGATACTTATGACCCCGAAGACTTAACAGCGGACGCACAAGACGGATCAACACCGAAGAAGAGCAAGGAATCAAACGGAAGGCAACATCAGATCAATCAAGTAATTATATATTTATTTCCTCACAGGTTTTATTGTTACAATTAATGAGGAAGATCTCACTCAAGAGACGGAAGGATGAAACAATAGCATGAAACTGTGGAACCCTAATTAATGACGATACATTTTTGGTAAAGCTCAAATGCCATAAGAAGCAAAGTTCAATGTTTACCTCTCACCAGATGGAATTATGTGTTAAACTTCAAATAAAAATATTGGCTGAATATCATTTGTCTTTACTTATGCGGTAACAACAGTGTATGGAACATAAGGCAACGGATAATTTAAAGACCCAACCAGTGACGGACTCTCTACATAGAGATCCATAGAAGATAGAACATCAGTTAATATCAATGATCAAATAACCAATATTAATTACAATGATCAAAATAACCAGTACTAATTACAATGATCAAAATAGACGGTATTAATTATAGTGATCAAATAACCAGTATTCATTGCAATGATCAAATAACCGATATTAATTACTATGTTCAAATAACCAGTATTAATTACAACGATCAAATAACCAGTATTAATTACAATGATCAAATAACCAACATTGATTACAATGAACGTGTACAAATAAAAAATCAAGGAAGTATCTGAATATATCGAGACTTTATGTAGTCGAAATTAGCGACTCTATCAAACAATTTTCCTCTGTAAACGAATGAACAATTTCCTTTTGTTTAGATACTAAAACGACGGAATAATGATTGATAAAGTAAATCGAATGTAAGTAGATCACGACAATCAAAAGATTGTTCTCATTTTTTTTGTTCGTGAGAGCGAACTGGATGGGGCTGATTAAAGGATTCTCTAATTTTACCACCAATTATGTATAATCTACCTATAATGTTATTTAGCGAGAAACGCCACACTCACAGACGGATCCTGGAATGATGATAACCTAATCACGATTTGATTCCCGACAAGGACAGATGCCCGATGTCACCAAGCGATGTTGGATTCCGGATACTCGATATCACAAGTAAACGGATCGAACTGGCACAATTTCTCCAAGAACCGCAACAATGAGGTCAAGTTGCCTTGCTCTGTCTTGATTAAAATTTATATTCGAAATTTATTTCTTTTGCTTTACTAACTTTCACTAGCTTTGCTTCTAAAAATTCTTTTCGTTTATTTTCTTGGATCAACTAGTGATTCTTCTAATCTCCAGCTATTATTTTATAATGTTTTCTTGAAAAACATTTTGACGAATGATCAGAAATTGTGTTTGAGACATTTTATATTATTAGCAGTTTTATTCGTTTTAATCTTTTCAATTATAATCATTCAAGTAATATAATATCTTATTTTAATATTAAAATAAGATGTAGTTTAATTTGATATTTAAATTGTTTAAATATAATTTGTTTTGAATAAATGTATTTGGATTTAGAATTATGTCAACAATTGAAAAACTTATAACTGGCGACCACGCTGAAAATATCGATGCGGTTACAAGAAGCCAAACAAAAGGATTTTTGGAATCGTTATCAAAGCAGGCTCACAGCATGTTTGATTTTAATGTACGTAAGTTCGGTGGTCGAAGCACGGCCGAAGCTGAAAAATGGATAAAAGATATTACCAAATGGTTCCAAATCCAAAGTCAAAGTTTAATTAGTGCTTTCGATATATTATTGAAAGATAAAGCTGCAGTGTTATGGAAGTCTGCTAGGGACAGCTATTCAACAGATTGTTTTACCATTAAAAAACAATTACAAGACAGATCTTTGATGTAAATGCCGTGAAACAAGAAACAAATCAGAGATTCGCAACATTTGAGATTAGAATCCGAAATCTGGTTAAAACCGTATTTAATTCAGGAATGAGTGAAGAAGACATTGTTCGAGATATTATTGCGAATAAAGTACGGGATGATCGAGTCAAAGAAATTCTTTTGACAAATTCAAGCATACAGATGGAGAAAGTTAGGTCAACTGATAAAATATATGAAAATCTGACACTATCAATGTCCGAGAGTAGAAAAACTAATGAAAATCAAGTAATGTTGTACGAAGAGAAAATAAAAACAATATTCAAGAAGACGTCAAGTCAAAAAATTATACAAATAGGTATCAACAGAGTAAATTTTTGAAACGTCCCAAATATGTTCCAGATGACAATAAATATACAGGATCGGTAATTATAATAAAAATATGCCAAGGAAGCAACCAAGCGTCTCATTGAAAAGTATAGCTAGAAAACTATACGATGGATGTCGTTGAATTAAACCACGCCAACCAGAGATTCTGAACCCACGTAATTGTTTTTGTTGTGGAGAAAATGGACATAGACGTTATCAGTGTCCAATGAAAAATAAATGTTTATTTTGTGGTAAGTAAAACCATACTTTTTCATTTGTTGGGTAACCACAGACCGCAAATGAGACGAATTGGTGCATTTATTTATGAAGAAGATAACAATGATGAAAATTTTGATGATAATCATATACCAGTGAAGAGAGAACAATTGAGCCGAAAAGAAAACATGAAAAAAACACGGAGGATCCCATTGCTTTCATTTCGTCAGTGGGATTGAGCAATTGAATTTAGAAAGAAAACGAAATAATATAAAGATGGATGTGATGTATGAGACTATACATTGAGAAAAATGGAGTTTAATGACAATAAATGGAGTGGATGTTTAAATTTTGCGAGATTCAGGTGCTTCTGTAACAGTAATGAGAAAATCAATGTGGGGAAAAGTAGAGAAACCAAGCGTCAGTGAGAGTGGAATTAATATTCGGGGAGTATTTTTAACTGGAAACGAAAAGCCACTAGGGAGTACTATTTTCAGTGTTTTATGGAATGGAAAGGTACGTAAAATTAGCATAATCATAGTTGAAAAAATTAAACCAGAGTTTATTGGGGGTGTGGACACAATGAAGCTATTTGGAATCAAACTTTTTAAAATAAATAATATTGAAGCAACTTTAGTTAATCAAAATTATACCAATTTGGAAAGGATAAAGAAAGCAATGTCGTTTCTAAACAAAGGAAAGAATCCAAAGATTGAAAGGATGTTAGTAAAATTTGGGAATATATTTATGGTGTCAAAATTTGATCTCGGGTTCACAAACCTAGTTAGTCATGAAATAAAAATAAATGGAGGGCCAATTATGCACGCCCCTAGAAGGCAACCTATGTTTATCGAAGGTAAAATAGAAGTTTTAGTAAAAGACCTAATAAAAGATGCTTGTAAAAGTGCTTGAAATGCCTCGTTAGTTTTTGTATCTAAGAAGGATGGAAGCATCAGAATGTGCGTTGACTACAGAGGTCTCAACTCAATTACAGAAAATTAATCATTTCCGATGCCAGACACTCGATTCCTGTTAGATTGCTTAGGAGGTTCAAAATAATTTTCCTCGGAAAACTTAGGACAGGCATATTACCAAGTTGGTATAGTTCCAGAAATACAAGAGTGACTGCCTTCAGTACTAAGGAAGGACAATTTTGTTTTAACAAACTACCATTTGGGTTAGCAACAGCTCCAGCTATTTTTCAAAGACTGATGCATAATCTCTTGGAAGGTATTATTTCTAAAAGAGTGATAGTATATTTGGACGATATACTTATTTACGGGAAAACAATAGAAGAACATGATGCAATACTCGAAGCTGTGCAAACAAGAATTCAAAATGTAGGTTTAAAGATCAAACCTGAGAAATGTGAGTTTTACAGAAAGAAACTGGTTTTCTTGGTCATACCATTAGTGAAGAATAGATTCATACAAATAATAAAAAGATAGAAGATATTAAAAATGCAAAAACATCCAAAATGTGCAAAGCAATTAAGGTTCTTTTTAGGTATGACAAATTATCATAGAAGATTCATAAAAGATTATGCAATGATCGCAGCTCCTCTTTATGCTGCAATAACAGGTTGCGAAAAAAAGATTACCTGGTCGAAAGAATGCGATAATGCTTTTCAGATTCTCGAAAAAATTAATGTGTGAAACCCAAATTTTAGATTATTCCAGGGAAAATAGAATTTTTATTTTCGACACAGATGCCAGTTTTGGAGCAATCGGATCAGTGCTAAGTCAGCTCAAAGAAGACGGTACAGAGACAGTCATAGCATATGGATCTAGACACTTATCAGCTCATGAAAAAGGATACTGTTTCACGAGAAAAAGAATTACTCGCCATACATGAATACGTTAGTTACTTCAAACTATATTTATATGGGAAAAGATTCATGGTGCGAACAGATCACAAGGCATTGATATTTCTCAATGCGACCAAGAAAGCAATAAGTCCACAATTTCAAACTTGGAGGGCGAATTTATCAGAATACTATTTTGAATTAAAATACCGTAAAGGTGAAAATCATTCAAATGCTGATTGACTATCTAGGATCAGCGGAATGCTAAGGAAGCTAAAGCCAGAGTAAAACACATTTGCATGATTCAAAACACACAAGTAATGCATCAAGTATTTGAAGCTCAAGAAAGCAATTTGAAACGATGAAAAAATGTATAAATAATGGAAATTTTGGAGATTTTGATAAAAAAGTATTCCTTTTTAAGGTTAGGGATAATTTGAAAATTAATGATGGTCTTTTGATTGTAAATAAAAAAATGGGATGGATTTATTATTGGTCCCCATCGAATTCACTCAACAAATTGTTACTAAAATTCGCGAAGAAATGTTCCATGTTGGAGTAAAAAAAACTAGTGCATTATATAAAGATTATATTCTATTGGCCAAACATACAATCTACGATTAAAGAATGTTTATAGAAATATTAAGAGTGTGCAAGTCGAAAAGTAAACCAAGAATAAACAAAAGAAATCCTAATACCTCGTGTAAGCTCAGAATTTTTGGATCAAATTGTAATAGACTTTGCTTATATGAAATCAATAGCGACAAAGAAAAATGTTGTAGTTATAATTGACAGGTTTACAAAATTAGTCAGTTTAACACCTACTTCAAAACAAGACGATAAAGCTATATATCGAGTCTTGTTACATCAATAAATTTATAAGTTTGGAAAGCCAAGGAGTATACTTTCAGATCAAGGAAAGTGCTTTGAAAGTGCGTTTCTGAAAGAAAAATTAGGTGTACTTGGGATTAACCAAGAATTTAGTTCACCTTATTAACAACAGTCAAATGGCTTGGTTGAGCCCACAATAAGAACCATGAAGTACCTCATAACTACATCCTTGGCTGGAGTAAGTGAGAAGCAAAATTGGCTGGAAATCCTACCGAAGATTGAGTTTTATATTAATACAACGCAGCGAAGTACAACAGGCTATTCACCATTCAAGATAATTTATGGAAGAATAATTAATCTACATTCTAACTTTACAGAACCAGTAAGAACAAGTCAGGATATTGCTGAATCAGTTAAAGAAAATGCACAAAAAGCTGCAGAAAAGATGAGAAACACAGACTTAAACAAACTGGGTATGCGGCACTTTGATATCGGAGAGAATTTTTTAGTGCTAAAAGAAACGCAAAATAGAACCAAAGATGGAATACAATAGGAAGGGCCGTAGAAGATCAGAAAATTTATCTATGCCCATCAAGTGGAACTATAGAACAAAGTGTTGGGCCAGAACGTAAGCGGCCTTGAGAATGTTTAAATGGATCAGAAACACACATGCAAAAATAACATGCAATTTAAATAAACCTGAAAACACCAATTAAACCATATAAAATCTGAGAAATAAAAGAATTAAATATAAATTAACAAACATAAAAATAAATTAAAATGATAACAAAATGCACCAAGATCCGCACGATACCTACACAAATATAACAAGAGAACAAACAAATTCGACGAAATTGAAAAAACCAATTAAAGTTCATTAAAGTGAAATTTAAATTGAAAAATTTGAATTAGCAATAATTCAATAAAAATTCTAAATAAAAAATTATAAAAATAAATCAAAAAATAATAAAAATAAATAATAGAATTTGCTAGAAAATAACAAGGTCGAATTTTGTTTTACTACATCAAATTTCACACACCAGAAAATTAGGTATATATACTGATCCATTTTCACATTAAATTTAACCGTTTTTCGAAACTAACCAGTTTTTTAAAAATCTTAAACCATTGTTAGAACTATTTTGAAAATTATTTGAACTGTTTTCGAAGCTAACTATTTTAACCATTTTATTCAGAATTTACGTTCAGCACATTTAGGTGAGAAATATTTATGGTGGAACCCTCTTTCCACGTCACGTTCCCTGCATCTCAATGGAGCTCTGCTCGGCGTCGGCGTGGGGGGAGTGGTATTTATGTTATTTTTATGTTGATTTTTACAAATTTTGGAATGGTGAAAAGGGGTAATTATGTTATTGTTATTTATAATTAATAAATATTATTTACATAAATCATTTTATATGTTTTTATAAATAAAAATGTCGAAATTTTTCCGGCCCACAGCCGACA
Organism: Schmidtea mediterranea; assembly: GCA_022537955.1. NCBI lineage: Eukaryota > Metazoa > Platyhelminthes > Tricladida > Dugesiidae > Schmidtea > Schmidtea mediterranea. The sequence goes on from CM039680.1 coordinate 169,010,906, forward strand.
CATCACGCAAGCAAATAAAATCTACATACAAATCAGATTCGTGTAAGCGCGTGGAATATCGCCAATGATCTGTACCCGTGAAGGCCCGGCGTGCGGAACGCAGGGTTGGAACGTCAATATTTATCCCTATAGCTGAAGCGAGAAATAAGGGAGGAGTCTCTGGCTGCTTCCTCGTTTCTCAATTCTGTAAAATCGACCAAAATTTATACTACACACGGCTCAAAATCATCACACCGAGTAGTCCAGTGGGCACTCAATAAATATAATGTAAACACAATATGCGTCTAAGGCTTATTAAAGGGGAATGGAACGGGGATTAAAAAAAATGGAAATCGTTTTTATAACTAATTTGAATTAACATTTGTGAACAAAATCAAATTTACCACTCGGATAAATGAAATTGGTTTTAAGTAAAGTAACTATTGCTTAAAGTAAAGAAAATTCAACTCATTAAATTATTATATCGTAAAGATAAACTTTTAAGTAAAAATAAGTAGTTTATAAATTATGAATTACTAAAAATTTAATTATGCGTATCGTATTTATTAAACTCCATAAAATAAAATAGTTACTAAATAGAATCGATGCAATTTCTTGATCAACAAACAAAGTCCTCCTTGATGTAACTCCAGAATTAAAACCAATCAATGTGAATTTGCGGCTATCGTAAGTTTGTGGAGTGAAATACAGAGAGTTGTGAGTGGAACCAAGTAATTCCTCGATGAACATCCAATCTCCTTGAATCATATTTCAATAAAAAATCCAACAAATCCACTGAGTGGAAGAAGAACTTTGACTTGTTGATCAGGGAATAGAGTCATGGATCGAATAAAATGGGTGACCAAATTAATTGAAAAATTTTATCATTTGTTTAGCTAAATAAGCCATTGACTAAAATTACCACAATTAACCACTTTGAAATAAAATAATCGAAATAATTTATTGATTAACAAAAATGATAAAAATAAAAATCAGTAAACGGAAAGTCATTACGTAACGATCATCTTCCCTCACGCAAAACATTAAAAATCATCGGCGAAGAATTGAGTGAAGCAATAGTGAGAGTTGTGTAGAATTCAGCATTGATAAAGTTTCATTGAAAAGTCATCCCAGTGAATTTGCGACAATAAAACCAAACCCTAAAAATGTAAAAATTAATAGCTAGCCGTACAAAAAATTAAGCAACTCTAAAAATCAATATGACGTGAATGTTAACACCACCAAACATCGAACAGTGAAAAATACTTACCACGGATTTTTCTCGACCATTGTGGCAAGATGACCTGATTTCCCCAAGAATGATGAGAGAGTTCCCAGAATATAGTTCCCAGACACAAAATTCCAATTAGAAACCACGATATAACTATTATTCCTTAAACAACAAAGTTCGATAATATTCAAGTATAATAAAATACCTCACTCACTTGAAAATTTATGACCATACGAATACGAAAATTCATATAATGAACTGCACTAGATTCAAACCGACCGGATAAACAAATCTATCCGCCTAAAATAAATATAATGGATTATAACTGGCATGACAAATAAACAAACCGTTGACACATCCGGCGATTCACCACAATAATTGAATCATAATTGACATTCAGTTCCTGTCGCCGACTGTAATTCGTCGATTCACCCTATATGTATCATCGAATACCGAATCACTTCATTTTTCCATTTTTCGCAATCTCACCAGCCATGAATTCCGCAAATATTTACGACGAGGAGCTAGAGTCCGAATACCCAAACATCACGGAAGATTTTTTAGGTAAATTATAATTAATTATTATTATCATGACTTTATGTATGCATTCGAGTTATAGGAGCAACCCCAGAAAGGCAGACCTGGTAACACATATGCTTACTCAGGCAGCCCAAATCCAACCGCTCTCTCACTAAATCTGACAAGTTGGACCCTTTACTTTAAATGATCGCTATCGGTCTACCTCGCTACAACTAATTGAGTAAAAACTATTACGTGATGATTGTGTCTTAATTCCATCCAAAGTCGCCAACAACTTACAATTCTTGTTAGATGAACCCGTCGAATATTTACCAAAACCATGTTTAACAAAGAGGACCCATGAAATTTAGTTCTGGCCGAAACAAAATAACTAATTAGAAAGTATTGTGATAAATGATTCATTTTATTTTGGTTTTTCTTTAAATATATTTTAGGTTGGCGTCATAGAATTATTTATTCATTATTATTATGCTTAGTAAATTAACGGGTACATATTATAATTCTAATACTATGGATGAACCGGCATACACTAGGTAAACACAATCATAAATGAAATACAATATTATTTTGCCGAGTACCAAAGATATTTTTGATTAACGCACCCTTACGACACGAGAATATCTGCATTACCAACTACCGTACTCACAAAATATCTCCAACCTCTCATGAATCGTAATGCATGTAAGATCGAGCTAGTGAGATTCTCTTTTACAAGACGTAAGAGATTGTGTTTTTGTTAGTGAACCCTTAAATCATCGTCCCCATCAAAACAGTAGGAGAGATGTTGAGTGAAAACATATTTTTTTCTATTCAGGACACACGGGAACCATGATTGATATGCCCGCTCACACTGTGGAACAATGGAGGCAGGCCTGGAGTCGGATATACCAGGAGCGATATCCTGATGTGCCTGCAGACAACCAATCAGAGGAAATATCGCCGGTGGAATTCATGAAGCGATTCCGGAAGGCGGCGGACGAACCCAATCCGTCGCGAGATATTCTAAGGCAGGCCCAAGAGCTCCTGGAAGGCCTTTTACAGCATCAGCGACAAGTCGAGGCTGATGTAGCAAGGGCCACAGAATACCTGGCCAATGTCAAAGATGACCTGGCGGCCGGACGACTGGCTAACAACTACCCGCCTTCTCCCAGACCGATCCGAAATCTCAAGCGGCCGGTGTTCGTGATCCCGGGATATTCTCCTGAAGAGGGGATCAAACGATTCTTCGCAGAGGAATAAACATTATTGATTTGAACATTTTATTGTTGTTATTGTAACATTATGATCGAATTCCAAACAAAATTTCTTCTGACTCGTTTTCTTTATTATTATAGCCCTCATTTTTCTAAACATGTTTAAGTAAAACTGCTCATATTTGTATTAGTCGTCGCCAAATTCACCCTTACTAATTTAGATGGATCCCGTGAAGTCACTTCAAAACGAATTAAACCGAGCACGACAGACAAATAAGGATCTTCACGATCAACTTGTACAGATGACCCGAGAAACGCAACAACTCAAGGCGACGTGGGTAAACCCCTAGAGTGTCAAGCCATTATATCAAAAATTAGCTGCGGCCCAGAAGGGGTGGGCCGAAGAGAGACAATTAGTGAAAAGCCTGAAGACTCAAATCAGGGGGCTAGAGGTAGCGTTGTCCGCCTGTCAAGAGGGAGCAGCGGTAACCTACCCTCTAGTTTTCGCCCCGGCTCAATTAGCATATCGTGAAGCGAATCCGACCCCATCCACAACGTCAATCACTGTCGAGACCCCTACTCCAATAACTCCTTCAACATCCAGTGGACGACCTGGTCGCAAGGAGCGAGCTAAGCGCCGAGCCGCTCGATTTTCTAATCAATGTATTTCATAGATAAATAAACCACTGTTTAGTTATATTGTAGTTCCGCATATCTCTCATTACATTTATGTCCTCGTAAGGTTTTAAAATAACATTGAGAAGGATTAAATAAAACCACCACTTATTCTTGTCTTCTCAAACTAACGCCAGTAGAACAGCTGGATAGACGATAGAAAATTTAAACGCAAGGGGACCAAACAATTAAAAGCGAGCACAGGTCTTCTATCGACAGCTCGTGAACCCGAGGATTGTCCGAGCAATTATAGTATTAGCGATAACACTCACTTTTTGCGGGCAATCCACCACTTGAACACATTACCAACGTTGCCTAGCAACGGGTGCCAAGTGGCAGTTAGCATCTTTTTGTATGGAGTTACGGGGCAACCACAGGATAATCCAAACAAATAGCGAAACCCTGTAACCCACCAAAAGATATCATCAAAATACGAAGAATAGAGTGTCTCTAAAAGTGGCATGTTTCTTAAAGAAGGGAGGAGTAATATAATATCTTATTTTAATATTAAAATAAGATTTAGTTTAATTTGATATTTAAATTGTTTAAATATCATTTATTTTGAATAAATATATTTGGATTCAGAATTATGTCAACAATTGAAAAACTTATAACTATTCAGATAAGTTTTTTTAGTTTAGTTTTATGGTATATTTACCCATATCTAACTTACTTTTATTCATTTAAAATTAATTTCCAATTTTGACACTTAAAAATCTTATATTTTATTTTCATATTAACAATTTCAATGCTCTTGTTTTAATATTCAAATATTTCACAACTTTTTAAATATTTCTGTCAACATTAAATATTCTCGTGTACGTTGTTTTTTATAATTTACTAGTTCTATTTAATTAAGTATTTGCCGTAATCTATGTTTAAGAAGATTAAGGCCTTCCTTTATTCATTTATATTATTATTTTATTCTCTATACAAATATTTCTTTCATTTAATTACTGGTAAATGTACATTATTAAGAATAATTCATTCAAAGTATTCCAATGCCAAAAAATATATGCTATTAGGTAAAAGTTTTTAAATACTTTCTTATTTATAATGCATATTAGAAAATAACATAAAGGATTCTCTTAAATTAGATAAAACTAAATTATTGCATGAGTTATCAGAAAGTAAGCTTAAAGACAATGTCCTTGACGTCATCAAATCCAAAAATGTAAAAGATGAATTTCACGAAGAGTAAATAATTAAAATTTTAATTTATTTAACATAATTGTTATTAGATTTTCATATTTTATTATGAATATGTGTCATTTACATACCAAATACAAATCATTGATAAACGAAGTGACTATATTAAAAAATGAAAAAGTTGATATTGAAAACATTGATCATAAAGAGCGTTTGTTATTGGTTTGTAGATTTTATTAAATGATATAAAAATAATGAATAATATAAGTGCTAATAATTTATCATAGTAAAGTGATATTTCCAATAAGTTAATATTTTATGTTTCCAGTTACTCTATGTAACGAATCCGGTATATGGTAGGCATAAAGGTTTAAGTGACTTAATCATTCCTTTCGCTTCTATACAACAAGACTAATACAGATCCACAGGTTTTTTAGAATATGAAAATTATTAATCACGATTGAAAATAAGACAAATACGCCACGTGACATGTAAACAAATATTGCTCGTTTTGGAACTTTTCATGATGAGTTTCTCCTATTGGATCATTGAGATAGTTATGCTTACGAATTCCAAAGCTAGCTTTGCGAGTTCTTTTGACAGATAATTTTAGGAAAACAGATTTTTAAAATTTTAAATCTTTCTATGAATCGATAGTTTTCCCTCTCTAACTCCCCAAAGGACCGCTATGATTTCCTGGGATCTATTTTTATCCATTTTTGGAACATTTCGTCGATTTAAATAAATGTTGACATAACTATTTTTCTAAAATGTACGATTTGTAAATGTTGAAGCATAAAGTGTTCTGATTGGCTAATAAAGGTATATCGAGAATTATCGACGCTGTACATAATATCGGTTAAAATAATTGATAATTAGCTAGAAATATATCTTGTTCATTGTGTATTTTTCAAATCTAATAAACTTTATCAATATTTTCTGTAGTGAACATAAATCAATATAATAAATATATAATTTGCATTTATGAAAAATAATTTTAATTTTAATTATGATAATAATAAAGTGTTTCTAAAAATTGTGGAATAATTGTAACAATTAATTTCTCAGACTTAGTTACCGTTACCATGACTACCGGGGAAATTTCAAATAAATATTTAACAGATTGCTTAGTAAAATCGAATAAATTAAGCACCACTCGATTAGTAAAAATAGTTATTCATGTTGAGGTTACAATAAAATGCTCAAAATAAATGAAAAATCAAAATTGTTAAAAATCGATGAAAATTAATATTTTTCGACGGGAAAATTTTAGCGGGTGTCCCTAACGGCGGAGATTAGTGGGAAATAATTTATATAAATCATAATAACTAAAAAAGGAAATTTGTAACTTTTGGCAAGAAGAGCTAATATATGTGAGAAATTGCGAAATCACCAACTAATCTGAGATGGTATATTGATCTCTAGGGTGAAATGGAGTGTGTTTTCTTTGGTGATCAATAATTGATTTCCGTGGGATTTATATAAAGAACATAAGGCGTCAAATCTCACGTTTTCAAATCAATTAGAAAAAACCGTGTGAGTGAGTGGTCGACAACGAGTCCATTAGCCAAGTTTCAGCTTAATCGGATGACTGAAACTGAGTTAATTTCCGCTCGTAAGATTTGTGTGCTCCATTCGTTCAACACCGACGAAGTTACTAGAAAGAATTTTAAAAATGAATCGTTATCGATTAAAAAGAATTCATTATATAGTTCCAACTGTATATTAGGGATAAAAGCCCGTGTTTCAGGCTAGTGTAGCGATTGCAGGCATTTTCATTTGTGGAAATATTTCAAAATACTTTCAATAAGATGAAAATGGCAATGTGTCAAAGAAGTTTATTATAGAAAAGAAGAGAATATATACTACTTGTGCCCGCCTGTGGCACTTGAATCGTTGGATAAATGATTAGCAGTGACATTATCCGAGGACCTAGACAATCAAGATAATCAATCAAACATCCGGGCAGTCATACAAATTAATTATAGACTGCTATTTAAATTATAAGTGTTAAAAAGAAACATTAGTGCACAATATTTATTTCCCGACAAATATTCAACACACACTTTTATAGCTCTTCATTGCGTAACATCTACAAAGTAGTTTGTCGGTTTTCTTATTATTGATACAGAATACAAAAGGCATTTAAACACAACCATCAAATATCATAACCAACTTTGTTAACTGTGCCGCAGAATATTGTCATCAAGCTTCTCTATCCTTCCAAAAAATTCAGTGCACCCGTCATTTTCTTTTCTATATCGTACCGCGGCATCTAAATCAATGGTTAAATTCTTCTTTGGCTCAAATGCTTTACGAAAACAACCTTCATATCCAATATAATCTGACTGGATCTCTTCATATTTTGGAATCAATTCCACCGACAAAAAGGCTTTTACTAGCGTTTCTTGAAATTTCGCAGGTTGTTGAGTTATCTCGAAGAATCTTTTTAACTCAAGAATGAATAATTCCAAATCTCCATTCGGTTACAATTGGCTTGGTTGGTTTATAAAATTCTTAAGTCCTGGCGTGGTCACCGTGAGACATAACTGTACAATATTTATTTCCCAACAAATATTCAACACACTCTTTTATAGCTCTTCATTACGTAACATCTACAAAGGAGTTTGTCGGTTTTCTTATTATTGATACAGAATACACAAGCATTTAAACACAACCATCAAATATCTTAACCAACCTCTGTCTGATCTTCAAACTACAATTTGACATATTATTACATGATAGGTTAATTTAATTAATGAGCAAATTTTTTATTCACTTTCTACCCAAATTAAAATATTGTAACAAGCTTTCATGTATTAAATCAAGTATTGATATGTTTCTTATTCACTGTGAATTTAGGGAATAAAATCTGTGGTACCTGTGTGTAAATGTATCGATTAAATTTTATCAATTTGATATTGTTTTTTATTTATTGAATTATATGATACTTTGATAAGATGAACATTTTGTCATTTGGGTAGAAAGTGAATAAATAAATTTAAAATGGGTAATTAGTGAATATTACATCCCCTCCTTTTATAAACCTTTAACCATTCCACGTTTCGAAAAATTTCATTTCCGTTTATATCTCTCAGTTTATAGCTTTCATGAATCTGTTCTATAATTTCATTCGGTCCTTGATAACGTTCATCCATGTTTTTTTATATTTTCTTGCTTTACTAATACATGGTCTCCAATTTTTGAAATTTCTAGAAGTTATTGGTATTTTATTTACTTATTTTGTTTATTTATAATTTCTATTTGAGTTTCTCTCCGTTTGTCTATATCGATACTTTCTGAATCAATAATATCTGTTTCAGTCCATTGTGACATATCGTCTGACTAAGTACTATTTCTGTAGGTGAAAATCTCATTGTCTGCTGTATTGTTGCATTGAGGATGAATTCTGGTAATATTTCCGACCAATCTTTATATAGTTTTTCTATCATTGTAATGGCTATTGCATCTCTTATGATTCTAAATTATCTCTCAACTATCCCATTTTTATTATGATGAAAAGGGCTTGAGTATATTATTTTAATATAATGTGAGTTCAATAATCCCAACAGTAACTGACATTCAAATGTTTTACCTTTATCTGAGTGAACTGTCATAGGAGCTCCAAATTTCAATAACCATTTTTCTCTTAAAACTTAAACAGTAGTCTTTTCATCTTGATGTGCCAGTACAGTCAATGAAATATACCTGCTAAATTGATCAATAATTGCCAAGACATACTGTTTGTAATGCACTGTTTTATTAAATTGCGCTCAAAAACCAATGAATATTTCGTTAAAAACTTCATTGGTGCTTTGTCTTATAATCATTTCTTTGGTTTTTATTCTCCACGTCTTCCGTTTTTAGCATTATACACAGTTTTCTATGACATTCTTGATCTCTTTTTCATTAATATTTACATTTAAGTTTTTCTTTGCATGTACAAGTGTTTTTTACGACACAAGTTAACATTACAAATAAACAACCAAACATTGAATAAAATCAATACAATATTGTTTCGACCAAATGATGATATATATTCTTCTGAATTTATATTTAATAAGTAACATAATTTTATCAATAATTAACTTGCAATATTAACTTCAAAACATATTCAGAAAATTATAAAAAAATTGAAGTAAATTTACTTGAGAGGATTTATAACAAACCACTTTTATAGCAGAAAATGGCACTAAAAAATCTGGTTGACTCAGATATATATTTAATTTTGGTTTTATGTGCCGTTGTCGGCGCAGCTCGTTCAGAACTCAAGTGGTATGATTTAAGAACGGTACGGCATATGCAACTTTACCCTATAGGTTGACGCCTAGGGTTAATAGTAACTGGATTTCCATTAATAACTACTTTCTGTTTAGAGTCATATTTCTCACATCCCGTTTGTGTTTCATAAAAATTTCCGAATATTTATCAATTCATTTTTTTAATCTGGTGGTCGTTATCTTTTAACTTAATTCCAAACTCATTATTCGAGGTACTTTTTTCTATGCAACATACTTGCAATTTAATATTAAAATAATTCATCGTTTCTATTCCAACAATGACACTAGGATCAATTCATTTTGCCACAAAAACCAATTCCTGATAGTCGTACTTTTAACAATATTGTCCCACGAATTGGAAGGCTACTTTCGTTTGTCATGTTAGATTTTACTATTTTATCTAGCATTCTCAACCTTTCGATATTATCCTCAGTAATAAAATTTACTTTAGCTACTGTATCAAGCAAACAGCTTATATTAATTTTATTTTCTATCAAAGTACCTTCACTAGGTCTACCATTCATCTTTTCATAAATAATGTTCGGAAGACATTCCAATTCGCTTTTACTAAATATCTTACTTCTATTGACTATTCTATTCATGAAAATATCAAAATTCATAAGTTTATTCATTTTATTATTAAAACCCAGCTAAACCACATTCTAAATTACTGGCGTACTCAAAACACATACATTAACAGTCATTAAAAATCATGTCATCAATTTTTTAAATTATCAATTACTTGAAATTCATTCATCAAACAAACTTTAAAATTACGTTCAAATTCAGACATTCTGTATCAACAATAAACTTAAACCAAATTTATGGTCATTAGCACCTCCCTTGAAACTTGAGCCTCCACTTTAAAGGTTTATAATTTCGGTTTTCATCTTCAGTCCGTGCATCGGATTCATCTGAGTAGTCATATATTGTATTGCATTGGCGTTCATATTTCCCTCTGTTTCCGAATTTTCTCTGACCTCCAAGGTTGTTTCTGCTATGATATCTGTCTTTATTGTTCATCTTTCCTCGAAAATCCTAGCATTGATATTTTAAATGGCCATATCTTGAACACTGACTGTGTTTTTGGATTCAAAACTGTATGTCTCTACTTCTTGCATTATAATATCTTGAATTGCTGTTGTGATTTTTTGTACTAAAAACTGGTCTGAGTTTTCGAATTTGATTTTGTTGCGGCTTTTTAACAATTTCTGAATGTGACTTTCTTTCGTGTTGAGCAACCAATGATTGCTCACTGGATAATTCTTTTTGGGTCTACTCCATTTTGATAATTACTTCTTCAACTATTTCTATTGATTAAACTTCTCTCAATTTTAATTCTTTCTTTGTTTCTAAATCTTCAATTGCAAGTTGTATTAGAAACATCATTAACGTAGATTTTGTTAACTTGTGCCGCAGAATATTATCATCAAGCTTCTCTATCCTTCCAAAAAATTCAGTGCACCCGTCATTTTCTTTTCTATATCGTACCGCGGCATCTAAATCAATGGTTAAATTCTTCTTTGGCTCAAATGCTTTACGAAAACAACCTTCATATCCAATATAATCTGACTGGATCTCTTCATATTTTGGAATCAATTCCACCGACAAAAAGGCTTTTACTAGCGTTTCTTGAAATTTCGCAGGTTGTTGAGTTATCTCGAAGAATCTTTTTAACTCAAGAATGAATAATTCCAAATCTCCATTCGGTTACAATTGGCTTGGTTGGTTTATAAAATTCTTAAGTCCTGGCGTGGTCACCGTGAGACATAACTGTACAATATTTATTTCCCAACAAATATTCAACACACTCTTTTATAGCTCTTCATTGCGTAACATCTACAAGGAAGTTTATTGGTTTTCTTATTTTTGATATAGGATACGCAAACATACCAACATTCAAACACAATTATCAAGCATCATAACCAACCTCTGTCTGATCTTCAAACTATCATTTGACATTTTATTACATAATATGTTAATTTATTTAATTATAAAATATTCCTTAATTATCCTTCCCTACAATAAGCATTTTTATTTTCCTGGTCAGTTTTTTTAACTCAATCGTCAGTATAATATTTACTATATCAATCTAATTAATATATTGATTTATCAGTTTTCTATTATGAAAAAATGACATTATCTTATTGTATATGCTAATAAAAGAAAACAACAATAAAATTGTATAAATCAAACATAGAAGTAATTTTTAACGTCAACCATGGCCTGGTAAAAATCATTTGGGGATACAACAATAACATATATTGTAATTAAAGTGAAATTTGTTTATAAAAACAAAAGTATGTTTAAGAGCTTTAAAATCATAAAAAGTATAATAGAAAATTTTGAAACTAAATTTGATACCTTTAAAATAGCAGAAAATACTTTAGTTAAATGAATTGGTTGAAAATGAAACATCTGAAATTAGAACAAGCTTAAAGATCTAGAAATTGGAAAACATGTAAAAATCGAAATGATCAATTTAGAGAACACGCGCAACATTAATAATTGATTTAAATATGTAATATTACCATTTCAAACTTCAATATATTTTATTTCTCATTGAACTACTTTTGTATTTTTTTATTTTTACTGATCAATTACATGTTATACTGACAACTTATCGCTAATTTAATGGTCAATTAATAATTTTTTACTGGAAAATTTGGATATTAACAATTGCTATATTCAATTTTCCAATATTACTGATCGTTTTTATAGTTTTATACTGACTCTATTATACTGTTAATTTTTCTTTTGTTTGTGAGGTGTAGCTGGGCAATGGTACGCTTGTTCGGTCAGAATTTCTATCAAATAATTGGTAAAATCTCTGCCAGGTAATGCATAAAATTCATTAATTTACACAGTATTTGATACTCTATCGCCAGTCTTATAAACGAAAGAAAGAACTGTTTGAATTGACACATACATAGCTGGTGAATTCATTGTCTCAAACATCATTTGAACCATGTCTTCATTTCATATTCATAAACAACTTATAAGCAATTCTTCTAAAGTATTTGATACTCTATCGCCAGTCTTATAAACGATACCTGTCATACACCCAGACGCATAGAAAGAAAGAACTGTTTGAATTGACACATACATAGCTGGTGAATTCATTGTCTCAAACATCATTTGAACCATGTCTTCATTTCATATTCATAAGCAATTCTTCTGCGAACAAGCCTCGTTCAAATCAATAACAAAATCTTCACATGTAATTTCTAGAGTAGCTTCTTTTATCATATTTATCTCCCTCTGCAATGAAATCAAAATTCCACATCGACCAAATTAATTGAAATTAGAAATTCCAAATTTCTAGCAAAACTCACAAACAAATCAAACTGTGGAATAATAATTGTCAGAATTAAAGTAAATCCAAAAGAAACAAATTCCATTGAACACACAGACGCTATGCAAAATTCAAGAAAGCGCACACAGACACATTTTATACAGACCAAATAGTATAAAATACTTACAATTTAAATAGTCCTCTTAATTATACGGGTTAACATATAAGATAAATCAAGGGTAACTTTTAATTCATTTATTTCTTTTGAATTACTTTGCCACTGAAAAGTTTTATATTCTGTTGACGTTGCTAACACTTAAGTTCATTTGACATTGAGTACAATTTCCAATATTTAGTCTTGATAATACATTTGCGTTATTATGTTTCTCATCTCTACAATATTCTAATATCATATACATAGACCACTACGACTTTATAAATATACCTACAGTGTTTCGATTTTCCGAGTGAAGTTTCAGCGCGCGTTTGTCGATAAGTTATGGCGCATTTGGTTGTTGAATTATCGCGCACTATTTAATATGTTGTTTCTTCGGTCCCTGTGTCTTTCTTGATTCCGTTTTTCTGTATTCGTACATTACATCTTTTGCATTGTATTGTGAGGAATTCTCGTTTTATGTATTCCTCAATACCACATGCAAAACATTGTACTCTCCTCATCATATTCTATTCTCTGCAGATGTGTCCTATATTTTCACACGTTCAACAAACTATTAATTTATCATTTTTATCCTTTCTATCTGCTCTCCACTCGTTATTATATTTATTCACAACTCCTCCTTATGCTACATCTCTATGTTCTTTTTTTGGTGGTAGCTGGCAGTGTATTGAAGTGTTCAATCAGTATTTAATTTTTCTATTTTTATTGCCTCCTTAATTTGATCTGCTGTCTTGAAATCCTTCATCTCAATCTCTCTTCTAACTTTTTATATTTGTACAATGTGTCAGAAGTCATTTCTTATTTCCTCCTCATTCCACGTATGTCAAACCAATGTTTTTGTTAATTTTTGAATTTTTACTAGAAATATATGTCATATCATTCCATTGCTCGTAGTTCATAGCATCTCTTAAATCATTTATTAACGATGTTCGTTGAAATGCGGCTCGCGGTTTTTCCTTCTGCCGCTTCGTATTCCTTGATCAATGCCCTATGTAAAAGCGTTTATTTCGAAAAATATCTGGAATTATTTGATGAACAGTTCTAGGTCATCACCTTTGTGGCTCTTCTCTGAAAGCAGTTTTTCAATGAGTAGATCCGCTGGAATGGTCGCCATATTAGATGCTATAATATTTTACTCTTCAGTCATCAAAGTTTATTTAAATCGAAAGTGTAAAAATAATATTTTTAATTATTTTTCTTATAAAAATATATTTTGTTGAGAAAATCTCTTATAATTCCACATCGACAATAAAAATTTCAAACATCATCATACATAAAAACTGCATTCATATAATATAAAATTTTAAACATTTGTTTTTTAAATTAAAAATACTTATATAAATAATGAGATAATTTTAAAATACTCTATTATATTTTTAAAATTATTTTTACTTTGGATTATATTTTTCTCACAAAAATCTTGCACATTTAAAATAATTAACATGTTGGGAAAAAATTGAAACGGATAATAATAGACAGATAATTATTCGGTCAGTAAATATTTTATAAATGGTCAGAAACAAATATATAAAAGGTTCATTAAAGAAAATAATTGTCAGTAACGTTTTGATAGATATCTATAAACGGTCAGTGATTAGAAGTGGTAATGACAGTGTTACATACATATATAATAAACACCAGCTCGCTTTCGAAACTAACACCAAAAGGTACATATGTAATTGTTTTTTTGACTTTATGCTTTTGCTTGTTATAATTATCCACTTTTGCTTGGTGTTGTGTCATAAATGACAAAATTTGTTTGAAAAACACTTTTGTCTAAAATACCAAAAATTTTTCTGTTAATAGTATTTGGACTTACGTTTTGATTATCTGATTTCAAAGGAATCTCTATGGACAATAAGAGAGTTCAAATTTTTTAACCAATTTCTTTTTTTTTCAATTTTTGTTTCTTCCTCGTAGTATATTTAATTACTATATGGGTATTTATCATTTTTTAAATTTAATTTATCTATTGCTAAACAAATAATAATCTCAAAAATAAATAAGGTAAAGTTTGTAACATTAAGAGGTGGGGAAATATTACCATCACACATAAGAAAAATAATAATGTAGGCCATTTTACTTGGTATTATAATATACGCAAAATGTGCAATTGTGTTAGTGCTTTCAATTTAATATTATACTCTTTCCTATTGCTCAACTAGCGTATTAAATATGAAATTTTATAACTAATAATAAAATAAAAGTACATAACTTTACATTTTTTTATTGAAAATACATACAAAATTCTAAAACAAATACAGTTTAAAAGATACATGTTAGCGAGTTTAAGTGATAAATATTACCTAACTGATACTAACTGATTACTCGTTCATAATATGTACTGACCAAAAATTGAATTAGATACTGACCAATTAAATACAGGCCATAACAATATAATCTCATGTTTATTTCTACTTTTCAACCGATGCGCTATTACAATGGTGGTCAGACTTTATCATCTGACATGAGCCGGAAATTGAAAACTCAGAATTTTAAGAGTCACAATTTGACAAATGTTTTAATTTTATAATATTTAAATTTCACGATTTAAAATAATATTTTTATTTCTATTTAAAAAAAATGTTTTTACAAGTGAGAAATATAAACCAAGCCAAATATCTCTGAATATACAATTTTACGGAATTTTAATTACGTAAGGCCATAGGACGAGTGGTAGATATGATATAATTTTATATTGTTACGTACATAACCCAGTGCATCATAATTGACACTTGAGCCATGTCATGATTAATCCATGGGCTTATTAGCGCACACTTACTAGTTTCTAACTGATAATTAACGCATATGTCAATACAAGTACTGTCCACACATTCATAAACATATATATATATATATATATATATATAGACCAGGGCCGGCAACCTTTTAGATGTATTGTGCCAAGCCACACTGCTAATTAATTCAGCATGTCACCTTATTGGTGTTTATTTAAAGCAAAAAATACCATTTCAATGCCAATACAAATATTTATTTTTACCTAATAATATTAGAGAATATATGTGAAACCGCATTTTGCAGTATAAGAGTCGCTATTACCCAGACCACTTTTTAGTGGTGTATAGAGTGCCATTGACAACTCCACCTCGTGCCATAGGTTGCCGACCCTGATATAGACCATACAAACTTAATATCTGCTCACACGTACACATTTAATCATCATCCGCAGTTAATATATACTCGCTAACACACGTCGCAAACACGGACTCTAAGATTCTAACACCCAACTGGCACTGGCAGGAACTGAACGGGTAACTTTGAATGAATAATATTACTTCTACTATAATGGTTTTTATGTCTTATAAATGCTAATCTATGTAATCTTTTGATATTTATCATTTGCATGACGTTTATTTAAAATTAAAAATACATAAAATTACCCCCAAGTGGTATGAATAGGAATATCAAAACATTTATTAATTAATTAAGTATCAGTAGTCTAATTCGAATTTCAAGGGTTTTATTCATAATCTGAAAAAATAGTCCCTTACTTTGAACGACCGGCATAAAAATTTATAAAATACTTATCATTTTACATATTGATTTTTAAAATTATGTTAGTAAAAAATAAAATCACATTTCATGGAATTTGAACCAAGGAGTGATGTTAGTGAGTGTATTAACCACACAATTATAATTCTTTAGCTTACCAAGTAGCCCATCCTTCAGGGAATCTAGTTTATTGGTCCTTAATGTTAGAATTAGGTGGATGATTATGTTCGTAGTACCGTATTAAGTTACTTGCTTTCTATTGAGCAAGTGATTGATTGCAAATCTTCCAACTCCGATTTAAAGCTTCAATTTCCATCTATTAATCTGATTTTTATTTTTAAAAGTATCTCTTTTATCATCTATGCTATATCGATCATTTTTAAAACTAAATCAAAGGACTATTTTCCAACAGCTGTCACTTGTGTCTTTGATTTATATTCATCCATTTAATATAATTATTTGGCTTTAAAATTCTTTGTTCTGATTCTCCGTCATATTTCGTTAACTTTCCCTTCAGTAAATTTTCGACAATTCCATAAAGTTTTATTTAATGCTTTTAGATAGCACTTTAAAAACTATGCCAACTTTGACACTGTTAATTTGTGCTCTAAAATTTTCTGGACATCTTTCTCGATCTTGTTGATATAAGTTTCTGTACAATATCCTCTTTTTCTTGAGTAAATCTTCAAATCCTTGACTAAATATTGATTTTTTTCAAAAGCTTTTTCATATAATCTTCTTAATTTGGAATTTTTTCATATTTGTTTCGATAATTTTCATCCAAATATTTTGTGATAATTTCTTTTCATTGACTGTATTCCAATGTTAATAAATTAATCCAAATAATCTCCAATTGAATATATCTTCGAATGTGTAAACATTCACAATAATTCTTAGGTTGAAAGTGTGATCGCCATATAATAAAATGAAAATAATAATATATCAAAAAGGTTTATTATTGAAAAGTAGAGAATATATATGTTGTATGTGCGTCTACAGCACTTACATCATTAGGAAAAATAATAAACAGTTGCATAATACGAATTCATTAACAATCAGGATAATCAACCAAACTATAATTATTCATGACATAGAAATCACATCACATTACTTACTCATAAGTAGTTAGGCATCTAAATCCAAGCACTTTTTGTATTTTCAAATATATAAATTTACTTTCACTACTTTAGTGGTAAACTCTGGAAATCCAGATTTAAATTCTGGTTGTAAGATTATATCAGATGAAAGTTTGAATCGCATAATAAAATTCTGAAGCAGAACTCTTAACTGTTTTCAAACAAAGATTAAATATTTTCTCAATTTATCTCTAATAATTCTAGTTTTAATTCGAAAGAAGATTTATATTCGTTTTCAAATAATACCAGTAATTTTTATTTCATTTTCATTAATATTTTCATCATTGTATTGTTTTTGTAACAATTTTCATTTTTTGTACTTTCAAATCCATCATCAGTATTTCACTCTCGCTAATAATTCCATCCTTTATTGTAACATCAGTAATATTTTTGACATTTTCACCAGTATTCACTTTTCAGGGATTATTATCTACAAATTTATCCATTCAACTCAATAATTTATCGATTATATTAATCATTACACTATAAATGCAACTAATCTCCACCCTTGTGATGAGTAATACATGTATGTTTGATTGTACCTGAATTCTTTTAAGCTACATCGTCATCATCAATTTCTTGAACTGTTTTCTCTAAATATTTCACTCAATTTAAATAAATTTACCCAGTAAATATTTATATGTTTTTCAATAAGATATTTTTGATATCCAATAGAAAAATTATCATGTTTTCTACTATTTGATGAAAATGACCAACTAATTGTGTCTCATATTTAATAATACCTTGAAGATTTCCATGTTATCTCATCTAAAGAATTGACTGTTATCCGAAATAAATATGTAAAAAATGTCAGTTTTAAATTATTATAAAATAAAAGTGATGGAAGTTTTCATTGACTGATACTCAAAAATTCCAATAATTATCAAATAAAACTTAGATTTTGATCACTGGTTCACATTAAATAATTAATTGAAAGTATGTATTTTTTTTTCTGTTGCTTTTTAACAGCCTCAATTGAATTTACCTTGTAATTTAAATTTTGAATTGTAGTTAAATTTTCTTGATCATGATTATTCCACTCAAAGAAGAGGTGTATTGTTTTTAACGTAAATTTAACATCCTTAATTGATATGAGGTTCTGGTTCAGGATCTATGAACATATCTTCTATGATAATGGGGCATTCCTTTTGCGAAAGCATGGCAACAATACTGACATCATCTATTTCAGCTTCAATATCGACATGTGTATCAAAATCAATTAAATTTGCTGCATCACTATCATAAATTTGTATTTCTGGTTTTGCTAAAGCAAGAAATTCTTTAGTAGATCAAATATATTCCGATTATCATTATGAATTACATTTTGGTCATCTACAAGAATATTTTCATCTACATTATGATTTTTTTTTCTTCAACAATTGGCATGATTGAACAGTGTCGCCAACAGTTTTGTATGGTTTGTTGCGTAACTCCTTTGTAAATAATACAAATAATACGCACTGCTTTATTGAAATAGAGATCTTTTTCGGAACCATCTGATCCAGCTTCAATTTGTCGATGTAATGGTGTATTGGTTTCTTTCGATAGACTGCTTTAAAATTTCTAATAATCCCAGCATCCAGAGACTGTATTTGGGAGGTAAAATTAGGCGGCAGAAAGTATAAAGTGATATTTTTTAGAGCAACTTCTCCTTGACCATAAGATGTAATTATTACCAAGAATTTTGTTGTGGTTTGTGATCCCTTGATTTTAGTTCAGCTGCATCGTTCTTAAGCCACCTATCAGATTCTCTGCGGACATCAGGTATAGTAGAAAGACCGATATTAACTTTATGTTGTTCCATGATGTGCTTCACAACATCTTTCCGACAACAAGCTGGATGAATAATTTTGAATTAACATATAGCCTGTTTAACTGCAACTGTAACTCATATTGATTAAAAAGGGAAGAAATTGAAAATTGCAATTTCAAAACAAAAAAGAATCTTTTGTTAAACAATGATATCGATGATAAAATACATACGTATGACATTTATTTATAGCTGATATTAAATAGCATATGTATAGTTAATGATATTTAACTTCTAATATTTTAATGATATGAAAATTTGTCATACTGTTTTTTAAGCAATTTCATAATAGCATTTAATTTCTTATGTAGGAAAGCAACTGAGTGGTTTTACATAAAAATGACAATTATACACATGTGATACGTAAAATAAGATAGTGAACTTCGAGAAAATTCACTAATAAGTTTAAATGCCATTGAAATTAATTAATTGATTATACACACATACATACAAAAATGTAATATTTTGTTATAGTATTTTTTTATTTTGTAAAATACTTGAGCCGCATTATGGAACAGTCGGATTATTTATTTCAATTTGATAATCCGTCACTCTTGATAATCCGACGTATATTTAGAGAACGGGAAGAGGTGGATTAACGAGAGCTATTGATCGTAAAAACCTATCAACAATCGTGATTCTGCGAAAAAATTATCTACTGTCAAATAATTCACGAAACTTGCGTCTCCAGATAAATATTACAATTTCTTTTATGTCTTTTCTTAAAACTTTTCAAAAATCCATTTGAAGCCTTGAATCCTTCTACATTAAGTTTTTCTGCAATTCGGAGTTCAGTAGTTTTTAAATCAATGCCAGAAACCGGAAAGTTCCTTTCTCTTTTTGATGAAAACCACTGTAAATCGGTTCAATAAGTTTTGTTTTTCTTAGGTAGACTTTATAATTTTCTTTGTTCTCAGAAAGAATAGCTTCAGCATTCTTTAGAATCTGGTTTACAGTTCCAATTGATATATTGTAGCGAAATGTGAGAAATCGCTGTGAGCAATTTTTTTTGTTCTGTTTAAATTCTCAATTCACGCTACTTTTCAATTTTCAATTTAGAATATTTCTTTGATTTATTATTCTCCATTTTATGGGTCAATATAAAAATCGAAATAAAATTATTCATATTTAAATCTTTATAGTTAGAAAATTTTTATGTTCAAATTTAACAGGTTCGACCATAGAAACTAATACATTCAATGTACGTAGATTTAACTCACAGTCAACACTCGATATTCGTTGTGTATGTCATCATGCATAAAGTAATATTGAAAGCCCTAATACCGGATCAATCTCATTTGAATAAAAATAGTTTCAATTGATAACAGTAGAACATTGTTAATAAAATTTTAGAGGGAGATATTAGTGGGTAAAATTAGTACTAATTTGTGGGAGGTTTTAGTAGATAATCAACATTAAATAGTGAGGAGGATAATAAATAAGGGAATAATAAAAAGTGAATAGAATAGAATTAAAAAAATGAATTATGAAGTATCTATAATTTTGCAAATTAGTATAAAATTAGCATTATATTCAAATTAAGTCAGAATATAAAAAAACTTTTAGAATTTTGAAAATCACCAACCTGAAAACAAAGTAAGCAAAAATATATCGAGAATAAGAAAATTTGCAGTTTATAAAATTAAAAATTTCTATACCAAAAATTATTGAATAAAATAAATATAACACTTAACTTTTATCAATAGTATAAATGAACATTAAAAAGTTTCGAATAAAATTTAAAAAAATTTGAAATTAACAAACAAATTTAAAGTGAAAATTATTAAAATTTTGTAATAAAGCATTAAATATCATGCAGATCCTAACAGCCAATAAATCCGATATTAAACTACTTGATGATATTGATTTGAACAGTCATAAAATGTAAATAGAATTCGTAAACCACCATATTCTTCGAATCATAATATTTTCGATGATCATGTCCCTCTGTTTAATTTCTCCATTGATTCTGATACATACAGGAATATTTCTCAATTGTGTTTTTTATCAGATTTGGAAAACTCTCAAACCTGAAATTGAAATGGATCCAGCGTTTGTATCTAACCTTTGGAGTGAGATAGGTTTCCAAGGAAAAGATCCTCAAACTGATTTCCGCGGAATGGGAACATTAGGATTAATACAATTGGAGTAATTGAGTAAAATTGCCAAACAAAATTTATTTTTTATAGATATTTCGCAATAAATTCACCATTAACAGCATACGAAATTATCAGCAATTCTCGCGATATTTCTCAAGGGTAACCCAATAAGCGATCTTGACCAATTATTTTTTCACTTTCTTTCTCTAGATTTCCATTGGCTATCGCTGCAATTAATTTCACCGCTCTTCTCTTTGAAATGCTTTGCGATTATCGACTGAAATTATATTTTTATTCACTTCCAATCGATTCGATCAATCTCACGACTTTCAATAATCTTTTCGGTAATTTTCGATTTTCTTTATACATCGATCGAATTGAAATTGATTTCAGTTGCTGCATTTAGTGCATTCCACAAGCACTGGTGCACTGTCAATCCAGGACTGATGCAGTTCAACATTGAGAAAGATAAATTCGAAACCGTTCTATCCAATGAACTCAATGATGAATTGATTATCCATAAATATATTTGATTGGCTCTAGGAATTTGAATGAAAAATAAAATTATAACTTGTTTTATTGAATGGGTTTTTTGATATTACTGATTTTATATCAATTTTTATATCAATTTTTTATCAATTGTTTGGCTATGCTGATCGCATTGATCCGATCTTTTTTGGAAATGCTGATCGCATTTATTTGATCTGTTTTGGCCATGTTGATCGCATTTATTTGATCTGTTTTGGCCATGCTGATCGCACTGATCCGATCTGTTTTGGCTATGCTGATCGCATTGATCCGATTTGTTTTGGCTATGCTGATTGTATTTAGATCTAGCCACATCAATAACCTTGAAAATTTGTTTTAGTTCGCTAATTATATACTCCCCTAATATACAATAATATAAAAATAATCCAAATAATAAAAATCCGCTGTTAGATCAGCTGTTGTAATAAACTATAAACATTTTATTTTTAATTACTTAAATTTATAACTCCCCTCAAGTAATTTCTTATTTACCTATTTATCGGAATCACTGAAATTTCCGCAATATTAAACCTTTAATTCCAAGAACATTTACATCATTATCGCACTTCATCTATTAAACATAAAATATACTAGATAACGCTTCAAAACTATTCCTCATCATGATATTTACTACAATCAATCATTCTTTAAATATAAGAAAACACAATCATTTAGTAAGACATTTATTCTAATTATACAAATTTAAATTTTGATTGAAGCGTTGAGGTCGAGGCGATTGTTGAAAACTAAACATCGAAAAATTATCATAGGCAATTCCTTTAATTCGACGATGAGGTTATGTCCGTCTTCATACATATGCTTACTGGGAATTTCATGCGGCAAGGGATATTCAACCTGGAAGTTTTAGGTTTTAGACCAAGGTAAATAATTCACTAAGTTTAAAATTTCAACTTAACTAAATGTAAAAAACTAAATTATACAAGATATACTTTACCAATTTCTATAAAATTTGAAATTTACAGCAAATAAAATATACTGATTTATATTCTATTAAAAAATTTAATTTTGAAAATAAAAAATAATTCGCCCACGCTAGGATTTGAACCCCTGTCTCAACGAATTATTAGTGAAAATAACCCATAATTGGATTATTTACATGTGAATACTTGACCAAATTCTATAAATTTATAGTAAATATACTGATTCTATCAAAAAGTCAATATTTTGATAATAATTCACCAAGTTAGGATTTGAAAATACTAATTTACAAATTCATTCAAGTTCATCCTACTCTATAAATTATTAGCGATACCATCAACTAAATTCGTTGTAACGACTATTTTAGATTGAGTGTTTTTATGAAAATAAGTCACTGGGTTTACAAATGAAAGTCACTGGATTCACTATATAAATTGATAAAGAATAATCGATCCATGAGTTTTATATCAATATTTTTTTAAAAATTCACACAGTTGATAATAATAATTTAATTTTCACAACAATAAAAAAAATAAACAATTTTTCAAACGTAAATTTATTACAAACACGTATTTGGTAAACATCGTCAATATCAGTCAAGTGGATACTAATGATATCTAAATAAACTTTTGTTTTTAATAAGAGCTTTGAAAATATCTAAATACTAATTAAAACTCATCATTTTTCGTATTGATACCAAAACGTGTAAAATTAAATTTACATTCATTAACAACTTGCTATTTAACCGATAATTTCAGACATTAAAGCTTTATGTAACCAAAGATTGATTAAATAACCATTAAAAATTCATCAGGTCTTATGTGATACCTATTAAATATTTCAATAATTTATGATTCAAACTTGGTATATTATAATACTTTTCGATAAATTTATGAATAAACTTACATGATTTATTATAAAGTCATCTAAAAGGTTTAGAATTTTAAACCTATATGAAGAAATGGGTAATAGATTTAACCCTAAATGATGAAAGAAGTAACAATTTTAACCCAAAGTAATGAAATATTTAATAATTTTAACTCTATGTGATGTAAGAAGTAATAATATTGTTGGGTTTTGGATTATTTCAAGTCGGTTCTCTCTGACTCCTGGTGTTCTTTAAATTAAAACAATGAACGACCCAACGTATATTGAAACAACAGGTTCACAATTTATTATCACGCTACAATGACCAATCAAAGTTTATACGATTCTCGGCTCGGCGTTGATGCTTTGCAAACAAACAATATTCACCTTTTGATCCTTTAGTTCTGTTGACTCTCGTTTTCCTCGGTTTCTGTTTGGTTTGATCCCTTTTCGCCTTTCCGTATTCTTAATTCTATTTCTTCTTTTCCCTACTTCCCTAATTCGTTTACTACTTTTCCTACAGTCTGATTCTTCGAACCCTAGCTGAGGCAGAATGCCGATTTTCTCTGATTTTCCCTTTGCTTATATACTCCTCGAAATCAGGATGACAAATGGTTATTGCCGAGCCAATCTTTCGTTTGACATTTTCTCCTACGTGTTTGCTTCGGCTGTCATCCATAATGGTTCAACGAATCCAGATAATTATTGGCCCTACCGGTCTTCCTACGCGCGCTATCTTCTCCTTACTCTTTTCCCATTAATCATTGTGTCAAGCTAATGGGCCCAAATCTTCCTTTTGTTTGCCTTTCTTCTTGTTTACCCAGCTCGGGTTTCCTTCATCTCTCGGGTTCTCCATTGGCTCGGGTTTCCCATTAACTCGGGTTTTCCATTAGCCAATTAATTAATTAATTAGCGTTTTCTGTTTTCATACATTTGAATGTTTATCAACCCTTTCTAACCCTTTTCTGATAAATCCCTAACCGTCATCTTGTTGACCATTAGCTAATCTATAACTGTCCCGTTTTTCCCATTCGATTTCGATGATTTTTCCATTTATTGATTTTTCTCGGATTTCCGGATTCTCGCCTTTCGTAATTGCTTTTTGCATTTTCTAATACTGTTTCCATCGCACTTTCCTTTACTATTAATTCTGTGCACGATCCCGCTTTTATTTGCCTTTTTTCTTCGCTTACTTTCCATTTGAATTGTTATCCTAAATTTTATTTAAATTTTTAATTTTAATTTACAGACCTCAACATATCTCCCCCTTAAAAAATTTTTTCGTCCTCGAAATCTATGTTTTGCTGTGATTATGTATTATTATTATTATTATAATTTTGATGGCGCATAGCGTATCAATAAATTTTAATCTTTTCAAGACCAAATGAAATGAAGGCTTAAGTTTGACTCATATCTGTTTTAATTTTTGACAATTTTCAAACTTTAATGTAGAAAAATTATCCAATATTTTGTTACTCTAAAATTGTTTCGTTAATTAAAAATTAACTTAAAATTGATGTTTTATGAATCGAAAACCGAAGTTTAAAGTTTTTAATAGTGCAAAATTTTTAATATCTAGCTGATCATGTTTAATATCAGATAATTGAGTTGTTTTTATTGATTTCATTTTCATGTATGAACCATTTTGATTGTATAAATATGTTAGTGCAAAGTTTGACTTAAATCGAAATAAATAAAAATTAAATTTTGAAAATATTATAAATAAGTTTCCATTAAAAGTAAAAAGAATTCCATTTGCATTGACTTACTAAATTTATTATATTAAATTTATAAAACATTTTACCTTTTACAAGATAGATTAAGAACTACTGATTTATGAACAATAACAATAACAACAACAACAACAACGATGGTAATAATAATAATCATAATCATAATAATTAATTCTATTTAAATTTAAAAAATTCAAAATATTGAATATTAGAAAATGTCAAACAAAAAAGAAAATGAATTTCACGAAAATTATCAAAATAATAATACCATTGAGAATAAATATTATCTTTTGTAAAAATCGTCATCAGAAAAAAAGTCGATGGAAATAGCGATTCTGTTCACATTATTTATGTCGGTCTAATAGTCTTAATTACCGCAGTAATATTGGTTGCTAGGCCACAGCAGAAATCAATATTGGGGCAAGGAGAAATTATCCTTGGCACAGGTGTAGAAATATCAATTTTTATTTTTCTCAATGGATTTAATGAATTCAAAATTTACAGTTTTGCTTTCTATTTAATTTAACTATTAAAATATATTGCTATTCTCTAATAATAAAATCTCGTGATTGAATAATCGAAAAATATCAAATAAATAAAACGGAAAATACTGACATCATTTATCATTCTATTATTATTCTAGGCAAAATAATCAATAAATAGATAAAAAAAATCTCAGTTCGATTAATTACCAGACTTTGGGGTAATAATAAAATGTAAATATTGAAAGCGGGATAGAAAAACTCATTTATCATTCTATTATTACTTTAGGCAAAATAATCAATAAATAGATAAAAAAAATCTCAGTTCGATTAATTACCAGACTTTGGGGTAATAATAAAATGTAAATATTGAAAGCGGGATAGAAAAACTAATACAAAGTTCATCATCCAATTAAATCTTACATCCAAATTTAGAAATTATTTTGTGGCAAGTAAACACTATATAAGTAAGTGTACTGAATCGAAATATTATTTCATTAACAATTTGATCGAATTTTAAATCATGCCTCACAAGAGTAAAATTAATATTAATTCCTAGTTCATTAACAAATTTGATCGAATTTTAAATCATGCCTCACAAGAGTAAAATTAATATTAATTTTTCTTTAGCTATATTTTTAAAACATTTATTTAATTTAGAAATAGATGAAGCCAAATCGAAACTAAAGTCAGCCAAAGTCATTTTCGTTTAAATAAACAAATGAATGGGAAGAAAATAAAAATGAATGAATCAAATGAATGCTATTATTTTTTGTTATGGAAGATATATGATACGGTTAAAATTTTATCGTTATTAATAAAATTGTTTATTGTACGACATTGCTAATAATAGTTTTTGTTAATATTAATAATTTACAAGTTTTTAAAACTTAAGGTAAGTCAAACCCAATGTGAAAAAATAGTTAATAAATATGGTTTTAATCATTTGTCCAGCGGTGACTTATTACGAGAAGAAGTAGAATCAGGCTCAGAAAGAGGAAATAAACTTAAAGAAATAATGGAAAAAGGAGAACTTGTTTCATTAGTAAGATATTTAATTTAATTTATGATTCTAACTTATTGTATTAATTCTAATAAATTACAATTTAAGTCTTGAGTAATATTATTCGCTGCAATATTAGTTTAAATTCTTTACTTTTAGAAATTTCAGCTTAGATTTTGTTCAGTTTTTTAAATATTTTTTTGGACGATTTAAAACATTTATAAACAATGTATATTGTACGGTAATACTTTTATACTGAAAATGTCAGTTACTTTGTTGTTAGTGTCATACCTAGAGTAAATGACGCCTATGGCAAACACCGATCTTGCGCCCTCTCCGATGATAGGTTACTTACGTTTTATTTTCTAAAAATACTTTAGAATTGGGTAAAATAATCACACAAGTTAAATATATTAACACTTTTAATTGCATTTCTATTTTTTTCTTTCATCATTATTACCATTATTATTAATATTATGATTTTAAAAAGTTAATCTCCCCCGCACCGACCGACTCATGATATCACTTTGTTTACTCAGCCTGATAAGGTATCTGCGATGAACATTAATATTCCGAATGAATTTTTACTTATCCTGCGGTTTTTGACGTAGCCGATACTGATAGGCTCTATAATTAATTACCTTGTGGTTTCTTAACGTAGCCCGTGCTGATAAGCTTTCTAATTAATTACCCTGTGGTTTGTTAACGTAGCCTGTACTGATAAGCGTTCTATATAAGTGTCTGCTTTACCACTTTTCGTTAGTTTTGTCTTGCCAATCTTGAAGTAAGCATTTTATATTTTATTTTTCTTTTTCATATTTTTTTTTTGAATTTTAGTAACGCCATCCCTCAATTACTATGGACGTAAGTGATTACTTGTCTTTTGTTATTTTTTGTTTTTGTGATTCTTTTTACCATGCTGTCCTCAACTACCCTCATAGTAACCGAACACTTGCAATCGCTGTCCAGGGTAGCCAAACCCCGGTGATTGCAAGTGCTCGTGTTGCTTATTAAATTAACTTATTGATGCTTATTAAATTAACTTATTTACTGTTTAATTTTAGTTCGTTAATTTGTTTATGCAACTACCTATACCACACTCATGTGTTGGGTCATATATTTTTGATTTTCTGATTTTGTATTTATACTAAAAGCAAACCTCTAATTACAGCTACTCGTATTTTTCTGACAATTTTAGCCGTATTTATACTTATTAATTTATTACGTAATTCTTAAAATCAATTACTTCCCTGCACTAATTATTTGTCGAGGGCGCCATGGTACGGAGTTTTACACAGTATTTATTTCATTTTTCTTTTCAACCCTTACTATTTTAGGCTGTCCCAGAACCTAAGTTTGAGCATCTCGATGTTATGCAATGGTTATTTGACTGCCATACTACCAGGTTTTTTTAATTTCTTTTTCAGGGTCCCTTTGCCACCGCGCCGAAAGGGATTGAAACGTACCTTTGCCTGTGTGGATACAGGCAGTAGGTTTGAAAGACGCCCGCCTTGCAATGTACGCAGGGAATGGGACTGTGGCATCCAAAGTCCCGTTCTGTTGGACTCTGATGACGAATAAAACTTTGAATAAATGTTCAGCATACCTTTGTTTTTAATTTATGCTAGAAAGTGTGGGGTATTTGTGTCCCTCTTCGCGATTAGTCTTTGTTACTACTAATGTGAAATTATTCCTTACTTATTTATAATTTTGTTCTCTCGCCCCAGTAGGTTACCCATTGTTATATAGTTATGCTAATTCATTCATTACTACTCAGCCCTTTAATATTATTTATTTCTAATGTTCATTTAAGGTATCATTTCATTATTTGCAACATTTATTTGAGTTATTCTATTTGCTTTTGTTCATTTTTTATCTATTATTCATCCACTTAATTTATCACTTTTTTAATTATTTATTTATATCAATTTGTCTATTCATTTGATTATTTACTTGGTAATTTACTTATTTTTATTTAAACTATTATTTTACTTGGTAATTTACTTATTTTTATTTAAACTATTATTTATCACTGCCAATTATTTCTTTATATCAATTTGTTTATTTATTTGATTATTTGTTAATTTACTTATATTTATTTACTATTATTTTTTTTCTCGAGGACGAAAAAACACTAACTGGGTCCGTTTAAATACTTTATTTTTTTAGTCTAATTGATTTATCTCACCATCGTCTTCCGATTCCTCTATTTCTTCTACTCTCATTCGAAACATCGCGAAATCGGCCTCGTGTTGAAACAATAAGATTTCCAAACGGTCCAACCGCCTTTTCAGACGGAAGTTTTCTTCCTCCAAATCTGTTATTCTGCCCTGCATGCTACGAAACTTTTGCTTTAGTTCTTGCGTACTTGTTTTACACTCTTTGCATGACATCTCCGAGGCTTCTTGCATTCTCTGAAATTAAATGATAGTAATTTTTTTTTTTTTTTGTATCACTCTCTATTCGCAAAGCATCAACACCTCGCTTCGAATCTCAAACAAATTACACCGTTCATCCTATGGTACTTATAAAACATGCACATTGTTAATATAAATGTAATATATTTTTATACTCTATTCATGCAGATCACAATTTATAGTCTTGTCTCATAATATGAATATGATGGTGGTTGAAGGATAGTTAGTTGTCTCTCCTTTACACATATCAAAATGGTGATGATTATGAATGTTATTGATAAGATGAGAAAACCTGTTATTAAAATGTAAATGAGATATTCACAATAGTTGACTGTCAAATCCGAATTTATCCTCATTAGTTTATTTGAGTTAGGTTTTGTCGTCTCTTGGGTCGGTGATTGGAAAGGTGATGTGGTTGTATCTGATTTTCGTTTCGATTCATTGATTGTCTTGACTTCCACGAAAACTGTTTGCCATCCGCCTGGTTCGGTTATCCATCGCTGATATTTAACTGTTAATTCCCATGCCGTCTCTAAATCAGAAGTGTAAAGTGTAAAAAAATGATTACCGGCATCTAATATAGTCAGGGTTTTTTGTTTGTAGATAATAACAACTCTTTCATCATTTCCTGATTTTCTATATATCGTTACCGGTCCATTTCCAACACTCAGGGTTATACGATTTGACTCGTCTCTGAGATAGATAGACTGGGTCTCACTCTTAAATCGTGACCATTGGTTTCTCACTACCGTTCCATTTTCGAGGCATATGTTCTCGTAGTAGTTTGCATTAACTGAATAATTTTGATTCATTTTCAATTTCTCGTAGCGGATAACTGATTTTCGCGAGTTAAGGGTGTCGACATTTAACCCTTGAAATGTGATTCGCACTTTCACCAAGTCCACTGGCTTCCAATATATATTGATTCCATTTATCTCTGGTTCTATTTCGATCAAGTTTCGCATCTCTTTTGTGTGCACTTCTATCGGAATTTGCGTGTACCACTTTGACATGTTCTGTCTCAACAGCCATTGGTATTTGAAATTTGGCTTTAACTTTCGTACCGCAAATATATCTTTATCATAATTCAGTTCTACCACTGGTGCCGTATTGTCTAGTAAATCAATATTTTCTATTTGGTCTGCGATCTCGCATTTACAGCTCCATACTATATTTGTTAGAGTGGAATATATATGTATTTTCTCCATTCCTCGGATTTTGCTTACCGCATATGGTAAGTCAATCTTTTTGCCGCTCGCAACTGTTACTAACATCAGCATTATTGCTACATATAATATCTTATTGAGGTAGCTGACTGGTGTTGGATTTTTCGTGAATTTCTGTTTCAATTTTGTTTGACCCGTTACTTTATTCTGCTTGGACCTTAAGGGGTATCTAGATTCATCTTCCTCTGGCACTAGTTTACATCGATTTGCATGCACAATCATCGGGTTAGCCTTTTTACTCCTGAATGGTAATAACTTCAAATTGGTTTCGGTGGTGTCGCACACTTTTTAGGGTCCTTTGAATGGTCTTTGCAATTTAGGCGATAAACCTTTGAGAGGTTCCGGCCTGTTTAGATACACTAGATCTCCAATCTTTATGCCATGCGCATGTGCTTTTTTATCGTAGGTTTCTTTATATTTCTCTTGGTTATGCTTTATTGTCAAACCGGCTTTAGTCCATACTGACTGCATTTTTTCTTGCATCAATGCTTTATAATCGGGTATCTCCATATATTGAGAAATTGGTGGTTGGAATTTGAGATCAATCGGCATATTATTTTTCCTTAAATACATCAAGTAAAAAGGGGTCTCTCCTGTACTTTGATTTACTGCATTTCTGTAGGCAAATAGACACGGCTTTATGAAGTCGTCCCAATCTTTCTGTTTTCGATTCACATATGACGAGATCATATTTATCAGTGTCCCATTAAATCGTTCCACTAATCCATCAGTTTGTGGATGATATGGTGACGTATTCAATTTCCAAATTCCAAATAGGTCTGTGATTGATTTGAACATTTCGCTTTGAAAGTTCTTTCCTTGATCAGTTAACAATTTCTTTGGAGTACCATAGCGAAATATTATGTTTTCCACAAATATTCTAGCAATCGTGTCTGCTTTTTGGTTTGGAATAGCGTATGCTTCTGGCCATTTGGTAAAATAGTCACAAAAAACAACAATGTATTTGTTTCCTTTTGTTGTTTCCGGTAATGGTCCCAGAATATCCATTGCCGTCATCTCCATTGGTGCTGCGGGTACTGGCATCGGTTTTAATGGTACTTTAATCTTTTTACCAGTATTTCTGCGGGTGATGCATACTTTGCAACTGTTACACCAATTTTTCACGTCTTGTTCCATTGTTGGCCAAAAGTATTTCAATTTTAATCTCGATAGCGTCTTGCGCGTTGACAAATGACCTCCCAACGCTCCATCATGATACTGCATCAGTAATGCGTCTCTGTGCTTGGCTGGTATAATAATTAATGCTTCCCCATTTTTCCAAAATTTAAGTATTCCATTATGAATTACATATTTGCTGTTTGCATCTGTAAGTCGTTTCCAGTCTTGTTCTTTTCTTATTTTGACCGCTTGTTCCATAAATTGTTTTAATTCACTATCGTTTTCCTGATCATTTTGAAGTTCAGACATATTATTAACAGCTTTGATTGCAGCGAATATAGTACCTTCCACTTTTTCAGGTGTCCCCTCACTATTAATTTCTGGGATTCTTGACATTGCATCTGCGTTCGCGTTAGCTTTACCTGTCCGATATTTAATCTCAAAGTCGTATTCTTGGAGGGCAATCGACCATCGTATTAATTTACTGGCTGAATCTCTGTGTTTCATTAACCACTGTAATGGATTATGATCTGTATAAACAGTAAATTTTCTGCCCAATAAATATTGTCTAAAAGTAGTAATTCCATACACTAACGCTAACGTTTCCTTTTCAATCGTTGAGTAGTTTTTCTCGTGAGGCCTCAGTGATCGGCTTGCATAGGCTATTACGTGGTCCTTTTCACCTTCAAATTTTTGTCCTAACACCGCACCCAATGCAACGTTGCTTGCATCCGTCATCAAGATAAATTGTTTTGTAAAATCTGGACATCTTAATATAGGAGTTGTTACTAATTTCTCTTTTAATGTATTGAAAGCGTTTTGTTGCATTTGTCCCCAAATAAATTTATTGTTTTTCTTTAGTAACGTATTCAATGGTTGTGCGATGTGAGAGAAATCTTTTATAAATTTTCTGTAATAGCTCGCCAAACCTAAAAATTGTCTAACCTCATCGGCATCTTTTGGTACTGGGTACTCTTCCACTTTTTTGATGTTATCTGGATTAGTTTGTAACCCTCGCCGTGATATTATATGTCCTACATAAATCACTTCTGCTTTGCCCCATTCACATTTCGATGGTTTGATTTTTAATTTTGCACTTTTGAGCCGTTTAAATACAGTTTCTACATCTTTCAAGTGTTCTTCGAACTCATTTGAAAATATTATTATATCGTCGATATATACCAATGCATGTCGAATACCTCGTAACACATAATTCATTCCTCGTTGGAATGTAGCTGGGGCTCCTGTTAATCCAAATGGTAACACATTGAACTCATACAGTCCTTTGCCATCCGAGAACGCCGTCTTTCCTCTATCTTCCTCTTTTACCCTAAATTGATTGTACCCTTTGTTTAAATCAATAACTGTGAAATATCGTGCCTCTCCCATTTGATCGAACATTTCTTGGGGTACTGGAATTGGATAAGTGTCTTTCCTCGTAACTTGATTTAGCTTCCGATAATCTACGCAGAATCGTAAGTCTCCATCTTTTTTCTTAACTATCACTATTGATGAGGAGAATGGTGACGCACTATCTCGAATTATTCCAAATTCCTTCATTGCTGTAATCTGTCTATCACTTTCATCTTGATGAACGTAGGGGATTCTGTATGGCTTTATTTTTATTGGAGTTTCGTCTAATAACGGTATTTCATGCTCAATTACATTGGTTAGACCTAAATCATATTCGTGTTTGGCAAAGATATCTCGGTATTTTCTCAGCAGTTTTGTGAATTCCTTTTTCTGCATCTCATTTAAATCATTGCTTACCACTTCAGGCTCCTTGTACACCTTGACGTTTCTTGGTATTTTACAATTTGTTTCAACAGACATTTTCGATAATTTTCCCAATTTTGTTTTTGGGTGTAGCTGAACCGGTTTCTTACTGCTATTCGTTATATGGACTGGTACTATCTGATTTTCCACTTTGACAACTTCGTCACATATCGGTAAATCATATTTTTCGACTAGCGTTTGATTTAGTTCGAATATAAAATCACCATTGTCCACACTCATGGTATTTGCACAATATACCATCTCCGATTGTGGTGGTATTGTCAATGTCTGATTCACAAACACTTCACCTGCCCTGTGAATTATTTTTCCTGTTTCTCCTGCTATCAAATTACCTGTCTTTAAATTAAGTGAGACTCCGTCCAGCTGCTCTATATATCCATACCGATCAGACATCGTACTGGGCTTCCCTTCATTATGAGCGCATTGTGCGCTATTATTCGGTCTCCAATATGGAATATGACGTTAAGTTGTCCAATTATGTTTAATTCATTTTTTGATAATGACCTCACTATTTCGTCGGTAGGCTTTATTTGCATTTTCTCCTTCACGTTTAATACATTTTCCGATATTATTGTGTGACTAGATCCCGAATCAACCAAAGCTTCTACTTTATGTTTGTTCATTTGTATAAATATTCGGGGTTGCTTTCCTCTTTTTGTTAATGTCATCATTGAGTAGTTGCATGGTAAGCCTAACATATTCTTTCTCTCGATCTCTGCGCTAGAAGGCTCGATTCTCTCTCCTACCATTCCTTCACATTGTAATGCGATATTTTCTACTGGTTTCATCTCTCGTAATCGATCAACTGGATATACTGGTGCTGGTTGCATAAACGATTTTGGTATACACAATTTTGTAAACGTGTCTACGCTACTCGCATTTAACAGTGGCTCTTTTAAGATTTGATAGGTTCTCAACGCTTCTTTATTCATTCCACTTAGTTCTTGATTGTCAACATATAACGGTGCACTATCACCCTCGTTGTCATTGTCATTATTCTCGTCCCTTGAAGGGGTTGTACTAGCGTAGCTCAACTTTTTCTTCTTTAATATTCGCGCTTTGAGTATCTCCAACTCCTGATATTGATGATGAGTAATGAAGAATCTAGCCAATAATGGTATGCAACCAATTACTAATTTCCACGACCAACCTGTGATCGCGTATAATCTGTGTGTTGATAGGACCTGCGATATTATTACTTTGATTACAACACATATTACATAAATTCCAATCAATCCGGCACACGCTTGTCCAATGAACATAAACTTTCCCAGATCTTTTTCATTGTATTATACGTCGCTTTCTTGTAATGATCTGGAGTTAACAAATACTCGTAATTTACCTTCCCACTTCCGCTTGGGAGAATTGTATCTACCATCTCCATTATTACTCTTTCTTTCTTTGATGGAAATAACAAGTTTCTGCGGGCTTCCTCAATGTCTTCGTTCGAGTAAATTCCACTTTGCGATAATTTCTCTAATGACGTAAAATTTACCAGATATTGTAATTCTGTCAATTCTAAGTTTTCCGGTGTCTTTACTTCTCGATGATCTGGTAATGCAATCCAAGATTCTGGTGTTAGTCTGTATAGTGGTGCCAACAATCTATTACACTGTAATACTTTCGGTTTCACGTCCTCTTCCAGTAAGATTCGTGTTACAGGCTCCATAAATCGCAACTTTCCATTTAAATTCACTGGTAACTCGTTGGTGCACTGGTCATACTTTGTCAGTTTAACTGGTACCGCTTTAATTTTTATAGCTATATAGTGCTTCACCGAAAATTCTGGCAAACACCCCATTTTCTGCAATTAACATTGGTGCTACCAAATTAGGATTGGTTATAGCCATTGCCATCCGATTTCGGAGTATTTCTTTGTTGAGATTGCAATCATTTATAATAACTTCTCGGTACACATTTTCAACAGTATTTTGACCAAAGTGAAATAAATAATCTATTTTGTTATTAAAGTAATTTGTCAACTTGATATCTCCGGCATGTATGTTTGTTTGGGCCTCTATAATCATTTTCTGAGATACATATATACCTTTATAATTTGTCTCATAGACATTTTGTCCACACTTTGTTTTAGTTTCTTTTCTCAGGAATCGCATCCCGTCTTCCTCTGAGGTTGACATTAACACTGTTGGAGTATCTTTCATCCGTAGAGGTGTGATTCTTGTTGTTGTACTCGTTGCTGGATCCATTCTTATTTTCTCGGGCTTTTCCCTGATCTGTTCTCCCGTTATTTCTTTAAAACTCATTGACTTCAATTGCACTAAATTGCACTTTTTGGTATCGACATCGTACACCAAAATTGATTCTCCTGTCTGACAGCTAGATTGTTTCATGTTGCAGAATGGATGTGTTTGTAGTTTACCAGTATCATCATCAAATGATCCATCAAATTCTCTTAATTCTGACATGTACTCTTCTACAACCACGGCTTTGTCAATTATAGCATCGTCTACTTTGTATGGCTCTCCTTGGCAATCACCATTCGACTTTATTATCCCTCGCACGGTTACAGTCTCACGGATTTTGTGGTTAAGCTTTGCTTGTAGTTTGATATCTGCATTAATTTTCAACTGTCCTGTTTGAAAGGCTGCCAAACAATTCTCCGGAATTATTTCTATC
This sequence comes from Schmidtea mediterranea, assembly GCA_022537955.1. Lineage (NCBI taxonomy): Eukaryota > Metazoa > Platyhelminthes > Tricladida > Dugesiidae > Schmidtea > Schmidtea mediterranea. Next base: position 169,046,732 of record CM039680.1, read on the forward strand.
GGTCTAGGTATCGATTGCATTTTCACCATCGATGAGTGGCTCCATTTTCCACAATAAAATACAAAAGTAGTTCGTTTCACTGTACACTCTCTCACCTTTGATCTTCGAAACCCCGATTCTTGATATACATGATATTTTACTGGATTTGTCACTTTAAATTTTACTGGATATGCATCCGAACACTCTGCTACGTTTACCAACGAGTATACTCTTCCCATTTCGGTTTGGGAGCAGTCATATGCCACCAATGAATTCGTCGTATTTATTATTCCCAATAACATAATAATAGAAATCATCAACCATGGAAATGCAAGTTTTCCCTTTTTCCTCACTGTCTCTGTTTTTGGGCTCTCAGCCTTTTGTATTAACTCTTCCCATCCGCCATTGTTTGCGATCCACTTCATCAAATATTTATTCGACATTTCAGTAGCTTTCTTTATCAATGATTTTGAATTGTCACTTTCCAGATAACCATAAGTACCAATCTCCAATATTATATAGGCTAGCACTGTCAATATTACATCTCGATCTAACTCAGTTCGTGTTAAGTCCTCAATTACTGCTTCCTCACAAAATTCCTTTTCTTCATAATTTCTTTTAATTATCGACGGTAATCTCCTCTTTAATTCCGTTGCCAATCTTTTTACAACACTTTTCTCCCCCTCCAAAATATCATCTTCTGTTTCAGTTTCATCTAACAAATACAATTCCGTTACTAAACTTTTTAATCTTCGCTCAGTTTCGCTTGATTCATCTAAACGCTCAGTTTCGCTTGATTCCTCTAAACTCAAAGATTAAATTTCCGCATCATTCTGTTTTATCCCACATATCGCAATGTCATTTTTCGTCTCAACAAAGTTCTCTTCACTTTTCATCTCATCTATGCTCGGTAGTATCCTATTATCGGTGCTCCTTTCCTCAACATCCCTTGTAACTTCATTTTCTGATCCTATTTCCTCATTTTCCATTGTTTCTAATCTCTGCAATTCATTAATTTCTTGATCAATTTCTCCTGGGTCATCTACAACTTCAGTTTTAATCTCTACATTATTATTGTCCACTTCCTCATACAGAGGCCAAAACGGTACTATTACTGCATCTTCTTCCATTTCACCACTTTGTTTTGTTGCGTACACATTATTAATACAATTTGGGTTACATCCGTAGTTTAACAAATATTCGTCATCATCCAATTCTCGTCCTTTGAACGTCAACACGATAATTCCGTCATTACCTAATATCTCCGCTGCATTTTGTCGTATTTTCTTTGCTTTTACACTCCAATGTTCCTGATAATATTCAATCCTTTGATCCGCAATATTTAACGCTATTATCAAAGACTTCGCACTATCGTCTGCCGCCTCATAATCATGTCCTAGTTTTCGAATTACCTCTTTTAACTTTGCCTGATAACTCGCCGGTTTATTCGTATACGGTACGATGCATTCAAACAACCCTTCTTTCATGTCTCGATCCATTTCGATGCTCATTATGAAGTCGATATTCGCATTAATTTTATCTCTATTCCCTGCATACAGGGTATCCTGTAAATCTGCTAGAATCTTTTCCCAATTTTGTCTGTCTGAATTCGAAGTATTAACAGCATTAACAACTTTTACTTTATTTTTCCAGCCTGGTATCAGACCGCAATCTACTAAGTACTCCTCGTCTTCCAGACATCGATTCTCAAATTTTAGTTGCACTTGCCATCTACTGTATTGACGCAGTATTCGCTCCTTTAGGTCTTTGATTTGTCCGTAGGCCTTTACACGGAATTGGCACTTCACATTATCAAGTCCCGTCGTTTCCACTATGATATCATCTAAATCCCTTGTTGACCGCAAAGCCTTGCCAAACTTTTGCATTTGCTTAAGTATCTCATCATCTCTGTTTCCTTTGAATAACTTTGCACATAAATTTATGGCTCTCTTTAGTTCGCTTTGGGTTAGTGACATCACACTGAGTTCTGCGATCCATCGTTTCAACTGGGAGTTGTCAGTTTCCATTTTCTCAAGCAATTTTTCAACTCGGGCTAACAGTGCAGTCGGATTCTCATCTGATGCGATCTTTCGCACTTTCGGGGCAGGTTTTCCCTCACCTTCTGACACGGTTCCACTTATCATATGAGATTCAGTTTCTTCATCTGATTCGAATTTAGCCACTAGTTTGTTCAGCTTCTGTCGCATTTCTCGACATTCCTTTTCCATTTTGTCTTGAAATTCCTCTCTCTGAGCATATGTCATGTTACTGGTGTTTGGCATATCTTCTTGGAATCTGATTGATTTCTTTAAAATAGGTCTGCTGAATCTCTCTGAGTTCCTTGGGCATGATCGCGCCATGTGGCCGTATCCCTTGCACGAATGACATTGTATCTGTCCATTTGTATTCACTTTGTCCCTTTGTGGTGAAGGTGACGCTGACGATGATCTTGATCTGGTAAAACAGTTTCTGCTAATATGCCCTTTCTTTCCGCATCGATAGCATTCGACATCACTGCTGATCCTTTTGTTTTCTGTGAATCTCTTGTTAGGGCTGGGATTTTTCCCATATTTGAACCAACATTGATTTGAGTAGTGTCCAGACTTTTTGTAATGTTCGCATTGAGGATTATTTACCTGTCCATTTGATTGTACACTCATCGCTGATCTACCGGCTTGAAATCTAGTATTTGGTCTTAAAATTGGACTACTGATTTGATTTATTTTCTTTTCATCCCATGGTGCTCTCACAGGCGTAATTGACCGCTCACGTCTCTCCACATTAACTCCAAAAGCATCTGATCTTTTTGCACTTTTTAAATTCAGCTCTATCTTCATGGCTTTCTTCACGAGCTCATCGAAATTGGAAAAATCCACATAACATAGGGCCTTTTTGATTTCGGAGTGGACTCCGGTTATAAACTGATCTTCTAACAGCTCTTTAACCTGCTTGGCCATATCTACTTGATCGGGTTTGACTTCGAAGGCTTTATCTGCTAAAGTGGTCAGATGATAAGCAAACTCACTGACCGATTCATCTGGACCTTGAACTCGATTATAAAATTTCTGTCGCATGATTCTTTTGATATCTCCACCAACCAGTTTCAGTGCCATTGCATCCTTCAATTTTGTCCAATCATTGCCAACATTTCGTTTGTCGACTTGCTGCAGGCTTCTCTTGCCGCACCCTTCAGATAGAGTGGGAATCTCTGAACCATAATGGCTTGTGTCCATCCGTATGCTGAGGCGTACATATAATAATCTCCCATGAAATCTGCAAATTCAACAGGGTCTCCCCCATATTGATTGACGGGTAATTTCTGACAACTTGCGAAATCAATCATCTCTCTATTGAGAGGCATAACAGCATTATCATTTGCCATTTGGACTTGTTTCTGACTTCTGAGGTTGTATCGGTTCACTTTGAGCTAAACTTCAAGCGTTAAACAATAATTTAAAATTACTTTTCAACTTCTTTTAAATCTCCCAATAATAGCCTTTTATAATCTCGTTAACACTATTTTCAAACTTCTAAGCCGACTTTCACTCACGTCAGTACTAATTCTTTTTATAATTCCTTTTTCACTAGCTTCCAATAATTTTCCGCCGACTTGCGATCACGTCGGTACTATTTTTTTCAATAATTATTTTTTCACTAACTTTCAATAATTTTCCGCCGACTTTCAATCACATCGGGCTCACCAGAATATATGTTGGGTTTTGGATTATTTCAAGTCGGTTCTCTCTGACTCCTGGTGTTCTTTAAATTAAAACAATGAACGACCCAACGTATATTGAAACAACAGGTTCACAATTTATTATCACGCTACAATGACCAATCAAAGTTTATACGATTCTCGGCTCGGCGTTGATGCTTTGAAAACAAACAATATTCACCTTTTGATCCTTTAGTTCTGTTGACTCTCGTTTTCCTCGGTTTCTGTTTGGTTTGATCCATTTTCGCCTTTCCGTATTCTTAATTCTATTTCTTCTTTTCTCTACTTCCCTAATTCGTTTACTACTTTTCCTACAGTCTGATTCTTCGAACCCTAGCTGAGGCAGAATGCCGATTTTCTCTGATTTTCCCTTTGCTTATATACTCCTCGAAATCAGGATGAAAAATGGTTATTGCCGAGCCAATCTTTCGTTTGACATTTTCTCCTACGTGTTTGCTTCGGCTGTCATCCATAATGGTTCAACGAATCCAGATAATTAATGGCCCTACCGGTCTTCCTACGCGCGCTATCTTCTCCTTACTCTTTTCCCATTAATCATTGTGTCAAGCTAATGGGCCCAAATCTTCCTTTTGTTTGCCTTTCTTCTTGTTTACCCAGCTCGGGTTTCCTTCATCTCTCGGGTTCTCCATTGGCTCGGGTTTCCCATTAACTCGGGTTTTCCATTAGCCAATTAATTAATTAATTAGCGTTTTCTGTTTTCATACATTTGAATGTTTATCAACCCTTTCTAACCCTTTTCTGATAAATCCCTAACCGTCATCTTGTTGACCATTAGCTAATCTATAACTGTCCCGTTTTTCCCATTCGATTTCGATGATTTTTCCATTTATTGATTTTTCTCGGATTTCCGGATTCTCGCCTTTCGTAATTGCTTTTTGCATTTTCTAATACTGTTTCCATCGCACTTTCCTTTACTATTAATTCTGTGCACGATCCCGCTTTTATTTGCCTTTTTTCTTCGCTTACTTTCCATTTGAATTGTTATCCTAAATTTTATTTAAAATTTTAATTTTAATTTACAGACCTCAACAATATTAACCCTAAATAATCAAAGAAACAATTTTAAACCCTAAATGATAGTAGTAGTGGGATCAACCCCCCGGGGGGGTAAACTTTTTTTCCTAAGTTTAAAAGTACAAAATTTTTTTAAGACAATGACTCATTCAAGGTCATTCAAACAAAGACCATGACTTATTCAAGGTCATTGGATGACTCATCAAACACTTTCAAGGTCATTAAAAAATTTCCAAGGTCATTCAAACAAAGACCATGACTCATCAAAAATTTCTCAAGGTCATTCAAACAAAGACCATGACCCATTGAAAGTTTTCTCAAGGTCATTTAAAATTTTTCAAGGTCATTCAGACAAAGACCAGAATCACCAAAAAATTTCTCAAGGTCATTTAAAATTTTTCAAGGTCATTCAATTTATCTCAAGGTCATTGAAACAAAGACCACGACTCATCAAAAATTTCCTCAAGGTCATTCAACATTTTTCAAGGTCATTCAAAATTTCTCAAGGTCACTTAAAATTTCTCGAGGTCATTCAAAATTTCTCAAGGTCATATTATTTTTTAAAAATTTTAAATTTAAAATTACTACTTATAAAAAATAAGTAACGTTTTAATTATTAATATTTTTTAATTTTTTATTCTATTACTTATTTTAATAAGTAATGTTTTAACTATTACTTATTATTATTATTATCAAATAATAAAAAAACAAGACATGTACGACAAAAACTTTTATTATAAAGAAATAATTCTAATATAATAATATTGTCGAAGATCTTTATTCAAAGCCCATTCCACATACCTCCGATATCGGGCAGCGCATATAAGTAGTGTTTTAATTATTAATATTTTTTTTATTCTATTACTTATTTTTTATAAGTAATGTTTTAACTAATAATATTTTATTATTATTATATTAATCTTCTACATTAAGATAGTAGAATTCAGAATTAAATGGAATCAGACATTTTTAATAATCGATAGGCTATTGACAGAAACCTATGATTATTTATTACTACTAAAAAATAAATAAATCAATAAGTCAATAATGAAATTATCTAGTTGCATATTATTTCTAAATAAAATGTATTCTGGATGTGTATGGTAAATATCAAGATGTTATTCAATCCTACATTGATAATGCAGATAAAATCGAAATTTAACTATTGTGAACATGTTTTATAACCCTTTATATAAAAACCAACTAATAATAATCAAAAACATAATAAAATAAGTAAACGTACAATTTTATTTTTTTTTCTATAATATACAAAATTCGAAATATACAAAAATATATAATATACAAAATTCACATAATTGTTCGTCTGATAAATTGATGATCAATCAGGAGCCAGAATTTCTTTGAATATATCTTGAAATTGCTGTGTTCTTGTAATACTATGACCACTATTAATTGCATCAAGCCCTCTATAGTGTCCATAGGCAAAACTAACATTGTTATCAACCCATGCCCTCTTATCATCATGGTTGTTTAGCGCTATTTTACTATTTTTAAAAGTGAAAAGCTGATGATTCCGGGACCTTATTCTAGTCTGATGTACAGATATAATCTCGTTATTATTGTAACAATCTAAATATGATTGATGATTTATATTTGTACCTGCTAATTTTACTCCCTTAGCCCTCATAGTCGATTTATTTCCCAATAAACTATAACATTTAGGACGCAAGAAAACCCACTCACTATACCCTTCACCCTTACTCTCATCCTTAAACTTTCCAATAACGGATGCTAATCGTCTTGAATATAAAGGATGAGAGGGGTCATAATTAGATGTATCTAAAAGGTCATCCGAAATCATCGCTTTTAATAAAGTATCTAATTTGAAATTTTTTATCTCTAAAAAGAAGCTGTCCGTATCACCGGCAATTAAATTTATATCACAATTATAAATAGTTCTATACATTTGCAGCTCTATATACTGCAACTGATACATCCGTAGTTTGGATAGATCTAGTACTGATTGTCCGATGTAACTAGGCCTATCCAAACATATTGAATCTTTATTAAGAAGCGCGGCAAACAGATTCTCATCAACTTCGATGGTTTTTCTGAATGCTGGTTTTGACGAATATGTAATTAACTTTTCAAATGAATTACATAGTCGCAAATTCTTCTTAATCGCTTCTTAAGGTTTTCAACGGATTTACCGTACAAGCTGTTATTATATAATTTAAATAAATCTTTATATATCTCGCTGACTGCATTTGCTCGCAAGTCAGTATTTTTATCTATATAATTTTTAAAAATAGGTTTCTGTGTAAATTTTATACATCTATGTACATTCACAACCTTAGCTCCAAGCGAAAGATAAAGCCTGAGAAGCCTCCAATGAAGAACATGATTCTTCTTTGGATAATGCGTGAGCATTAGCTTCTCAACTTTTGAATTTGGTGGGCACATCTTTTCCGGTCCAATCGGAAAGTCATTTAAAAAATCATGGAAATTTTCCGAGATGTCAATATCAACTTCTATAGTATATCCATATGGAAGGATTTCAATATCCGCAACATTCATACACTCATTCAATACATCATCCAAACCATCATACACCCAAACAAAATCAGCATACGGCAAAGATTGGCTAAGAGTCCAACCGTACAAATTATTTATGTCTATATACAGCAATTCGGTGTCCTCTGAAGAAGCAACATAGTGTTTGTTAACAAACGTTAACCCTCCTCGTATTCCTCCCTCGTAAAAATTGAACATTTTCATGTCCTGTTAAAGCTCTATGGGTTCATCTAATGTCATAAGCGCTGACGCCCATGACATTCCAGGAATGCTATTGAAATTTAAAGGTTCAAGACCATTGTATGCAATGGCCTTTTCACGGAACTGTTGAAAGTAATCAGCGAGTAGGAATACATCAACTTTTAAATAATGCATCATATAGTCACGCAAATTACCACAGTTTTGTTGCATCCAAACCAATTCAGCAGTCGCATACTCATCATCTGTCACACCCTCCCATTTAGGAGGCAATTCATAAGTAGTTTCAAGAACATCAAAAGATGCGGCATAATCATAAGGAAATATACCTTTAGAATCTATAATAGAACCAGGAAAGGCAGAGGTAGTAAGAGGTAGTGTAGTAAGTGTTTTTACAGCCTTAGATAAAGAGCAATTTACAAATTGCATACTATCTATAAATCTAGCAGCCAGATTTTTTATATGTACAATTAAAGATATAAATTTTTCAGTCGAGGTAGGGATAATATCTAAATTCCAAGAAGGAAAACCGTTGAGACCATGTTTTAAAATATGATGCATATCGTAACCTTTTAAATTATGAAACACTATCAGAAGCAACTTATATATTCTACGCGCAAAATTACATTTTCGGCACGCTGCACCAAGATATTTACCTTTAAAGTGACAATGGTCTTTAGCAGGATTTACAATCGGTTTCTTGCAAAGATAGCAAGTTCTACATGATTTAAATTCTCGTTGTTCAGCGAAAGACATAAAACTTATCAACTTTTTCCCTTCAACATCATAATAAGGTAGGACAATTGTGACAGCAATTTCCTCTACTTTTTTAAGAAATAAAGAAATGCAGTCAGGTCCATAAAATTCAAAATATTGTTGTATTTTTGTGTAGTTATTTATTAGTAAAAGGCCTGCTGAACTAGGCATATGAATTTGGTGATGTCTAACATCAGGTGGTAAAACAGACTCGAAATCGGCATAAATTACATAGGGAGGGGTGATGGTTTTAGAATAATTTTCAAATTTTAAATTTTTGTTATCGGGTAATGTGTAAAGGGTTGTACCCGTCTGATTTTTAGCGCATAGAGCTACATGTTTATTAAAGGCATTATCCAGCCTAAAACCATTTAGACGTGTGTGGGCACCATTTGCATCTAATTTGAACTGGACAATCAGGATTCTGATGACAATTCATTAATTTATTCAGATCACTCACCGCGGTGTAGTGATTCCTATCACTTTTCTCTAATAAAAGCAAATAAATAGGTGTTCCGCCAATAACCTTTGAACGATGAATTATACTTAAATGAGGATGATGGAAGACATAACTATCAGGAACCTCGTCAATTATCACAGTTGGAGTATAAGAAAGGACGTTTATTGCTAAATTTAAACTGTCATTTTTCTTTTCAAATTTGGGTACATTTATTAATTTCATTGGACAATCCGTAATTTCGTCATATACTAAGTCGTTTAAAAACTCGGTGTATTTTGCAGGTCTAGTGCGATTTTCTAAAATTAAATCTTTTTTAAGAATTGCCAGAATACTATAAAGGAAGCATTTATCGTCGGTATTTCAACATTTATAATAGCTTTTTTAGATGCAATAGCAGAAGGAGTCTGAATATATCGATGACCTGATAAACGACTAATTGGGGAAAATTTGGTAAGTATAAAATCTATTTCTAAAATATTGATTACTCTCCATCCACTGCCTAAATGGGTGAACTTTTCTATTTTTTCATTGAGTTTATTAACTCCTTCAGATAAAAAACTATCTGAAAATTTTTCTGCGTTGTTGGAAAAATAATTATCGCGGATTTCCCCATCTTTTTCAAACTGTATTAAAACAGCAAATTGAATTTTAACATCACCCCCATCTTTCCAATCTCATCAAATAATTTAGAACTGATTCTCTCAGTTAACGTTATTTTTATCAGTTGCGCCTCTGATGTATTAAATTTAATTGTTTTAACTGCGCCGTTTAAATTAATTTGTATTATAGGTTCTAATGAACTACCAACTTGATTAATAGTATTATTAACAATATCTACATTATTTATAATATATACATTATTTATAATATCTACATTATTTACAATGTCTGCAATATTTATAATATCTGCATTATTTACAATATCTGCATTATTTATAATATCTGCATTAGTAATAATATCAATATCTACATTATTTATAATATCTACATTATTAATTGATTCGTCATCACTGATTTCAATGACTTCGATTTTTATAAGTTTATTTGGTATTTTAGATGGCCTATGTTCAGCAGGTCTTTTATTTTTAGTTATTTTTGTTGGGTGTATATTAGTTATAATATTCATAATATTTACATTATTTTTATTACTGATACGAAACAGATCCTTTTTAATTATTTTAAATGAATCTAAATGGTCTTTGTGAATGTTATAAAAAGCTTTGTATTTTATGGACTGGGATGTTTTGCATACAGGACAAATAAAAAACCTAATGCAATTAAATCTATGGACATAGTATTGTTTCATTTTTTCGTGACATATTTCACCATGATTCTTTGAGATCATGCAATATTTTGGGTAAAATTTACCTGATAAAATAATAATAAATTAAATAACTTGTATTAAAAATATATATATATATATAATTTTTTTACAATATTTCATTAAATTATCTTTCATTATTATACAATTCTATAACATAAAGACTTGTATAATATTAAATGATAATTCTTATATAGTCAAATGTATTAGACATGGCTATGCACTTGTTTTGCATAAATATTGCAACATTCGCGAATCATTCATTATTATGCAAGTTTATAACATAAAGACCTGTTAATAATAAATGTTTCAAATTATAGGGTGAATAGCATGTCACTGCAGATTATTATTATTAGCAAATTATAGGGCGAATGGCTACATCCTTACTGTAGACTATTATTATCAAATAAAATAAATATTATTATTATTATTATTATTATTATTATTATTATTATTATTATCACATAAAATATTATTATTATATAAAATAAGTATCATTTTTTCAAAATATAGCTGCATGCTCACTGCAGATTATTATTATCACATCAAATAAGTATTATTATTATTATAATATAAAATGAATATAGTTTTCAATGCTTGCTGTAGATTATTATTATTATTTCTTATTATTAATAAAGAATAGATATTTATTAACCTAAAATTAAAATAAAAACAACCTTTTATTATTATTTACAGAAATCATTCCCTAGAATTAGTTAAGAATCAACTCTGCATTATTTCATAAAATCTTCATAAATTCTTCGCTATTAAATAATTTCCATAAAATCTTCAATAATCAACTTTTCACAAAATCTTATACTTTTCATAATTTTTCAAAATATGATTTAAATTCGTTAAATTTTTAAAAATATAATTAATTAATATATTTAAATAAAGTTTAAAAATAAATAAATTACTAACATAAATCTGCATCAATATTATCATCAGATGAATCGTCAACATCAATACAAGTGGGGGCATTATCCACTATATCATCTCCATCAATACAAGTGGGGGCATCATCCACTATATCATCCAAAATAATTATTGGGTAAGTTGCCGGAATCATATCATCATCATCTGAAATGTTTTTTATATTTTGAAAATAAATAAATATTAAACTTACCGATAGATATAACCTCATAAACATCTTCATTAATTGAAGTGGGAGTATCTTCAATAATAATTCTTTCAACATTATTATTATTACAATCTAAAAGAATATTAATAAAATCATTTAACAAACAAATAAAATTTTACCAAAAACGTCATCCAAATCCAAAAGATCCTCATTTTCGGTTACATCGAACCAGTCGAAATTTACTAAAAGATTAATGGTAATAAATAATAATTAATAAATAAAAATTATCAATGGATGAAGTTAGAAGACTTCTTAAAATATTATTTTGTCCTGCCATATTAAAATTTATGAATTAATTGTGATAGATTTTGAAATTGCATATGTTTATAAAGAGAATAATATTTTCAGGATTTAGCCAATCACATTTAAGAAATACACACATATAGGTGAGAGATTTTTACGCATGCAGCCTATATTGTGTAGATATGTTTTCTTTGTAAATCACATACAAACAAAAGTATGTATGTGTTTTTCTTTGTAATTCACATACAAACAAAAGTATGTATGTGATTTCTTTGTAAATTACATACAGTCTTGAGTGTGTATGTATGCGTTCCTTGTTTCTTATCATGCAGTGTCTTTGTAAATCACGTGATGATCATGCAGTGTCTTTGTAAATCATGCACTTATCATGCACTTATCATGCACTGGCTTTGTTAACATTAATTAATTAAACACATAATAATATTAATAATAATAATAATATTAATAATAATATTAATATTAATAATAATAATAATAATAATAATAATTAAAAAATATATATATTATTAGTTAAAACATAACAATAATAATAAAACATAACACAAACATTAATACATTTATTATACATCAAATCGCTTGGATAATAACCATGCTAAACAATGTTGACCACATGTTAAGGTCTATGGTTTTTGATATATAGTTTTATTATACACAATAGGTTTACCCATTGTTTGCAGTTTTGAAACCATTAAAGCAGGATAATAGGAACCCATAGGATCAAATACAAATATCTTGCTAGGTTTCATATATATTGCTAACCAATGTTCTCCACCGAGATGAGACGATTGAGTATTGACGATTATGGCTTGATTATTACGTAAATATGGAATTTTATCAAGAGGAAAAACCCCTAAAAATTCATGTCCTAGTATTTGTTTTCCAATTCGATAGATCTGAACAGAACTACATCAATAATATTAATAATACATTTAAAAACTTACTCCATGACAAATTATCATAAATTATCTATACATTTATACCAACACTGTTCAGTTTGCAGTTATTTGAACCTAATTTTCAAATACTCCATATATTACAACATGTACCGGTTCAGTTGTAGCTTTAGCAAACTTTATATCTAATCGTAAATTTCCATTTTGAGGTAATTGACTCTGATTTAAATCAAAATCGGGTGCCAAAACAAATGTAAAGAATGGATATTTGTTTTTAAAATCTTCAAGAGTTATACCACAATTAAGGTTTTAATCCAAATAACTCATATTTCTCACTATACTCTGCATGTATGTAGCACAATAATTGTCATTATCGAAATCTTGAGTATATGTTTCTCTATAATCACTATTTTTCGATAAAGTTAGCGATGTTACTCCAAAATTTTGAAAATTGAGCTTGATGTTAACTATGATCCATTATATTGAGATTCACTTTGAAATTTTACCAATATAAAGTTGGACATTCTTCTATCTCCAAATATTTGTTCTTTATAGAAAGAAGCTGACTCTTTAGCAATTGCAAATTGAACAATTTCCTTTGTTTTCAATGGATATATTGCATGTTTAGAATTAAGCCCCAGTTGATGTAATACAGAAGGCTCAACACGAACTCTTCTCACTAATAATTTTGCATCAACTAATTGAAGAATTAGTGTTGTGGTGGCACTTGTTAGTGATAATGTCGACCCTGATCTTTTCAATCTAATGTGTACATTAACACCTGGGAGTAAATATTTCGGTTGATCCATAAAATCGAGTTGTAATGATGAGCACATGGTAAATAATTTCGAGCCTTTAATTCACTTTTTCCTATCGTCATCACTACCATAACCCATAGGAGTTAAACATGTATTTTTAGTATCGCTATTGTAATTTATAATAGTTTCGATTAGAGCTTTGTGAATATAAGTACTGTTACCACCCTCAATTTTGATATTATTAAATCCGAGAACTGCATCTTTAAAAAGCGTATGAAACAAGAAATTATTTGGTATTACATCACTAGGTTCACCCAACGGTTTTCTATCTTTATCTACAACTTTGATCTGAACAGTTAACAATGTATCGTTCAAATCTAGATATTCAGTTTGGGAACCATTAATATAAAATTCAATATCAGTTCTACTATCCATAATAGAATTCATCGGGAATACATCTTCAAAGGCTCCAATTTCAATTACTGCTTGGGGAGATGGTCTATCAAATAAGCACAATTCAGATTTACAACAAATCATTTTTGAAATATAGTTCCATGTCCTTTCATTCGTTTGTTTATATGTTTATGATGTCTTTTACATTTTTGAGCCGGTGCAGGTTCTTGTTTTTGAAACATACCTGCAACACTTGGTAGAACTTTCCCTAACTCGGATAATGCATTTGATTTCAGCGATGGTAATATTTTCTGCTCATTCATTATCACATCTTTAGCGGTTTTCATACCAAAACTACCAAGGCGTTTAAGAATAGGAAGTTCAAATCTACCAATTGTTCTCAACCATCCTGATCCATACTGTTTACCAATAAAATATGGTAATTCGCCACCACTTTGGCTACCACTATACATACTAATAATATCGTTATTGGCCATCTAATTTACGAAAATGTAATGTCAAATGAGTTTTTGTATCTTTACTAAATTCAATAAATTTACCGCTATCATCACGAATATTTATTTCTATATTGTTTATACATGATGTTGATACCGGTAATTACATGGGATTATCGATATTTATATTGAAAACTTCATCCTGATCATGTGTATCAACCCACACAGATTTCAATAGAGGAACCAAAGAATCACCAAAAATTATAGGATCGATGATGTTAGTATATATGAACATTTGTCTATGAAGTTTTATTATTTTTGGTTTGCGTACAACAAAAGCACTTGCCCTATATGTTTGCTTATCTAATTCCAATGTATTAGCCAAATTTTTATCAAATGTAACTTCACAAATGTTATTATTCAGACTGAATTTACATATTCCATCTTTAACAAATTCAATAGTTTTAAATATATGTAAACAATTGAATGAAATATATTTATGTAATTCTTCAAGTGTCTAAATATATAAATCATTAGTAAATGTAAATGTATCTTCCACCTCATTAATATATGATACAGATATTTTGTTGTTTTCAATCGTTACACTTTTCTCATCAAATGTTTTGAAACGTATTTGGTATTCAGTACCAGGAACAACAATGCTAAGCTTACCCCTATGATTTTTTACAATTTTAACTTTTTTCTTACTCTTTTTAATAATGTTTTTCGAAATTAGATTCATCGCAGGGTAATTCTCGGTTATTAGTTTTTTAGATGGTGTATAACTGGTTTTTGGTGGAACTTTGTTTTTCTTTTTAATACTTTGTCTAAGTTTTCGGATATTTTTAATCCTGGATTTCATAAACATTGTTACATGTTAAAGTTTTCAACTTTGTTTATATACCATGGCACCTTTTTTATTGAAAATATCTGTTTTTACCCGTAAATCATCATTGCATTGTTGTATGAAATCAAGAAGTATATATCCATGTGGTGATTTTGTAGCATCTTGAAATGCACTGATGAGAAAATTACGATTATTAGGGTATGCTTGTCGAGCAAAAAAATCAATAACTGTTGCATCTCTAGGATTCTTGAAAATAACTAAATATTGAACATTTAAATTCCTTGTTCGATGTGCGCTACCCTGATGAAATAGATTTTGAGTAATAAAGATCACAGTAACACCAACATGTCTACTGATTTTTGTGAATAAATTATTAAAATCCTTTTCTTTATTAGCTTCCTGATACAAATCATCGATAATATTGACATCACCTTTCCTTAAACGACTTGACCAGTTTTTATCGAATCCCTTTACTATTTTCATGTTTTTCAATTTACAGAAATTATCTTGAGTTAATCCATGTTTTTCATCTGCACCCCTATGCCAATAAATCTTGTTGAATTTTGTTTGAAATAAATTAGATTTCAGTAATTTACACACAAACATAGTTTTACCACTACCACTTGGGCCGACGATTCGATATACAGCATCATATCTTAATTCCATTATTAATTTGTATAATTATAGGTTTTTGTTTAAATTATATAATTTAATGAACTTTTTCTAAAAAATCATATATATAGATTAATATTTCTTCATTGTTTTATTATGTTATCGAATATAAATTATAAAGGAACTTTCGATGTGTCAAAAATGACGTTTCCGATTGGTAAACCCCAGCAAATTGTAGATAGGAGTGGAAAATACCCTATAATATTTTTCAAATCCGGTAAATGCAGAATCATGGGATGCAAGAAACGCTTAGACGTCAATAAATTACAATATAGAATAAAGGATATTAAAATACAGTCAATTACGGTTACCATGGATATGGGTCAATCTATCAATCTATACAACATGTCAACAAAATGTCTTTGTATGTTCGAACCAGAATTATTTCCTGCATTGAGGCTTTTAAAATACAACCCAATGTGTGTTAACGTGTTTGCCAGTGGTAAAATAGTCATATTAGGGTTGTGAAATCTAGAGTACAAAAATATTGTTACAGACATACAAAATGAAATCACGGGATTGGTCAACATCTGATTGGCTAATGATTGATTAAAACAACTTGCATATTCATTTAATTTCATTTTTAAAATGGAAAATACTACACTGAAGAAAAATATGCAGAAAAAAAATACCAGTCAATATGGTAAATTATTATTATTTATTTTCTTTTATTTATTATTTATTTAGACAAATAATCCCCGATGGTAATTAACCGAATTATTTATTATTATCCTCAA
This sequence comes from Schmidtea mediterranea, assembly GCA_022537955.1. Lineage (NCBI taxonomy): Eukaryota > Metazoa > Platyhelminthes > Tricladida > Dugesiidae > Schmidtea > Schmidtea mediterranea. The sequence continues at coordinate 169,062,891 of CM039680.1, forward strand.
ATGAAGGAAATTTTGAATATCAAGGAGCCAGCAATGATCGAACCGGCAATATATGAAGAATCAGGAATTATGATTTCCGAGCTGATTAGGCAAGCTCTTTGGGATAATAAAATCAATCGCATGGTAAAGGAAATGGAAACGGAATACCCTTGTATTCTGGGTTGCAGTTGCTGCAATTTTCGGTATCAGCGATATGTTGAGTGGAATATAACAAACTCGGTAAGAAACTTATAAAAAATGAAACTTTTACAAAAATAAATGTTTAGAATTTTGATTGTTGTTTTGTTTTATTTTATTTGTTGATAATATTTTTATTTATTATAGTTTTATTTTATGGTAACAATAATAATAGAATAATAATAGAATAATAATAAAAATAATAATAATAATAATAATAATAATAATAATAATAATAAAACATGATATTAATAATAATCATATAAAGAAATTTTATATAGATGAGAAACTTTGATGTATATAAAATCATATACAAACTCAATGTATGGGTTTTCTTTATTCAGTTTTGTGTATGTATGCAGTTACGCACTTATCATGCACTTATCATGCACTGCCTTTGTTATAATTATTAATAGAAATATGCATTATTCTGATTGGTTAATCAGTATCTGTCAAGGGTATAAAAGCTCGTCACCACCTTATAAAGATCATAAATCAAACATGACCAAGAAAATAAGTGCTATCAGTGTCCAACCAGTTCAGATGTTCCACAATTAAAAAAAATGTATTTTTTAAAGGAACCTATCAATATGCAATTGGCAAATCCAGTCAAACTCAATAAAACTCAATTTCAATCTCTCGCTGAGACTCTCTCAATGATAGATATCAAGGATATTGATACGGTTTTCAAAAAGATCAATTCAAATTTAAAATGTAATGAAAATGCTTTCTTCACCAGTCAATATACCAGATATTCTGATGCATTTACAGAAATAGGTTTCAAAGAACAGGAAAACTGGTATTTAACAATAGCAATCGAAGGATATAAAGCTGACCAAAATGATGTGCTTTCTCCAATCTGGAAAATTGTTACTGCTAGACTTTCACAATTATTTTAATGTATAGTGTTTAGTGTTTAATAAATGTATTAATGTTTTATTTGTTATTCTATAAACAAATTATAATTAGTTTTAAAATAGTTTTAAAATGATGTCTGAAAAAGGTAAAATATAAAATATAAAATAATTAATTAATTTCGTTTAGAATATTTAATAAACTTTTTGTTTGATAAAATTGAAGAAATAACCGGTGTAAAAATTAGAGATATGTTGACTCTAGTTGAAGAATTGAGTAAAGAAGATTCATGTTGTGATTCTGAATGTCAGAGTGACGATGGAGAAATTGATAACGAAATTAATAATGATACTGAAATTATTAATGATACTGAAGATACTGAAATTATTAAGGATACTGAAGATACTGCAGATACCAAAATTATCAATGATGAAGTTGAGCCTTCCGAATTTAAGACTTGTGTTGATCATGTTATAGAAAATATAATGAAAGAATATTGTGGTGATGAAGAACGTTCATGTAATAATCAATAAATCTGTAAAAATATAGTTTTTATTAATAATAATAACAAAGAAATATTTATTAAAATCTATGATAAACTTTATTACATAAATATAAAACCAATGCTACAGTTAATAGTTTTAATAAAAATTTACAATTTGCGATATAAATATCTGAACGTTTGGCTTCTGCGGCAACTTGAATAATCGCTGACCATCCACCGTTTGTTTCTACCCGCGGATCAATTTTTGTTTTTATCACCTAAATAATGATAAATTAATAACAATATAAAGTAATTTACCTCTATAGACCAGTGGAAATAATTTTCATAGTCGGATCCAGATTTTAATATCATGTGTTTCATATACATTAATCCTACTATTATTCGCATCCATTTATTATTTTCATCGAACATGTAACTAAATAATGATTGGAATGCCTTCTTTCTCTCCAATGTTGGTAAATTGAGAATTTTTTCATAATCAAATGGAATGTCTTTTACGATTTTCTCGGTACGGTTTACCATGAATTTTAAGTTTTTAATGATATCATCTTCTCTATTATTAGAGACCAGATCATTGAACAAAGTTATAAAAAATTTAGTTTCTGGCATTTTATAAAAATATTTGAAAGTGTAAGCTTATTTATACTATATTCGACCAATCAAAATCATGCAATACTAATAAAATATGTAAAAATATATAATGGAAATGGCAATGATGATTTGTTGGCACTGTTGAGTCATGGTCTTTGTTTGAATGACCTTGAGAAATTTTAAATGCCCTTGAGAAAGTTTTTTGATGAGTCATGGTCTTTGTTTGAATGACCTTGAGAAATTTTAAGCGACGTTGAAAAAATTTGAATGACCTTGAGAAATTTTGAATGACCTTGAGAAATTTTAAATGCCCTTGAGAAAGTTTTTTGACGAGTCATGGTCTTTGTTTGAATGACCTTGAGAAATTTTAAGCGACGTTGAAAAAATTTGAATGACCTTGAGAAATTTTGAATGACCTTTAGAAAATTTTTGATGAGTCATGGGCTTTGTTTCAATGACGTTAAAAATTTTTTAATGACCTTGAAAAATTTTAAATGACCTTGACAAATTTTGAATGACCTTTAGAAAATTTTTGATGAGCCATGGTCTTTGTTTGAATGACCTTGAGAGTGTTTGATGAGTCATCCAATGATCTTGAATGAGTCATGGTCTTTGTTTGAATGACATTGAAAGTGTTTGATGAGTCATCCAATGACCTTGAATGAGTCATGGTCTTTGTTTGAATGAGTCATTTTCTTTGTCTTAAAATTTTTGTTTTACTTTTAGACTTAGAAAAAAAATTTTCACCCCCCGGGGGGGTTGATCCAGCGGTTACACATCCCACTACTAATGATGACAGAGGAATAATTTTAACCCACGCGATTAAAAGTTTGAAATATTATAACTTTATGTATACCAATAATTACTAAATACCAAGTATATTATAACACATGTCTTTAATAAAGAGTAGTTGCTTAATTGGTAAAAAACATATATTTTAAAAATCATTCAATCGTTGACAAATTTTTAGGCACCTGTTAAAAATTTAAATGGTTTGAAAATATGAATAAATTCATTATATTTTAAATTAAGAATATTAAATTGTAAATCTCTATTGAAATTATCAAAATAATTAGATTAAAAAGTATATAAATTTGTTAATCGTCGATGTAAATAAACTCGTAAAATTATTGATTCAATTGATTAAATGCAATTGTTAATTAGAAATATTAAATTATTTTTCAATAGAAAGCTATTGAAAAAACATAAAAATAATATTTCAATAACTTTTCTTGAAATTAATTTTAAAAAAGTACAATCTAAATACTTGATTTTGATTGGCTGTTACTATTTACATATTTCTATTGACGACACTATCTTTCGATAAATTTAATTGCTAAACTCATGTTCAAAATACTAATAAATTTATCAATATATTAAATTTATTACAGATTTTTTGAAAATAATTTTAAAACGTACAAACTATGGCGATTTTTCAATAAAACTATTATTATACTAAAAATAGATGAAAATTTGAATTGATTTATCCATATATTTATTGAAATTTCTCTTGAAAATAATTTGAAAACGTACAAACCATATTGATTTTTTACAATAAAGTTATTATTTAACTGAAACCGGTTGTTGAAAATACTAATAAATTTATCAATTAAAAAAATTACAGTTTTTCATGAAAATAATAATTTGAAAATGAAATTATAGAATAATTGGTTAATTCTATTTATTACTAATGACAACGACTCAAATTAATTCAAATTCAAATTTTATTGTTCTAAAACAGTACTTTATCACTTCAAATATAAATTAGTTTCTAAATATTATTGATATCGCATTGATTAGTCGATAGGAAATCATACTATTCAATCGAACATAATTTCATTAATATTTTTAAATAAATCAACAAAACAGAAGTCATTAAAAATCATTATCATGTTGAACTTGTTACTAATCATCGATAAATTAATTTATTTCATTTAAAACTTATCCGAATCGAATTACATGCATTGTAAAACGCTACAATTACCATGATTCATTACTCTAAAGTTTCCTTATAAAGATTACTTCAACAATTTTTACATATAAAAGTTGTAATTATAACGATTCAAGCAAAATATTTTCAAATAGATCGACTAGAAAATTTTCATGTACAACCAATATTGGTTAAATTGACTTTATCAAATGTCGTAATTTATGGTTACCTTACAATAGGAATTTGCCTCTATAAAAATATACTAATTATCCCTATATTAGCATATTGATAAAAATTAATATACTTTAATATCCAACTGGATATCCAACCACCTTAAAATCTTCGATAAAATTGTCATAATTTAATGAATTTCTATCAAAATACCACAAATCATCGACAAAAAAGGATAAATCTACTCAATGCTTGAATTCATCTTCGATTCACCTAAAAACTATAATTACTATCATGTTACCAGTAAAGATTGCATTAAAAAGCTACAATTTACTGACAATAATTTCACATATAAAGTTTAATTATTGATTTCTCTACACATACTTTACATTGGATTTAACCCCTAAAGTTATAAATATTATAATGACTGTAATTTAATGAATTACATCTTACCACGATGAAATTTGTTTACATAAATTCTGCAAAAGCTAGATTTATTAAAATGCAGTAAGAATCTTTAAATAATTTCTCTTACACATAATATTAATACCCTGATTGATGAGCACTGATATCCCAACAAACATTTGATTAAGACTCCTCAATCGTAACCAATTATTAAACTTTTCACCTTTAATTGGCAAATTAATGATAATTTCACGTAAAACCCTAAATTTTTTGAATTTATCGGCACAAACCCAATATTTAGCCATAATATCTCACTTTAAAATTGATATATTACTGATAATTTCACGTAAAACCCTACATTTCTTGAATTTATCTGCACATACTCAATATTTAACCATAATTTATCTCTTAAAATTGATATGTTACTGATAGTTTTCATGTAAAATCTAACATTAAATGAATATTTCTACTCAATATGTACCCTTGGTTAATATCTTTTAACACTGTAAAATATTGAAATTACTCATACTGATATCCAAATAATTATTTCGTCATAATTGATCGATTAAATTTCTCACTCAATATTTCCCCTAGTAACTTACTACATCTGAACTCGATATTCCAACTTTTAAAACATACTAGAATTGATCAAAATCCCAATCCATAGTGATAAATTTAACCTCTCCATTATATCTAAAACTCTGAAATATTCATACGTTGGAATACTCTCTCTAAAATTGATACATTTTCCTTAAAAGTTTACATCAAATTCACAATAAATTCTTTAGTAATATCAATTGACATTTGATTAGATATAAAATTCATTAAAACTATATCGATAATCCTAAATTTAAACTAAAATATTTTCCAGGCTCTATATTAAACTAAGTGGACATATATGATAAATTAATATACTAGCTATTATTCAATACCTTATTACAAGTTTTAGTCTAATTAAACACAATTTCTATAATGATAAAAGACAAATAAATGAAGATAAATAAATGCGATAAAAAATATTCAATCGAATATCAAAAGTTGATAACTAACTCTCAAAATAACCAAAGACGTAGTTTTTTCAAATTGAATGCTAAAGTTAATTGATTCTAAAATGTAATTACTTAATTTCAAATAGTTTTAACGTCCAAAATTTTGGTTCATTTAATTTTCCTAATAAAATTTTCCATCTAAATAATTACACAAATCTCTAAATAAGTATCATTTGCGTATATGTACCCGTAACTATAATTGAGAAGAATTGTACAGATTTTAAATAAGTGACTTTCATTTGTAAATCCAATGACTTATTTTCATAAAAACACTCTATCTAAAATAGTTGTTACAACGAATTTAGTTGATGGTGACGCTAATAATTTATAGAGTCGGATGAACTTGAATGAATTTGTAAATTAGTATTTTCAAATCCTAACTTACTAAAATCAGTATATTTGCTATAAATTTATAGAATTTGGTCAAGTATTTACATGTAAATAATCCTATTATGGGTTATTTTCATAAAATTTATAAATCTAATGTTTAAATCCTATCTTTTACGAGTTATTTTCAAAATTCTTACATCACTGGTGTCGCTAATAATTCGTTGAGTCAGGGTTTCAAATTATTTTTTATTTTCAAAATTAAATTTTTTAATAGAATATAAATCAGTATATTTTATTTGCTGTAAATTTCAAATTTTATAGAAATTGTTAAATTATATCTTGTATAATTTAGTTTTTTACATTTAGTTAAGTTGAAATTTTAAACTTAGTGAGTTATTTTCTTAAAATATTGAATTTTTAAAATCCAGTGTTCAAATGAAAGTTTTGAGTGACTTATTTTTAATCAAATAAACTATCAATATACTTTGGTTGTTGTATACATAAATTTTTCAAAAAATCTTGAGTTTTATGATTAGCCTGATAGAGTTATTACATAATACACTACTAACAAAATAGCCAGTAAGCTAAATAATTTAAGATTGAATATTTATTTTAAAACGAGTTTGATGTTAATTTATTATGTTTAATGATTATTTATAATTTTTTATGTAATAATATAATTAACAGTTGAAAATTTCACGTAATTAGAATTTTTTAATAATATCACGTGCAGGTAATATAAATCAATGAGATCAACGAAACTCTTGCATTTATAAGAAGTAAGCAGAATAAAAATATATGAATAGTACTAGTTGTAGACGTAGTTGTAGGCGTGTTAGGCGTTGATTGGTGTGGATCGGTGATCCTTTGTTGGTGTGTGTGTGTGTGAGAACGGTTTAAGAATGGTAGGCGTGTGTGAAGGAATTCAGAAAGTTAGATTCTAGACGGTAGGTGTGTGGAAGGTTCTAGAAGGTAGGTGTGTACTTTCTTCTGCACTTGATCATTCGAAATACAGCAAGAATTCACCATTAGCGATTGCTTGTTTAGACATTAAGGACGCTTTTGGAAGTGTTCCTCGTGACTAGATGTGGAATGTTTTGAAAACTATTGGCGTTAGCGGAAAGTTTATTACGATTATTAAATTGCGTTACACCGACACATTTTCCTTCTACAGTTTTGGCCCAATTGTAACACCTAATCTTCTAATCAAAAAGGAGTTAAACAAGGATGTCCTCTTTCAATGATTCTTTTCTCGATTGCCATTAATCCTGTTCTAGAAGCAATAAGTAGATCATATATTGTACCTTTTATTATTGGTATCTCACCCGTTCAAGTTCTAGCGTATGCAAATGACATTGCACTTGTTGCAAACAATGTCGATGACCTTCAAAAATTTATTGATATTGCCGTTGAAGCTGCTACTGATATAGGATTTGAGTACCGACCGGATAAGTGTGGCTACATGCAGCTTCCTAGAGTTAAAATTAATGGTGAAATCTTGAATAATGGAAAGGAGATTAGAAAGTTTTTGTCAAAAGAATTTTATCAATACCTTGGTGTTCCAGTAGGCGAGGACAATGATCAAAGTCCCTATGCTATTCTTGATAAAGTTGTTAGTGTCACAAAAGAAATTGCGAATTCCGGTTTATTTGGATGGCAAAAACTCAAGGCATACAAAATTTTCATTCATTCTCGACTAACATTTGCATTCTGAACACGTGAAATTAAAACTAGTGCTTTATCAGCTTCTCAAGGAAATACTAATCCCTGTGGCAATAACTCAAGTAAATTGCGTGGCCATCTGAGAAGAATTTTGAACTTGCCGCACAATTCTGAGACAGTTTATTTATACAACTCAACTGAAAATGGTGGAGCTTCGTGTGTCGATTTGCTTGATGAATATCATACTCAAACAATTGTTCACTTTTTCCGACTCTTTACTTCTAATTGCGATTACTCGAGAAAAGTTAATATTGACTCTCTAAAGTTTGTAACGGGTCCTCGTCTTGGAATTAAAGAGCCTACATTACAACAAAGTTTTGATTGGATTAATGGTGCTAAAACTAAATTGAATTATGGTGAAAAGTAAACGAGATTTCAAAGTGCACGTACTTCAATAATTTACTTTAAAAGAGAACACTCAATTTCCGTATCTTTTCATATTGTTAAAGTGCAAGTTTTTTTATATTTGATAAAAAAGAGTCATGGAACTTTCATACTTACGATTAAGTTTCGAAAAGCAATTTCTAAGATATTTCACTCTGCATTGTACGACTCATATATGCAAAAGTAGCAACTGAGCAAAAAAAGCGACATGATTACAGCGACTATAAAATTATCTCAAATAAATAAAGCAATTTTTAAAAGTAAACTTGGAAAATTTGCATGGAACTTTATACATCGAGCGCGAACTAATACATATAACATCAATGCAAAGCCTAATATAAAACGGGATTCTAGACTTTGTAGACGTTGTGAGAAAGAGGATGAAACTATGTCTCATGCCTTACAGTCATGTAAGATTCACCAAATACTAACATTAGAGAGACACAATGACTGCCTAAAGATAATAACGAATAATCTAAAAAAATCTTAATTTCATTGTCGTGGTTGACCATTCTTGTTCTATCGTCCTGAATTCTAAACAACTCGTCGATCTTATAATAACTGATACTTAAAGAAAAAGAATATTCATGATTGATATTAAGTATCCAATGGATTCTGTTTCACATTTTGACTTGACTGATAATGCAAATATTGAGAAATATACCTTGCTTCAGAGTGAATTACAGGTAGCCAAACCTGATTATCAGGTAGAGCTTTACACTTGTATTATTGGGGCATTAGGGTCGATTCCTCCATCAACTTATGATCTGATTTGTAAACTTGGCATTGAACAACTTCAAACAGAAAGTCTGCTTAAAGAATGTGCAATGAGCAATATCCTGCACTCAGCTAAAATATGGTGTTACCATGTGCACGGCATTCTACCAGACTTCTGCAATTAATTTAAAAATATATATATTTAAACTAACTTAAACTTTTTCATTGAGATCAGAATTATTTTTTTTTATTTGAAATGATTCAGACTACATTCGTAATTTATCTATAAATTTAATATTATTAACCTGACTTTTGCCTTTGTAAAAGTCGTAATTGAATTTAGAAAACTTAGAAAATCAAATCAAAGCTTAGTTCGTAGTATTTATTACTGCAAAATTTATATTTGCAAAGCCAGATGACGACGCCGATGAATTATCATATCAGATCAAGCAAAAGAAAATTCAGAAGACACCAATTGCAGAAGAGACTGATTGATCAAATACTTGATAACTTACATTTGAATTCATCCTTCTCTACTACGATTGCAGTATGAATTGCATGCTTCATGTTGAGCATATTCTTTTCACTGTGAAACAAACTTGTTATATTTAATAAAATTTTAAATAGTACTAGTGAGTGATTTTTTTTAAGTCTACGACTTAGTTGTAGACGTAGTTGTAGGCGTGTTAGACGTAGATGGGTGTGGATCGGTGATCCTTTGTTGGTGTGTGTGTGAACGGTTTAAGAACGGTAGGCGTGTGTGAAGGAATTCAGAAAGTTAGATTCTAGACGGTAGGTGTGTGGAAGGTTCTAGAAGGTAGGTGTGTACTTTCTTCTGCACTTGATCATTCGAAATACAGCAAGAATTCACCATTAGCGATTGCTTGTTTAGACATTAAGGACGCTTTTGGAAGTGTTCCTCGTGACTAGATGTGGAATGTTTTGAAAACTATTGGCGTTAGCGGAAAGTTTATTACGATTAATAAATTGCGTTACACCGACACATTTTCCTTCTACATATTTGGCCCAATTGTAACACCTAATCTTCTAATCAAAAAGGAGTTAAACAAGGATGTCCTCTTTCAATGATTCTTTTCTCGATTGCCATTAATCCTGTTCTAGAAGCAATAAGTAGATCATATATTGTACCTTTTATTATTGGTATCTCACCCGTTCAAGTTCTAGCGTATGCAAATGACATTGCACTTGTTGCAAACAATGTCGATGACCTTCAAAAAGTTATTGATATTGCTGTTGAAGCTGCTACTGATATAGGATTTGAGTACCGACCGGATAAGTGTGGCTACATGCAGCTTCCTAGAGTTAAAATTAATGGTGAAATCTTGAATAATGGAAAGGAGATTAGAAAGTTTTTGTCAAAAGAAATTTTACCAATATCTTGGCGTTCTAGTAGCGAAGTCAATGACCAAAGCCCTTATGAAGGTCTTGATAAGCTTGTTAGTGACACAAATAAAATTGCGAATTCCGGTTTATTTGGATGGCAAAAACTCAAGGCATACAAAATTTTCATTCATTCTCGACTGATATTTGCATTCCAAACACGCGAAATTAAAACTAGCGTTCTATCAACTCCTCAAGGAAATAATAACTTCTGTGGCAATAACTCAAGTAAATTACGTGTTCATTTGAGACGAATTTTGAACTTGCCGCACAATTCTGAGACAGTTTATTTATACAACTCAACTGTAAATGGATGAGCTTTATGTGTCGATTTACTTGATGAATATCATACTCAAACAATCGTTCACTTTTTCGGACTCTTTACTTCTAATTGCGATTACTCGAGAAAAATTAATATTGACTCTTTAAAGTATGTAACTGGTCCTCGTCTTGGAATCAAAGAGCCTACATAACAATAGAGTTTTGATTTGATAAATGGTGCTGAAACTAAAATTGAACTTGGTGGAAAGAAAACGAAATTTCAACGCGCTCGTATGTCTAAAGTTTACTTTGAAAGAGAACACTAAATTTCCGTTTCTTTTCATGATGTTAAAGGACAAGCTTTGGTATATCTAATAACAAATAGTCAAGGAACAGTCATACTTACGGTGAAGTTTCGAAAAGCAATTTCCAATATTTTTCACTCTGCATTGCACGACTCATATATGCAAAAGTGGAAACAGAGCAATAAAAGCAACATGATTGCAGCGGCTATTAAATTATTTCCTCAAATCAATAAAGCCATTTTTAAAAGCAAACTTGGCAAATTTGCATGGAACTTTATACATTGAGCGCGAACTAATACTCTGAACATCAATGCAAAGCCTAATAGGAAAGGGGATTCTAGACTCTTTCGACGAATCTAAAAAATCCTAATTTTATTGTCGTTGTTGACTATGCTTGTTCTCTTGTCCTGAATTCCAAAGAGCGTGTTGACTTGATAATAACTGACGTTGAGAGAAAGAGAATATTCATGATTGATGTCAAGTGTCCAATAGATTCTCTTTCTTATTTTGACTTGACTGATAAAGCAAATATTGAAAAATATAACTTGATTCAGGGTGAATTACAGACTGCCAAACCTGATTACAAGGTAGAGCCTCACACTTGCAATTTTGGAGCGTTAGGATCAATATCTTCTTCAACTTATGAACTGATTTGCAAACTTGGTATTGATACACTACAAACAGAATGTCTGCTTAAAGAATGCGCAATGAGCAATATACTGCACTCTGCAAAAATATGGTATTGCCACGTGCATGGCGTTCTACCAGACTTTTGCAATTAATCAAAATAATCACTTTTGTAAATAAAATAAAATAAAATTCAACATCTAATTTAACAATGCCATTAGAATTAGGATAAATATTTGTTATTTGATGTATATACTTAAATGTTTTTCGGACGTTTAAATGTTGTACATTTTATTTTATTTTAAATATGGTTCACCTGACTTTTACACTTTGTAAAAGTCATTTTTATAATATATAGATCGAAACCCATAGAGACTCGGGTGAATAATAAGACAGCAATCGAAATCTGTTTTATTCTGAGCAATCGACAATTTCTGAAAGTTAATTCTTGCAAAGCTGGAAAAACGAATCCGACGAACTTACAAACAAAAACCAGTTATCGCAAAAGAAAGTTCAGAAATCATCAATTTCATCGAAGACTGATTTTTCCTTCTTCCACGTAATTGCAGTATGAACTGTATGTTTCCTGTAAAACATACTCTTTTTAATGTAAATAATAATTTTTATATTGAATAAAATTTTAAATAGTACTAGTGAGTGATTTTGTTAAGTCTACGACTTAGTTGTAGACGTAGTTGTAGGCTTGTTAGGCGTAGATGGGTGTGGATCAGTGATCGTTGGTTGGTGTGTGTGTGTATGAACGGTATAAGAACGGTAGGTGTGTGTGAATGAATTCAGAAAGTTAGGTTCTAGAATATAGGTGTGTTGAAGGTTCTAGAAAGTAAGTGTGTTGGTCCACATCTGCGTGACATACTAAGTGTGAGTTAGGTAACCGGTGTGTCTCCGGGTATTGACATAATCGTGCGGTCACCTGGTAACAATGGACAAAGGTCAATTACTCGGTAGCAACATAGTGGACAGCGGTCAATCTCCAGGTGGTAACAGTGTGGACAGAGGTCAGATATTACAATATATTACGTAAGCGTAAAGGGGGTTTGTATCTGACTGGCTCACACCCTACTTGAGTAGATTAAAGGAAAAAGAAAAGAAGGAGGCATTTTGTTGGAATTTTTATACTAATCGTCAAACGTTCAGCTTAAATAAATTTAAGATAGATTTTCATAACAATATATAATGATAATTGTAGAGATAATATAAAATTCTAATAACGATGAACTGACAAACAAATGGCAATAAAATCCCTTCTCTGTCCATTGTGTGGAATAACAATGGATGAATTAAACGTTAGAATCGGCTATGTTGCGTTGGATGTGACAGTTATATAACTATAGAATATTCTATTAATATATAAATTCAGAGATAAATCAAAAACTATTTCAGTGTTTTGTGTGAGGAAAGAATTGTCAAAGACTTCCTGAGATCGTATATTTATGATGATATTATATTGTGAGCATTTGACATCGGGTGACATCACAATAAATCTTTTCCAGAATCTGGATTCCTAATTATTGAAAATAATTTTCTCCATGAATCAAAAATAAAGTCAAAGTTGAAAATACATTTTTTATTTACACAGAAAAATACTTATAAAAATTGGTAGTCATAGAGAGATTTTTCCTCTAGCATCAGTAACTTTTGTTTTACTATAGCCACGGGCTGATCAGTTTTGGGGTAAATTGGGAATTGACGTCGAATCTGTAATTATTTTAGTAATTTTAATTTTAACTCCAATTTTGATGAAAATAATAATAATAATAATAATAATAATAATAATAATAATAATAATAATAATAATAATATTAATAATAATAATAATAACAATAGTAATAATAATAATAAGATAATAATAATAAAATTAATAATAATAATTTAATGATGCTATTACCATATGTCTGTTCATTCGTCGCAGATAACTTTCTTTTAATTTTAAAAATTTTTACAGTATTCAATACAGAATTCAATTTGAAAACCTTTTACGTTGCATTACCAAGTAAAAGTGACCTTTTGCACATTGTCAGTCTTATGTTGCACCGACTCGCAAAATAATTCACGAGAAAATAAGTTTATTTTACTAGAAACACTCCATTTCAAAGAAGATTATTAGAAGTTTCAAAAGCAAGACGAAAAAATGTTTTTCAATAAAGAGCTTTAGAATTGAAAAAAAATTTTACTTAAAAATTTTAATTAGAAACTAAAAAGAAGTAAACTAAAACAAAGCCCTAAACCAAACTTCAAATGGTAAGGATACACAACCTGAGGTCGATAAAATAGTCGTTTTGCCTTTGAAAATAAAGAATTCTTTCAACAGAGCAGTTAAAAATGCAATAAACTAAATCTCACTGCAAACATTCGACAGTGAAAAAAAAAACATCAAAATATTTTGCTAATTTGTTTACGATTATAATTAAATAATCTCTCACAGAAATATATTAATTTCCTCATATTTCATTTTTATGCTCAACAAACTATCCATTAGTTCACAAACAAGTTCACAAACCTCCAATCAGTCCGAGGATGAATGTAAATATTCACTCATCACTTGCCCCTTTATATATTGGAGGATTTGTTTATTTCTAGGACTTTTTACCACACCCTGATCGTATATCAAATTAATCATTTGATGCTTTCCATTTATCAATTAACATAATTTTATATTTTTTAATTAACTAAATTTAATTGTAATAATCCCAAAAACAATAAAATATATAAATGATAACAAGAAAATGACATGAAGCTAAATATTTACTGTTAAAATTTCGATTATAAAATAATTCTTTTTAATCATTTACTTGTCTAACAATAAATTTACCGTGTTACTAATAAACAATCATTGTCTAATAATAATACCACTAATAATTTTCCCTTTTAACAATCTCTGGCATTTCCATTTGTTCGTATTATCTCCGTCAACTGATAAAATAAGGAACTTTTTTCTCTGGTTTTTAATTTTTCAAACTTCTCCAAGAAGTAGAGACTTGTGAGCTATTTGGAACAGTTGCTACTTATTGTCTAAAAAAGGTGTATCTTATCCGGGTAATGAGTCATGTGTGTGATGAGTCATCGGTGACATATAATAAAAAAAGTGAGTCATTGTGTTGGGCTATAAGCCATAATTTAAACAAAAAGGAGAAAATTGTGTAAATTAAAACAAAATAATTAATGTCGTTTGGAAATTGTCAATATGGCTGCTGTAACATAAGCACGTACCGCAAAGAAGAAATCAAAAATAAAATAAAACATATTAAAATAAAACAAAATAAAAATATAACGAAATTAAATAAAACAAATATTAATTAAAATCATTGAAAAGCCTACAGATGCAGAAAGAAACGCAAAACTAAAATATAAAACCGCCAAAACCTTGCAAAAGAAGGTTTAGAAAATGCACAGGCGGAATCGGCGACCAAAAATTTAAATATTAAAGGGTAAAAAGAGAAACAATCAAAGAGAATGGTTAAATAATAAAAAATAAAGATTTACCAAAAATTTAGAAAATAATATCAAAAAATAGAGAAAAATAAGGAGAAAAATAAAATATTTAAAATAAAAGCAGTAAAACCCCCAAAAAATAGCCGAAAAAGGCTTAAAATTCTCTGATTGGTCGCACCCAGGCATGAAAACGTTAGATATACAGCAGTCATTTTCATAATTTTTAGACATTAGGAGAGAAAATTTTGTAGACACGAAATTTTTAGACATTGACAATTGTTTAGTCAATTTTTGTGCCGATGTATGACAATTTTTCAAATTTGGATGCTTGACTGACAAACTTGTCGATTGTAAGTATTGTTTTTTTGTAGAAATATATTTTTCTAAGTTAATGTTTTGTTTAATTTAACTTATTCTGGATGGCCGCGATGTCTTTTGGCATTGATCGGCAGGTTCCCCTAACTTATTTATATTCATTTTATATACATTAGTTTGTGGAAAGTGGTAGGGCAGTATTCAATTTCCTCAGTTAGTTTTGTGGTATGTTGATGTGCTGCCTTGTCACTAACCACCCTTCGGTGTATGCCTAGTCCGGTCAGGTCTCGTTACACTGATCGCGTGGTAGGACTCCGTCGTAATTCACCGTGGCGGCCATTGCGATGTTAGTCGGAGTGGTAAGAGGGTAAACTGCGGAAAGGTCGCCATAATTAAGGGGTTAACATTTGTGTAAATGTTTAAGCAAGAAAATCGAATTTTTAATTTAACTCCTGCCGATTATTATATTATCAAGGGTACGACTAGTGATAGAAATTTAGGTCAACGAAAGTATAAAGTAGGGTTAAATCACGTACATTGTTTGATAATCCTCGTGGTAGAAAATTAAAATAAAATGATACATTTTGGCATAGATCTGTGAGATGATAATATAAAGATTTACGAATGGTGGTAACTGTGGCGACCATAGGAAAGCAAATATGAGTTGTTGGACTAAAATAATGACATTATAATAATGCATTCATTTCAATTTACCATAGGCTAACGTTTGTATGAAACAAGGAATTTTCCATAAAATAGGGGCGGAACGCTGCCCAAATTTTTGAAAAATATTTTAATAAATAATGAGTAATGATGACAAATTGATATAGGAATTGTAGAAATAGATGAGTATGGACAAGCGTATAGATAGAAAGAAACGTAAGACCTTCCATCGGCAGTCAGGAACCCGAAAGTGAAAATATCATGAGTAGTTCTAGAAATGGAGCTCACCTGCTCATGAATTTTCAGCTGCTATATATACAGTACCAACATGAGCTTGCTCATGGGTATATAGTGGTATGATTAAAATTGTGGGGCATCTGGGTGAGACAGCATAGACCCTAGGAAAAGAAGGTATTTTGATCGAGGAGGATAAGTTTGAATAAGCTTTGTACAGACTTAAACAAATTAATTACACCCAGTACACCAGCAATTGCAAAAAAAGTTTTCGCTAGGTATAAAACCTTCCTTGTTGTCCATATATGACTTTCTTATCATGTTTCGAATTTACGAGTGATAAAAGAGATTTATTGTGCTTTTTCAACATAACATTTTTAGATTTACTAATTTTAATTTTCATTTTGACAACTTTTACTAATGTATCCAGTAAATCAACAATAACAAAATTAAGGAAATATTGTAAAATATTAATTCTTTTCATGCTCGGTGCTTTTATCAGTGCAATAAAAATGGAAAACTTTGATGATTCTACACCGTTTTAACAAATTTGACATGATTTTTGACAGATTTTGGTTTTGATTTATGTGAAATGAGATTTAAACTTTTATGTGTTTTAATAAGCTTTTTTGAATGAGTGTAGCTCGTTTTTGGAGGAATTGGGTTTTTTTAATATTTCTTTTAAGTTTTTTCTATTTGGGTTTTGACATTATTTAGGACATTATTGAGTGAAATCGAGAAAAATATAACCACGTGGCTCTTGACTGCATATTGAAATGCATGGATTAGAAATTTTCTTTTTTTTTTGAAACTTCCAGAAATTGAAAAAAAAACAAAAAAATATTTAAACAAAATTATTTTTCAAAAAGTTTTTAAAATATATATTTATAGATATTTATAAATCATTTATAAGCAATAATGAAGGTTTATTGATGCACTGATACCATTGACATTATCTTTATTTTGGGAAGTATTAGAACAACCATTGCCTAATATTAATTGAATTTCAAGTCTTCGTGTTGCAATTGAGAAAATATGAACGAATCCAAAGGACGAAGCTTGCTTTCGGCTGAGTAGAAAAGCTAATGAAACGAGCTCTAAAATTGAAAAAGAAGACGCAAAAATACAGTTGAAACAAACCGATGATGAAAATATTTCTAACCAAAGCAAATAAGACATTTGGTATTGATGATTTATGGCAAACGAATTTGATGGCAAGGATTCAAAAATCAATAAAGGGAGTACAAATATATTTTAAGATATATTGATGTTTTCCGTCGATATTCACGGGCTATACCTGTCGAGCCAAAATCTTCAGATGAAATGGCTCAAGCTATAAAATCAATGTTTGAAGATAGTCAACCTGATATTTTACAAAAAGGTTTGGATAAAGAATTTTATGAAAGTAAATGAAACAAGCTAAATAAATCATTATTCTATGCATTATCAATTTAAAGCCGCTCATATTAAATTATTTAATAGGGCATTGAGAGATAAATGCTCTTTGTACATCAAGGAAATAAAACATGGATTACCAAAATCATAGGTAGTTATAATCATTCATCACATAAAAGTTTAAATGACTCTTAAGTTTAATAAACCAAGTAGAGAGTCGGTAACCATGTTCGAACATCAAAAATTCTGTTTCATTATTCATTAATAATTTCATTACAAAATTGAAGTGATGAGGTTTTTCAAATTTTAAAAATAAATACTAAACATAATCCACTAATGTATTTCATTAAAGACTGATAACAATAAATTGACTGGGAAATTTTATAAGCAGGAATTACAAGTTATTTCTAAACTAACAGTATTTAAAATTGAAAAAATATAGAAAATCAAAAAGTAGGTAAGAATAATGTCAAATGACATTGGTATTAAAGTCCAACATGGATATCGGCAAAAGATATATTAAACTGAATTTATATACAATTTTCCGGAGCAATAGTTGCCCGACAATCTGTTCAATTCAATCCAGGTAATCAAGCAAGTAAATTAGTGGTCGATCTTAACATTGGTATATAAACTCTTCATTTTACAATAAATCTACAATTATATATATATATAAAAAAGACTAAAGTTAAAATTAGTCAATTATAATTGATCTGAAAGATTATTATAATGTGATTCAAATTTGAATTTATTAGAGTAAAGTTGAACAGTGTGATCCATCTTTATATATCCTGTCACTTTATGTACCTTTCTATATTTCATTCGAATTAATCGAAATGGCAAAACGATTATGTTTGAATGACTAATTTATTTTTATTACGTTATGACTCATTATATGCATGATTCATACACAAATGTCCACTGACTGATGACGCATCGAATGAGTCATCTCCCAGATGGGTCACATCTTTTTTCAGCCAATCAGAATCGACTGTATCAGATGGCTCAGAAGTCCCTACTCCGGTAGTTTTTTAAAGTTTTGGAGATAAAATAATTCCATTTCCTTTTTGTTTTTTGTTGTTTGTTTTCTCTTTTTAATTTGCATTTATTAATCAATAAAGAGCGTTTCGTATTTCTTCGTTTTACTTTACTGATTTCTTATTCCTCGTCTCAGTTTTTATGTCTTGTCTTCAATTTTTTTTCAAGTTTCGAAGCAACAAACTCTTTGATTTACACATTTCCTCCAGGTTATTTTATTTAATTTTTTATTATTTC
Organism: Schmidtea mediterranea; assembly: GCA_022537955.1. Taxonomy (NCBI): domain Eukaryota; kingdom Metazoa; phylum Platyhelminthes; order Tricladida; family Dugesiidae; genus Schmidtea; species Schmidtea mediterranea. The sequence continues at coordinate 169,081,653 of CM039680.1, forward strand.
TGTATCCTTAACAGTATTATGGACAGATGAATATCTGAGAGCAATCAAACAAATAAAACAGGTATTGATGATGATCCAATTATTGATATTTCCTTACTTTAGAAGATAATTTTTATTGGATTCAAATGCAATCTTTGATACAATTGATATGGTACTTCTCATAAGAATGACTGTGAGCTGAGTTATTGCATTTGGATTTTAAGTCTTCGTAATAATTTATTTTGGATGGTCAGGTATGATTTTGTAATATCCGACAAGTCCATCTAAATTATTATTATAAGTTTTGAAATAGAAATTCGAGAGCTCGAAAGGTTAGGTCGATTGGACAGTTAATTTTGTCTGATTGTAGCGCCTAATAGAAACCTCCTGATCCTTCAGTGTTCGACGGTAGTTCAGGCACTGAACTAGAAGGTATATGAATGTCGTGCAAACCGAAGAAACGTCAACCGGAACGGTTATAACTAAAATATGGGAAGAGCGAGTTGAGTTAGGGCAGTTTGAATTTTTAAATCCTGCAATTATTGAAATTAACGAGGGTAGAGGAGATATGTCGTAGAAAAGCAAAAATATTTTTTTGTGTAGTACCGATTATTATGTCAAGAAATTACTTTTAAAATGGGCAATAACTGGATGGAACGTAGGGTATTGAGTGAGGAAGGCTTCGCGAAAACCACATAATGTCCAGAAATTACTCTTAGAATAATCGAATAAAGGAAATTTTTGACTACGACCGCACTATACAGACAGCCAGCTCACAGTGCTGCATCCTCGTATACAGGACGTTTACCGCCACTAAACATTACAAATTTTCAAACACTAAATTTTAAACTAAGCATCGACCTTCAAATTTCATTCTATCACAACATTTTTAGGAAACCGAATCCTATCTCGCGTATAGACTCGACAATATACTTAACAAGATCATTATTTCACATATCACACGAATGTCAATAGGAAATCATGTCGTATGAGTGGAAGCCAGTACACTAGCGGCAGTTACCGATTGAGATAGACTATTCAAATCACAACATAAGGCAAAATTTTCCACTTCAATTAAAGTCTAATTAAACTGATGGTGTTAACGGACCGAAAATTATCAATTTATTGACTGTACGAGTGAGTTTATGGAGTTGGTGTACAGAATTCCGTGTAAAGCGGGTGAAATGACTGTACGATGAATCTGAATGTGTGTAAATAATTATATTTTTTTTATTTTCCAGTCGTTCTATCTTCGAATCATTCGTGCGCCAAAACTAAAATTTAATAAAATCCGATCGCCCCGAAACAAATGAAATCCATCCAACAGAATAACCGGGCTCGACGTATTTTAATCGCCAAGTCTTCGCGGGCAGAAGGCACGGCCGATCAATGGCCCATGATATAAATATTATTCCAGCTCACCATGGATCAGAGCCTCAGACCAAATTACCAGCTAAGACCGAAAAGCCCGGGGAAACGCCGAACAGAAAATGCTTTGCTTGTGGCCAACTTAGTCCAACGTTTACGAAATATGCCTGGGAATAATGTCATGACGTTCAGTGCAGCTGGCAATGAAAATCGAGAAACGTCCACACCAATTTTGCGGGCAGGCTCTCTAACATGTCATTATCGTTGAACATCGATGTGAAAACATGGCAATCTATCTGCCATCACGCCAACAAATGGCTATTGAAGAATGAGTAGAAACCAAAATCCCAATCGTAAAGCGATTGACATTCCGCTGAAGCTCACTGAACGAATACCACGGCACAAGAACCTCATAGGCGACATTGGTGCCAACGATGAGGAAGTGCTCATGGTTCTGGAGTATAAAAAATTCTCTCAACTTGCCAAAGATCATTGTTCGAAATAATCTGACTCTGTAGAAATGTTAAACAAACCGATTATTTCATGCTGTTTTTCTTTCTTAATATGTGTTTTACTTTTAAAGATATACTGTTGAATAAATTTTGTGATTGTTTGATGTCATTTGTCTCATAACTTATTAATTGACTGAAGGAATTATTTAAATCTTCAGGTATGTAACTCTGTTTTTCTTTTGTTTGTAGGGTACGTAACTCGAATAACCCAAATGTTTGTTGAGAAAATAAGTTTTTGTAACCGACATGAATAAATTGTCGACGGGATGTCAACTACTCCACTAATGGAGAGACTCGCCCGTCTTATTCAATTTAACTTAATAAAATTTAAAGTATGGCAGTTTGCAGATATAAATGAGTAAGAAAATGCTTTTCACAAATTATCGCTAATTTTTGAGTTTAAAATTCTTTTTGGTTAGGATAATGCTGACTCTTATACATTTTCTTTGGATGTGATTGATAAACGTAGATTTATATAAAGCATGCCTGGGAAATTTTGCCAATAAACTAATATTATAATTTGATAATTAGATGAGTAACTATAGTAACAAAAAATAAAATAGTTTAATTAAACAACGTTAAATAAAAATCCTCATAAAATTCTTTTCAATTAAATTCAATAACCGTGAAAGTCGTACTCGTGAGAAAATGACTAATTCATAAAAGCGGTTTACTATAGAACGTAAAGGGAATTCGTGTTAGTCTTTTATAATCGAAAAGTAATAGTAGTACTGCACAACTAAAGGGTTACCTAATAATTTAAATGAGGTAGGATAAGCGTAATGGACCTTGAAATAAAGAGATTTGAGAGACAAAAGACATAATACCTTCATCGGCCGCCAGGAACCCATTTAGAAAAGTAATATAGTGAGTAGTCCTAAAAATCGTGACTTCTTGCCTATGAAGTTCCATATGGGTACTCAACAGTAAATGGAAAATAGTCATTGGGTACATAGGTGTCGACAACAGAGATATCATAGCAATGTGAAAATTAAATAAATTTCCACACGTACACCAACAAAGTAATAATAATAACAATAATAATAATTTTATAAAATATTACCTTATTACTTTAAAATTATAATATAGATAAAAATTATAATATTTATATAAAAATGTCTTTTAAAAAATTAGTTTAAAGTATTTAAATATTTTTTTAAGTATTTATTAGCAGATTAAATTTATATAAAAAATAATTGGTTTAAATAATAAGTTAATTCACAATATTTTTAGTTGGTTTTTTGTGCCTAAGGTGTCGAAATATATCGGAAGAAAAGTTTTGTATTGGCGTTTTCTTTTGATTAAATCGCTGCCAAATTTATTTAATTATTTAATAATAATAATAATAATAATAATAATAATAATAATAATAATAATAATAATAATAATAATAATAATAATAATAATAATAATAATAACAATAACCTCAATAACAATATTAATAATAAATTTTGTATAATGATGTAATTTTAAACTTGTTGGCATGGATACAGAGTTGCTTGATTATAGCGCATTATTTCGATTCGCGAAAGGCAGCATGCTGAGTTATTCTCAAAAAATGTCATTTAATATATAATTTTAATTTAAAAAGTTGCCAAATTTCCGCTCATTGACTGTGAAGATTATTTATTAGGATTTTGTTAGTCATTTATTTATTATTGAACTGAAACTCTGATCCAGTAGATTAATTAATTATTTGATAAACATATATTGGCCGCATTCCACCAGAATTATTTCTATTCATTGAATTCTATAATCACGTACGTATTGTTAACTATTTTCTGCGGGAATGTCACAATTATGAATTGATCAGCACTCATCACTGATAGATTGAGTCGATATTTTTACCCGATTCCCAAATTGAAATTTATTTTCCAATTATTATAATCAATAAACATTAATTGAGAAATATAAAATTTATAACAAAATGATAATCAGTGAACCAATCAATTCTATAAAAGTCAATGGACCAAAAACTATCTAACAGAAGAGTTTTATTTCCTTTTTATTAACAATAAATTCAAGTTCTAAATTAATTTTTTGTATTAATTATAATAATAATAAAGTATAAAACGGTAATTTCTTGGTAGCAGCACAAATTAAAATTTCAGACAAGTAAATATTAAAAATAATAATAATAATAATAATAATAATAATAATAATAATAATAATAATAATAATAATAATAATACAGTCGACTCCGCGTATAAGAATACCGGGAAATATACATTCTTATATGCGGAGTATTCCTATATGCGCAGTGAAACTAATATTGCTTAAAAAGTCACAGAATTTCTTTATTGTCAATTTAACAACGTAAAACAATCAAGGCACGCATAATTATGCTCATATTATTTTAAAAAGTCTGTAATTTTCCGCTGGATGCGATTTTTGGATGCGATTTCCTCGATATTATCTGCAACTGCATAGTACTCGTAATATGTAAGATTTTGCTCCAAGTAATGACGAACAGTTGCCATCACATGTAATGCTTCTTTGTGCGTTACTCTGCGGGCCTTCAACAACTGCATCTCCTCACGCTCTTCTGTGTCGTTTTCATCCGCCCCATTTTGACGCTTACGCTGTACTTGCTCGCAAATTTCAGAATTGGTTGACGTCCCACGGCATGCGACTTCGTTATTGCAGCCTGCAAAAGCTTCAAAATCTTCTTGCTTGACAGCTTCTCCTAGCTTAGCAGTCACTGCTGGAATTGGCAGAACATCATCTTGATAATGCTATATATAGTATTTATTCGATATAACAAAAATCAAACGTAGACAATAAAAAATAGTCGAAATGCCCCCATACAATGATGCTTATTGTCTTAATACACTGTAAATATGCACTTAAGCGGAGTAGAAGTCTAAAATCAATCTCAACTTCTATTCTTATTAGTGGAGTATTCCTATATCCGATATTCTTATACTCGGAGTTGACTGTAATAATAATAATAATAATAATAATAATAATAATAATAATAATAATAATAATAATAATAATAATAATAATAATAAAAAAAAAAAAAAAAAAAAATAATAATAATAATAATAATAATAATAATAATAATAATAATAATAATAATAATAATAATAATAATAATAATAATAATAATAATAATAATAATAATAATAATAATAATAATAATAATAATAATAATAATAATAATAATAATAATAATAAAATAATAAAATAATAATAATAATAATAATAAAATAATAATAATAAAAAAAAAAAAAAAATAATAATAATAATAAAAAAAATAATAATAAAAAATAATAATAATAATAATAATAATAATAATAATAATAATAATAATAATAATAATAATAATAATAATAATAAAAATAATAATAATAATAATAAAAATAATAATAATAATAATAATAATAATAATAATAAATAATAATAATAATAATAATAATAATAATAATAATAATAATAATAATAATAATAAAAATAATAATAATAATAATAATAATAATAATAATAAAAATAATAATAATAATAATAAAAATAATAATAATAATAATAATAATAATAATAATAATAATAATAATAATAATAATAAAATATTGCAACTAAAATTATTAATAATTAAAATAAATTATATCTGCAATAATAAAATCTTTCGTTTAATTGTTTGGAATATGAGAAAATAATAAAAAATTTGAAACTGTTATTCATGTTTCATTTCATTTTTCACTGCAATTAATATTAAGGAAACCATTCGGATTATATTTCAAATCTTCAAGGATTATGTAGATAATCATAGAAATGGTAAATAAATTAATTTTTATTAATTACTATCCAAATTTTATGCTGTCTGAGTCATTCCATATGATTTATTGATATTATTACTGTTATTATTATTATTATTTAAAATCTTTTTTGTTGTCGATAGCAGAATCATTTATATAAATAAAATTTGAATAAAATTTAAACAATTTTAGCCAATTTCCTCAATGTTTATTCAAAAATGAAATATGAAATAATTTTACCGATAATCAGTCTTGATCACTCATAACCAAAATTTAACTAGAATTTCGCTTTCTCCTCTTCTCTGATTGATGTTTTCTTTCAGTTAATGTTTTTGTATAAAATATCATATTATTATTATTATTATTATTATTATTATTATTATTTTTGTTGTTATTTTAAGAAACATCAATAATAAAAACCGTTTATTGGTTCCGTATTATCTAGTTGTTTTATTAATTCATTTGAAACTTTGTGCATCACACGAGATGGGACATCCAGACTTGCTAAAGCCAATCTTCTACCTACTGAACTGCTCTTTCTGAATTCTCTAACAACTGGCTCATCAGAAATTTCATTTGATATATTGGATTCCCTGAATACATTGTTAATAAAATGTGAATTATATTTATTTATAATTAGTTAAAAATAAATTATATATTAGTTAAAAATTGTTTTTTGAATGATTGACCTATGACTTTATATGTTTTTGTATAAAATGTCATATTATTAATCATATTTTCAAAATCTCTCAACAGAATATACTATAATACCTTAACATGAGGGTATACATAGGAGCAACCAAATCCATTGAACGTTTATCTTTGAAGCTCAAAATTGCTCTATAAAAATTAACGGAAAGAATCTTTCAATGATATTTTTATTTCCCTTTTATTCGGCTAAATTCTGTTATTTGTAAAAAATCACAAATATAATATTTAAATATTTTGATTTTAACACAACCAAAACGTTAAAGAAAAGAAGAAAGAAAAGTGTAATTGTGAAAACGCTCACCTCTTTTTACACGATTTTGTAATAGCAATGTTCATAACATATTTAATTCATGTTTTTTTCTATATTTTGAAACGAATTATTTGTTCTAACACGAAACAATTAGATGTCATATTTTTAATTTTTCGCATTATTGTGTTCTGGTGTTTGAATGAACAGAATTGATGGATGAGCGCTGGTACAACAACTCGGATTTTGTGGAACATATCCACCGTTTAAAAATGAGTTGGGTTTTTTGTAGAAAACTATGTTGAACATAAAAATGTTTTAAAAAAGTTTTTTAAAATAATACAATCTTTAAATAATAAATGTTATATGAAAATTGTATTTTTAGAATGCTATTTTAACTGAAATACTTGATTATATTCCAATGACATTATATAAAGAAACTTTTTTTTACTATTAATCAGTAAAGGTATAAATGTTTTTTAATAAAGATAATGTCATTGGAAATTGAAAAGAAATCAGAGATGAAAATCAAAAGAAGATCTTATAATATTGTATTAGATTGTTTAAATTCGATTTTTAGAATAAATTAGAATTGAAATAATAATGTGTAATTTAAAATTAAAGTTATGGTTAAGATTTAATTTAATGCATCGCTGTACCTCTATTGACAATTAATGTACAATCAATCCTTTTTTATGTAGTAGATACGCTCCTCAGAACCGCATAAAAAAGACTCGGATTACGTTGTATAAATAGGGATAAGTTCCATAATTTTCAAAATCACATAAAACCAAAAAATCCCTTAAAAAGTCGTGTCACCTCAAAAAAAGAAATCTGTATTACAGTGGCAGGTCTCTCACTGTACATTTTATTGGTGGTTTAGAGAAATAAGAGTATAATTGATAATGGTATAGCCAATAAGAATAGTACCGTCAATATTAGACTATTGGAAAGTATTTCTCCTTATCGTCTATATAAAGATGAAATTTTAAATAAATAATAATGTCTAAGAAGAATATTTACACATATAATAATCGTATTATGACAAAGAATGATAACAATCGGTGCATACTAAAATATGTTTGAGGAAAGGAGGGGGTAAAAATTTACAATTCATAAATTGAAGTCAAAAGAAAAACATGAGTTTATTTTTAATAAATTATATTTTTTTCAAAAACGGGATGAAATTAACATGAAGCGAAAATTAAAAATAAAAACGGAAATTCCCATACAAAATATCCAGAATAAGAGGGAAAAACTGCCTTCGTGTTAATGCTGCTGTGTGAAGAAAAGAAAACTGAAAATGCAAATAAATGGACAATTGAAGTAATTGATCCCAACACCACTAGTAGTGGTCGATTTACTGTCTGAACCCCACATAGTTGCACCATCTTTGTTGCACTGACTTTGTTGTATTTTTTGTAATTTATTTGGAAATGACACAAATTAATATCAATTGTTATACTGTGAAATATTTCAGGCGAGATGGGTTAAAATAATTAAGAGTTGGTGGAGAAATTGAAAAAACCTAAAATTACATAATAATAAATATAAAGTTTACTAACTTTTTTTGCTTTTAATATTTTTAAAACAGAACCTTGTGATTTGAATGATCCTCTTTCCAAAAATATCTGATTAGTTTAGATTTGACAAAGATTAGTCCTTTTCTGGGCTGAAACACCTGTGATTTCTTTATAAGTGACACAAAATCTGATTCATAGTCAAATTTTGTAGAAAATATTATGTCATATATATATATATTTGCATTTACCGCCTAAGCGGCCAAATATTATAACAAAATCAAGAAAATATTTTCCATAATGAAGAAACCTCAATTAATTTAGTGAATTAATTTACTGCGTATGCTACAATAAAGGTGAACTTATCACTATAATTTTAGCTATAAATTTATTTTAATAAATATTATTAATCAACGCAAAGACAGCTGCGTTGACGTAACGGTTCACACCGTCAGTAAATGTTAAGGTTATGACCAGAGGAATTGGACCACATTATTGTCTACCAAGTACCTGCTGCTTCAATCAAGTATCAATTGAAACAATGAAGTTTTTATTTACGTAAGTCTTAATTGTAAGTTTTATATTAATATAACGGAACAAATAAAAATACTTGAAAATTAAAAAATTTCCACGGTTGACTTAACTTCGGTTTATTGATTTTTAATTAATTATATATAATATAAACAAACAATTAACCGTTTTGTGTTAATACTTAATTATTGTCAATGTTTGTGTTTCGTTGGTAGTGAGGCTAAAATTATTATTTTACATTTATATGAACCGCTTCTCATTTAGGAAATCGATTAACTTGACAAAACAAAAAGTAGAAGAAATTGATAAAATAATATAAATAAAATTTTAATTCAAATAAACATTTAGTAATTTCAAGTTTATTTATTTAAAAAAAAATTGCATTGCTAAATTTATTTTATTATTTAATTCTGAAATAGAAACGATCAAATATTTGAAGAGAAGTTCACATTCGTAAGTCTAAAAACGAATAATATATTACAATTTTATTGAAATAAAAAAATAAGACTAAAATTCAGCTTAATACTAGAGGTAATGGTATATTATTGACATCCTTCGACCTTATTTGGACCATTTAATTATGGTGATCATATAGATTTAAGCATTGCTCTTAAAATTCTTTTAACAATTGTAGTATCTATAGCCACTTGAGAGGGTTTCTTTAGTAAGCTGTAGCTCATTCCCTCATATTTATGGACATCAATGGGTTATGATCGTTTCTGTGATACTTTAATTCTCAGTGTAGAGAAGGAATTACTTGTTAAAAGTAGACTTCGATTTATTGTTAGACAAATTTGCCGACACGAAGACAGAAAAAATTAATTTTGTATTATGACTTTTTGCAATATGCGGTTTGTAACTGTAAAAATTTTGTTTTAATTGATATCGCCGTTTGATAATAATATGCATTATTCTTTAGTACTGACTACTCTCCTGTTTTCTGTGTAAGCGGGAGGAAGCGCAAAATTTACATCTTTCCCAGGCGTCGGATACAATCTTTACACCACTGCTTTAAAATCAAAGGAAACCGCAAATGGAAACTCAATTTAAATTTTAAACGATATTAAAATCAAATATAAGAATATTGTAAAATGTAATGTAAACAACAAAATCATAAAATAAACAAAAATTTTAAAAATTAATTTTATGCACGTAAACTTAAAATGGACGTAATTCACCGCGGAACAAGTGAAATCCATCCTACAGAAGAGTAAATTACTTTCCGTTTTGTTACATTGTATATTTTAAGTTGCGCTATATATATATATATATATATATATATATGCATACAATATCAACTTTTGCCAAGAATCATACACCTTTAATCCGATTCAGTAGATCGGACTAAACATAGTTCTATCCTCGATCTCGATCACCTGTCAATGTTGGTATATAAAGGTTTTCAATTTAAAAAAACGCATGAGTGATTAATTAAATAATGATAAATGTAACACAAGTTTAAATCTTTACGTGGTGAGCATTAATCTATGATTCTTGTAATGCTATTATTATTATTAATATTTTATTGTTGTTAGTTACTCTTTCTCAGAAAAGGAAGAAATCAAAATCTTTTTATTAAAAAATTAGTTATTATCGCATTTAGGTCGTTAGTCTCCATTTTTTGTCAAAATAATGTTTTTACAGTCCTACGCGACATTGCAAGTTGTGCGATTAATAATGTGCCAGGAAAATTATGCAGTAGAATTTATTCAGCTTTATTGTGTATTTACCTGGCATGAAGAGATACGTTTTAATGTTTTAACATTTAAAATCAGTTTGATTTTAAATTTAAAAATAATTTTACATCTTAATTATTTCCTTGAATATTTAAATTGTACTAGAATATATTTTAAATATTTTAAAGAAATGTTATATCATTGAAAAAGCGTGTTACATTCCTATATATATATATATATATATATATATATATATATATATATATATATATATATAACTATTCTTGAGCAAAATCCGAACTACATATCAATAGATACTCAAAAGTACTGTAATTCTTTCTAGCATTTCTGTTTCATTTCCTAGCAATTATTCGGGACAAAATTCCCCATAGGGAACTTGCGAACGATGAGCGGAAAAATGAAATAAACTAATCTGTTTAGATATGCAACAATGTTGACTCAAGGTAAATAAGTTTTTTTTGATACTTTCATATTTATTTTATCAACTTTATCTCGGGTTATCGTGTTCTAATTATTGATGAAATTTTCACTTTTGTTATTTTTTATCAACATTTTTAGAGACTAATTTACGTGACAGAAAGGAAACTTTATCAATTACATCAAAGGAAGGACTATTTCTTTTGATAGATCAAGTTTACTTTTTTCCCATATAAAACTCTCGTCTGATTGGTTTTGTTGATATTTTTTGATATTTTTACACAATCAATTCAATTTTAAAATAAATTATTGTCTAAAGTTCAGGAATTAGAAAATATTAGTAAATATGAAATATTATATAACATATGTACTGAAATCGATTATTTGATGTGGACAAATGATTTTCTGAGTTTCATAGTTTCAGTGTTATACACCATTTCTTAAATGAATCTGCAATAATATTTTCTCGATGCATAGCCACTTATACGTTTGTGAAATGCAATAGGAAGCACGAGAATAATTTAACAAAATCATGGATTAAATAAATCTGGATATAAGTACATATGTTAATCTTCAAAAGTCTCATCTACTTTATTTACAAAGAATTTATTTATTTAAGATTCATATTTTATCTACATATAACAGATTCGATTTGGAACTGATGTATAATGTAAAGAAATTATTTACAAAATATTTAATTCATCCACAAATTATAAATTGTGATTAGCATAAGAAAAAATCTAAATTATAACGGTTAGGTAAAGTATTTGAGTGTGGTCTTGAAATATTTCTACAGTTTAAAATATTTAAAAAATATTAAAAATTCAGAAAAATAAATTGATGTCATAAAATTAATTAAAGATATAAATAAAAAAATTAATATTTTTCGGGGAAAGGATTGGTCAAATAGCAAATGACAAGATAAACACGAATATAATAATTTTATATCAATGGGTTTCCTAGGATAAGTTATTTAAAAATAAAAATTAAGTAATTAATTATTATACCAAATTAGACCAATAAAAAAATTTAGCCGTTGAGGTTGATAGGTTTTGAATATGACTGTTGGTCTTTAAAAAAATTAATTTAATTCCCTTAAAAAGTTCAACCAAAGGTTGAACGTAAACTATATTTAAGTTTTCGTTTTTAAAGAATTAATGCAGCGAAGCCATTTAAAAAAACCCAAGGAAAACAACCGACTCCCCATAGTGTTCGAGTTAATCGAGTTGATAAAAACATTGCTCTAGCATGAAATGAGCAATCAACAAAGTTATATAAAAGATATTGAAAGAGAAATTTTATTTTAATCAAATCAGATTCTTTAGTTTAAAGGGCTTCCGGTAGGGTCGCCTGTTCTCGGATCAAACTATGAGAGTAAACATTATTATTATTGGAGATTGAACAGTTGTGGCGAGAAGTTAGATTACAACTAATTTCCTACCAAACAACTAAAAGAACTCAACAATGTTAATAAAAATTATTTTAACAAAATTTCATAAACAAATCTAACAGTTATTTCAAGCCTAAAGGCTTTTGAAAGAAATTATCATTTCTTTTCAATAACAGAATCATATGTCAGCGAAAAAGATTCTTCTAATAAATCGCTAGATGTATTCCACAATGAGGCCGTCCACTGTTTATTCATATGTAAATTCACCGAAAAAAGGAAAAACATTTCCATTAAAATTCATAATCAAGAGGCAAAGGATTTTCTGGTGAGGTAAATTTGATAAAACCATAGGAACGTATAAAAATTATGACAAAAGCAAATAAAAACAATCATTAGAACCAATTTTCAGTTAATCATTCAATATAAAATATGGCACTCTATAAAGTATATTTTCCTTGTTACTGCCAAAAGAGGCAATGTGGAGGCTCTACCTTATATGGAGGCTTTATTGTACAAAATTTGGGAAAAGACAGCCATTTAAAAATTGAATTTTAAATTTAAAATTCACGAAAAGTTTCAATTGTGATAAATAAACAGAAAGAGAAACATTTTTGCCAGTGGACATTGAAAAAAAATTGGTAAATATTTTTGACAGTCGTTATTTTCAGATTATTGTTGAAACGGCTAAAATGTTAACTTTTACTTTACCGCTGGGGTCATTTTATGCCCCCAGTTAAATTTATTTGTTTTCCAGCTTTCCATAGCTTGCTTTAATGAGATAAACAATAAATGGATTTTTTCTACAACTCCGATGTTTCTTATCCATATTGTTTATTATAGAAATATAAAATGTGACTTTAAGTTTTGGTAAAGGGTTAAAGATCCAAATATGATATCAGTAGTTGCTATGTATTGTTGCTCTCGTGAACGCGTTGATAAAAATACGTGTAATGTTGCGTGACTAAAAATAATGGTCGTTGAAACCCTCTAATGTCGCAGTATTCGAAATCTTTCATAGATAATCATTTGAATAAAAAAGTTCTGATTTGTATATATAAAGTTCCATGTCCACAATGCAACCTGCTAGGAAGGATCAACGATTTTGATGGGGTAAAAAAATCAAACACTACTAAAGTATATAAAATGTGCAAAAACATGGATAAAAATTATTATCAAATTTCAAAAAATTCAAATAACAAAATAGCTTCTAACCTCAGTATAACCAATTTTAGCTAGCAATTTTTTCAGAATTTTTCTTTCAAGGTCAGCATTTATGAATAAAATCAAATTAATAATTACGTATTTCTTAAAATTTATTCTAATTTTTCTTCGGTTCCTGGAATTTAATCGCAAATTAATAAGAGATGATTTTAAAATAGAGCCTATGCTGACCCATTTTCTCGTATTTTAATTTTTTTCCTTTTTCTTTTTTCTTCACTTATCAGTTCTGTTTTTACCGTAAAATTTGCTTAATAGGTGACACTTTGGGTGATTTATTTTCTTTTAAATTTTTAAACATTGAACTAAGAAAATTTATGAATTTTTGATGTTTGATATTAATTTTAAATAAAATTCATTAAATTGATTTTATGTTCTGTGTTGATTGATGTAATTTAAATTTAATATATCAAATTATTCTATCAAAATAATTAAAATTAGAAAAAAATGCCGAAAAGCATATCTCAATTTTGTTTGGATTATCTTTGGAATTGAATCAAGTTTAAAATTTCACATTCGCATTAATTTTTTGTTTAAAATGTTTTCAATTTTTCAGCATGAAGAGGTAATTTGGCTCTAAACATTAGGAAGTTCAAGGTGTAAAAGCAGCATCAAAGAAACTCCTTCATAAATCAATTATTGAAAAGAGCATGATATTACTATAAATTTTATTTTGCCACATTTCATTCGTGGTCTTCTCAATTTCGTTACCTAAAGTGTCCTTCCTCGCTAACTATTTTGAACAAAACATTCAACTTCAATTTTTGTATTACAGGTGATAGATTTGATAGTAGTTAATATTTTTAATTAAAATTAAATTATTTATTTAAATATGATTGATTTGTTTTATCTTGTTTGTTTTCAATGTAATTTAAGAATATAATAGATCAATATTTATTTTGGCTGACAATAAAGGTTAGAAAATTATCAGAAAAAATTACATACCAAAATCGCATAATTAATTAAATTTAACTAACTTAACGTTCGCCATTAAATGAGGGCAAAATCCTTCTTCAAAGAAAGTTTTCAAATTCTTATATTAAATAGAACCAAACAAATAAATTTAAATATATTTCTGTACAACTGTAAATTTGAATTATACCTTTTTTTATTTAACCTTTAAATTATGTTTATAAACAAATCATAAAAATTGAGTTTTTTTATGTATCACTAAAATTAGATATAGAAAGTGACTTTGTATCATTTTATAATTTCATATTTTTTTATTCGATCTACACAAATATTTTGAAATTTTTTTGATAACAATAAATAAATTTAAGATGACCTACAAAAAACTCTGAAAAATATCATTTTAAAACTTGAGTTGACCTGCGTGGGGTTAGTGGTTTCTAACCCTGACCCCTATACATACAATGCTTTTCTTGCCGCCAATGGTTACCCATTGCTAGGCAACGTTAGAACTGTAACCACTGGTTATGAGACCGCGAAAGGTGAGCTCTAATTGTAGAACTGCTAAGGCCCGTCCTCATCGTGTGTCCAACGCCTCGGTCCCTTCCGTATGAATTCAATAATTGCAAGAATCAATTATTACGCGAATTCTACTCGCACATTTTTCGATTGAACGGATTTAATTTTAAGTCAAATATTCAAGTTCCAAATAACGAGAAGAATACTTTATTTTTTAATACAATTACACAGTTAAATTGTGGGGACACTTATATTTCGATTCTGATCTGCTATTTGTTGCGCGCGAATTTTTGCTCGTTCCGCCTTTCCTGGACGTCGCTGAGAACGTTTAGCGGCTACCGGTTTAGCGGTGCTCATCGCATATCGGTAGGCTAGCTGTGCTGGAGCGAACAACAGTGGATAAGTCACTGTTGCTCTTCTGGCAAGCCGACAGTGCCACTTCCAAACTTCTGATTTAAGTCCTTTGATTTTGCGCCAACTGTTTCTCTTCCGCCCATCCACGCTGCGCAGCGGTCAGTCGCTGATAGATTGCCTTCACTTTTGTGGGTTCTACCCATGTTGTGCAAATTTTCTGGATCTCGCGACTCATTTGAAGGAGCTGACTGTGGAGCTCTGTGTTATCCCTTCGAGACTTTATTAGCTCCTTACTCATGATACTGAGGGATTCCATATCTATAAATAAATTATCAGTTAACAAATTTGCGGAATTTTATTATAAAAGTTTTTAATTAACTATTGATGGACTTTTTATTTTATTATCTATCTGGAGCTAGTCTATCTAGACGTCTATTGAGACTCTACAAAAATGCCCTATTCAGATTACTACAATTCAGCATTATTATGTCCATTATTCGAGAATTAAATTTTTGTCTACATTAATAAATTATATAACAAAATGTTTCTAACGAAATTTATATTTTTATTTCAAAGAAATCGCTTCTTTTATCTTCTTTGATGATTTTCATGACGCGAGCCTGTTTGAAATCTAGATCGATCTCGAGCATATGAATGTTCCTGCAATTTAGGTGAACTTCGGTCAAATTCCTTCATACTCCTGGGTAGTAGTCGTCTTGGTACTACCACATTCATTGGCGTCGTCATTTCTGCCAGAGCTGGTTCGTCGAGATCGTATGATACTTCGTAGTTTGGAGCATAACCATGATTCTTCCTTCGGCAATGTTCGCATTTATTCTGGCTAGCCGCAGTCTCGCCATGGTCTGTTGTTGGTGTATTTCTAGACGAGCGAGGGTAAATTCTGCTCGCTCCCTAGATTCACGAGCTGTATTGCAGCCAGGTTCTCGCTTGATTGCCACATATGACAAGTTCACCTCATCGTGGTCGAAATGGCGATCCTCTCTTGACTCCCGTACGGGAGAGATTGAAAACCCAGCATCCCACATGGCCTGTCAGCATCGTGCTGCCGTTCGTGCCCGGAAACGCACCGTAATTCAGGATGCGTCGATCCAGGAATCATCTGCAATATCAAGAATTATGATATGTAATTTTATTTGTGAATTCATAAATGGGAATTCATTACAACTTTCGAGCGGAAATGGGAAACATCTTATTTATGTTGTGAGAAATATCGTGATACCTTAATTTTAAGTGTTAATGGATAAATGATAATTACTTAATGTATTCTGTTGATTTGCACTGACCCTTATGTCCTTTTATCTGATGTTTGACACGGTTTTAGCGGTGAAAAAGCAATGATTATTATCAAAAGAAAATTATAATTCCCGTTTAATTGTATCCTTGGGTCTGCCTTGTCGGGTTTGCTTTCCGTTTGCTCCATGTCTATACAGTAAGGAAACTTTGTGATTCGAATTGGTCCTCCAACTTACATTATATTCACTATTCACAGGCATAAAGCACAATATTCGTGTAAGACTAGGAAAACATAAGAACAATCCGGGCTGACATGATAATTTATTCATTGAAATCATAACTGGTTCGGTCATGAAGCACGACTTTACATTTCATATTTTCTTAGATCGTTCATTTTATAGGGTCTAATTCCCTAAGACGGCTTCGTTCCAGTTGTCTCGCTAGTGCTCTAGGTGATTGATTTGAAAACTTTCAGGTTTTAGCGCTCGGATCATAGCTGATTTTTGGCGACTTAGATTCTCCTTGTGAATGGGAGATTAAAACTTTTATTACACAGTAAAACATAGTTCTACCTTGATCTTCATTTATCTCCCTCAGATTATTCCTGGTCTTGCTTCGTCGATCGAAATCATTTTTGTTCGGCTTTTCATTCTTGGACTTCGCGATCATCTGGATTGCGCTCTGTTGATTATTCATTAAAGTTGTTGGAGAATGAGACGAATTTTAATGCGATCGGCGATATATCCAACGGCGTAGGCGTGACCTTTTGATGTCGATAATTCAATATATTTTCTTCCATTTCGGAATTATTTTATGATAAACAAAATCTGGTATAAAATTTTTGATTTCTTCTACATGCCTTTTCTGTGCTGCTGATCATCAATGATGTGTTGTGACATCGTTGAATATTATGTCCTCCAATCGATTACTTTGTCATAATTCATTTTTAATCGATCTCGAAGGAATTTTTCTAATGAATCGTCTCCTCTCAGTTATAATTTCCTTTATTGGTTTTGATTAATGGTAAGGGTATTTTTATAAATTGTTTATCTAATTATACTCATTAGATTCTTAGAAGTAATGGGATACCGGCCATCTAGCTCAGAGGCCATCTAGCTCACATACCCCCCTGGCAAAAATTTTTTTCTAAGTTTAAAAGTACATAATTTTTATAACAAAGACAATGACTCATCAAAAATTTCAAGGTCATTTAAACAAAGACCATGACTCATCAAAAAAATTAAGGTCATTCAAAAGTAGGTCAAGGTCATTGGATGAGTCATTAAATTTTCTCAAGGTCATTTAAGCAAAGACCATGACTCATCAAAAAAAAATTCAAGGTCATTCAAAAGTAGGTCAAGGTCATTAAATGAGTCATCGATTTTTTCAAGGTCATTTAAACAAAGACCACGACTCATTCAAGGTCATTGGGTAACTCATCATATTTCTCAAGGTCATTTAAACAACGACCATGACTCATCAAAAAAAACTTTCAAGGTCATTCAAAAGTAGGTCAAGTTCATTCAAAAGTAGGTCAAGGTCATTGGATGAGTCAATTTTATTTATTTTTATTATTTTATTTTTATTATTATTATTATTTTTATTAATATTATTATTATTATTATTATTATTAATATTATTATTACTTTTTATTATTCTATTATTACTTATAAAATCTTTTATTATTATTATTATTATTATTATTATTATTATTATTATTATTATTATTAATATTATTATTACTTTTAAAAACTTTTGTTAATATTATTACTTATAAAAATTTTATTAATATTATTATTATTACTTATAAAAAACTTTTATTAATATTATTATTATTACTTTTAAAAACTTTTATTATTATTACTTATAAAAACTTTTATTAATAATAATAATAATATTAATATATATATATAATAAACAACTATATAAAAAAAACTACATAAAAATCAAAAAACAACTACATAAAAACAATGAATTATTAATAATACATTAAAATATATATATATTTGTTTTTTTTACATGTAAAACAGCTATAAAAATATGAAGTTATATTTCGCGTTTCGTCACGCTGCGGCTTTTGCATGAAATAATAATAATATTATAAAAAATGTAAATTATAAAAAATAAATTATAAAAATTTCATCTAAATTTCATAATAAAAAATGAAAACTATTACAAGTTTTCCAAAGAAATAAGTTTCCAAATTAACAAAAACAGCTTTTTAAAAAACATTTATTAATCAGATAGCAACACGTCATCAATATCAATGTTATCTTCATTAAAACCATCGAAAAGCTGCCCATAATCTTCATTATCGCTGATTTCTGTAGAGTCATCAAAACTGTGGCCCAAACCATCGAAAAGCGGCTCATCCAAGAAATTAACTTGGCCACTATAGTAGTGGGATGTGTCACATCCAGCACATGTCACATCCAGCACAGTACCCCCTCACCCCCGGCTGAGAGAAAATTTTTCTAAGTCCAAAAGTACAAAAAAATTTTAAGACAAAGACCATGACTCATTCAAGGTCATTTAAACAAAGACCATGACTCATTCAAGGTCATTGGATGACTCATCAAATTTTATAATATATATTTTTAATTTTATTTACTTTTATTTAATATACTTTAATTTAATGAATATAGCTGGGATTATTGTCATTTAAAAAGAAATTATTGGTTGAGAGTAAATTTTATAATATTTTAGGGGAAACGATAGGTCAAGAGGGGGAATCTTATTTTTAGGGTGATTTATTCGGTTGGATATCAATGTCAAAAGATGGATACTTTGTGAAATCGATACATTTTCATTGACTTAAGGGTTATCAAAATATAACAATAAGATTTTGGTTAATTTTAATGATATTATTGGAATCTGAATAAAATATACGATACGTGTTCAGTTCTAAGAAATTGTTTGATTCATGTATTCAAGTATTTATTTGATTTTATTATTATATTTGTAATTTAATTAAAAACTAAAATTGATTAGTATTTAAAAAATTTATGTTACCCATTACTTATGTTGTTATTGACGATTTTCTGAATTTTCTGAAGAGAAATTGTACGATTAAAAACTATGAGCTGTTGATAAAATACATTAATTTTCATTCAACAAGTACCTAGAACAATTACCTAACAATCTTAAAATTTTAAAAAATCTAACAAATTTTTTCAATTATTTTACAACTTAGTTAATTTAATTAACTGATAAGTACTAGTTTCTTTACGATTTGCTACTGTGTTGAAACTTTTTTTTTTTTTTTAAATTCTTATTCAAAGTACTAACAAATTTTATCAAGACTTGTCAAAAATTATAAAACTTTGGTAATTTTAATACGTATTACTCAATAACTAATATTTTTTTACCAATTTGCTGAAGGTCTTATTTTAAAATTTCTTCAAAGTAATAACATTGTTTACAAATTAATCAGTTTTATTTCAAATTTAACAACTTTCTCACAACTTTAATCAAATTCTAATCCCATGATAATCATAAATTACGTGTATTTTCTTAAAAATTGTCCATAGTTTTTCTTATATCGGTAAAACAAACACCTATATTTCAATCAAAAAACCCGTGTGTATCATAAATTATTTACATTTTTCTTAACAATCTCAAACTTTACATAAATATTGAACTATTTTTATCATTTAACATATACAAATTATTAGTCATAAAATAAATATTTCATAAAATTTTGAAAAATAACACATATTTTCATTAAAGTTTTTCCATAAACACTGTAACATATCGATGGTTTAACACACACATTTGAGCCATAATTAGTTTTGATATTTATTTGCACATATTTTCTTAAAAATATAGAATTTTTCTTAAACTTTTTACAAACATTTACAATTGTTCTATCCCTGTCTAATATGAACCACAATTGAACACACTTTTTCTATTCAATATTAATTATATATACTTTGTTGAAAATCTATATAAAATAATAATGAAAATTATAATAATAAAAACTTTTAATCATAATTTTAGTGATTATAATATTAATAATAATAGAATAAAAATTAAAAAACATTAAAACGCTACTTATAAAAATAAGTAGTATATTAAAATTAAAAATGTTTAAAAATATTATGACCTTGACCTACTTATATATGACCTTGAAAAATATTATAACTCATCCAATGATCTTGAAAATAATAATAATAAAATTAAATTTAAAAAATATTAAAACATTACTTATAAAAATAAGTAGTAAATTATATTAACTTAAAAATATTAGTAAAAATAATAATAATAATAATAAAATAATAATATTTAAAACAATACTTATAAAATAAGTAGTAAACTTATATTAAAAAATGTTTAAAAATACCATGACCTTGACAAAATTATAATAATAATAAAATTAAAATAAAAAAATATTAAAACATTACTTATAAAAATAAGTAGTAAATTATATTACCTTGTAACAATAACAGTAAAAATAATAATGATAATAAAATAATGATATTTAAAACAATAATTATAAAAATAAGTAATAAATTTATATTAAAAAATGTTTAAAAATACTATGACCTTGTGAAGTTTTGAATAACATTGACCTACTTAAAAATGACCTTGAAAAAATATGAAAACTCAAACAATGACCTTGACAATAATAATAATTATTAATAATAATAATAATAATAAAAATATTAATAATAATAATAATAATAAAAATAAAAATTATGATAATAATAATAATAATAAAATTTTTATTAATAATAATAATAAAAATAATAATAATAAAATAAATAATAAAATAAAAATAAAAATAATAAGATTAATAATAATAATAACAATAATAATAAAAATAAAAATAATACTATAAATAATAAAAATAAGAATAATAAAAATATTAATAATGATAATAATAATAAAAACATGAATAATAATAATAAAATAAATAATAAATTAAAAATAAAAATATTAATAATTATAATAAAAATAATAATAATATTAATATTAATAATGTTGGGTTTTGGATTATTTCAAGTCGGTTCTCTCTGACTCCTGGTGTTCTTTAAATCAAAACAATGAACGACCCAACGTATATTGAAACAACAGGTTTACAATTTATTATCACGCTCCAATAACCAATCAAAGTTTATACGATTCTCTGCTCGGCGTTGATGCTTTGCAAACAAACAATATTCACCTTTTGATCCTTTAGTTCCGTTGACTCTCGTTTTCCTCGGTTTCTGTTTGGTTTGATCCCTTTTCGCCTTTCCGTATTCTTAATTCTATTTCTTCTTTTCCCTACTTCCCTAATTCGTTTATCCCTTTTCCTATCGTCTGATTCTTCGAACCCTAGCTGAGGCAGAATGCCGATTTTCTCTGATTTTCCCTTTGCTTATATACTCCTCGAAATCAGGATGACAAATGGTTATTGCCGAGCCAATCTTTCGTTTGACATTTTCTCCTACGTGTTTGCTTCGGCTGTCATCCATAATGGTCCAACGAATCCAGATAATTAATGGCCCTACCGGTCTTCCTACGCGCGCTATCTTCTCCTTACTCTTTTCCCATTAATCATTGTGTCAAGCTAATGGGCCCAAATCTTCCTTTTGTTTGCCTTTCTTCTTGTTTACCCAGCTCGGGTTTCCTTCATCTCTCGGGTTCTCCATTGGCTCGGGTTTCCCATTAGCTCGGGTTTTCCATTAGCCAATTAATTAATTAATTAACGTTTTCTGTTTTCATACATTTGAATGTTTTTCAACCCTTTCTAACCCTTTTCTGATAAATCCCTAACCGTCATCTTGTTGACCATTAGCTAATCTATAACTGTCCCGTTTTTCCCATTCGATTTCGATGATTTTTCCATTTATTGATTTTTCTCGGATTTCCGGATTCTCGCCTTTCGTAATTGCTTTTTGCATTTTCTAATACTGTTTCCATCGCACTTTCCTTTACTATTAATTCTGTGCACGATCCCGCTTTTATTTGCCTTTTTTCTTCGCTTACTTTCCATTTGAATTATTATCCTAAATTTTATTTAAATTTTTAATTTTAATTTACAGACCTCAACATATCTCCCCCCTTAAAAAATTTTTTCGTCCTCGAAATCTATGTTTCGCTGTGATTATGTATTATTTTTATTATTATTATTATTATTTTGATGGCGCATAGCGTATCAATAAATTTTAATCTTTTCAAGACCAAATGAAATGAAGGCTTAAGTTTGACTCATATCTGTTTTAATTTTTGACAATTTTCAAACTTTAATGTAGAAAAATTATCCAATAATTTGTTACTCTAAAATTGTTTTGTTAATTAAAAAGTAACTTAAAATTGATGTTTTATGAATCGAAAACCGAAGTTTAAAGTTTTTAATAGTGCAAAATTTTTTATATCTAGCTGATCATGTTTAATATCAGATAATTGAGTTGTTTTTATTGATTTCATTTTCATGTATGAACCATTTTGATTGGATAAATATGTTAGTGCAAAGTTTGACTTAAATCGAAATAAATAAAAATTAAACACCCGCTTCAACTGAATAACAACTCTTTTAATATAAGAAAAATCAATAAACTTATATTGTATAGGAAACACAGACTTACCTGTGTAGTGATGTAATTTCATCGAATGAAAAACAACATAAACACAACACATGGTAAAAAAATCATACAAACTATCAAATCTTTAAATTTTCATATGAATAACAATTCTATAAATTATAATATTATAATTACATATTATAATTTTAGTTAAAAATTAATCTGACACCCATATTTAGAAATAAATCAAAAAAATTTTAAAACTATATTCGAAAAAGTTTTCTGATATTCTATTTGTTTACGCGTCAACTTGTAATATATATAAAGTTCTTATTCAATTAAAAAATTCAAAATATTGAATATCAGAAAATATTTTGAGAATAAATATTATCTTTTGTAAAAATCGTCATCAGAAAAAAAGTCGATGGAAATAGCGATTCTGTTCACATTATTTATGTCGGTCTAATAACAAAATACTGAACAGAAAATTATCAAACAAAAATTTGATAATAAATTTCTTCTTAATTATCGCAGTAATATTGGTTGCTAGGCCAGTCTAATAACAAAATACTGAACAGAAAATTATCAAACAAAAATTTGATAATAAATTTCTTCTTAATTATCGCAGTAATATTGGTTGCTAGGCCAGTCTAATAACAAAATACTGAACAGAAAATTATCAAACAAAAATTTGATAATAAATTTCTTCTTAATTATCGCAGTAATATTGGTTGCTAGGCCACAGCAGAAATCAATATTGAGGCAAGGAGAAATTATCCTGAAGACAATCAATCGGGATAGAAAACTAATACCATCCAATTAAATCTTGCATACAAATTTAGAAATTATTTTGTGGCAAGTAAACACTATATAAGTAAGTGTACTGAATCGAAATATTATTTCATTAACAAATTTGATCGAATTTTAAATCATGCCTCACAAGAGTAAAATCAATATTAATCTTTAGTTCATTAACAAATTTGATCGAATTTTAAATCATGCCTCATAAGAGTAAAATTAATATTAATTTTTCTTTAGCTATATTTTTAAAACATTTATTTAATTTAGAAATAGATGAAGCCAAATCGAAACTAAAGTCAGCCAAAGTCATTTTCGTTTTGGGGTAGTTTTTACACTTGAAATTATTTGGAATTAATTCGTCTTTAATTGTTTTTTATAAATTTCACAGTTTCAAATTTAAATTGTTAATATGGTCCGGGAAGTGGAAAAGGAAGGTGTGCGGTTGCTATGAGCTACTATGTGTTGCTATAGTCGTGTTGTAAAGACGATCAATTAATTGATTTTTAAAAATAAATTTCGTTAATATTAATCAAATCTAGGTGGTCCGGGAAGTGGAAAAGGAACCCAATGTGAAAAAATAGTTAATAAATATGGTTTTAATCATTTGTCCAGCGGTGACTTATTACGAGAAGTAGAATCAGGCTCAGAAAGAGGAAATAAACTTAAAGAAATAATGGAAAAAGGAGAACTTGTTTCATTAGTGAGATATTTAATTTAATTTATGATTCTTAATGGAAAAAGGAGAACTTGTTTCATTAGTAAGATATTTAATTTAATTTATGATTCTAACTTATTGCATTAATTCTAATAAATTACGGAGAACTTGTTTCATTAGTAAGATATTTAATTTAATTTATGATGCTAACTTATTGTATTAATTCTAATAAATTACAATTTAAGTCTTGTGTAATATTATTCGCTGCAATATTAGTTTAAATTCTTTACTTTTAGAAATTTCAGCTTAGATTTTGTTCAGTTTTTTAAATATTTTTTTTTTTTGGACGATTTAAAACATTTATAAACAATGTATATTGTACGGTAATACTTCTATACTGAAAATGTCAGTTACTTTGTTGTTAGTGGCATACCTAGAGTAAATGACGCCTATGGCAAACACCGATCTTGTGCCCTCTCCGATGATAGGTATTACCATTATTATTAATATTATGATTTAAAAATAATTTTCGTTATTAATAACTTATTAGTTTATTTCGCTCGCAGCATGGTAAAAAGGTAATCTCCCCCGCACCGACCGACTCATGATATCACTTTGTTTACTCAGCCTGATTAGGTGAACATTAATATTCCGAATGAATTTTTTACTCGTCCTGCGGTTTTTGACGTAGCTGATACTGATAGGCTCTATAATTAATTACCCTGTGGTTTCTTGACGTAGCCCGTGCTGATAAGCTTTCTAATTAATTACCCTGTGGTTTCTTAACGTAGCCCGTGCTGATAAGCTTTCTAATTAATTACCCTGTGGTTTGTTAACGTAGCCCGTGCTGATAAGCTTTCTAATTAATTACCCTGTGGTTTGTTAACGTAGCCTGTACTGATAAGCGTTCTATATAAGTGTCTGCTTTACCACTTTTCGTTAGTTTTGTCTTGCCAATCTTGAAGTAAGCATTTTATATTTTATTTTTTTCATATATTTTTTTTTTGAATTTTAGTAACGCCATCCCTCAATTACTATGGACGTAAGTGATTACTTGTTTTTTGTTTTTGTGACCATGCTGTCCTCAACTACCCTCATAGTAACCGAACACTTGCAATCGCTGTCCAGGGTAGCCAAACCCCGGTGATTGCAAGTGCTCGTGTTGCTTCTTAAATTAACTTATTGATACTTATTAAATTAACTTATTTACTGTTTAATTTTAGGTCGTTAATTTGTTTATGCAACTACCTATACCACACTCATGTGTTGGGTCATATATTTTTGATTTTCTGATTTTGTATTTATACTAAAAGCAAACCTCTACTTACAGCTACTCGTATTTTTCTGACAATTTTAGCCGTATTTATACTTATTAATTTACTACGTAATTCTTAAAATCAATTACTTGCCTGCACTAATTATTTGTCGAGGGCGCCATGGTACGGAGTTTTACACAGTATTTATTTCATTTTTCTTTTCAACCCTTACTATTTTAGGCTGTCCCAGAACCTAAGTTTGAGCATCTCGATGTTATGCAATGGTTATTTGACTGCCATACTACCAGGTTTTTTTTTTAATTTCTTTTTTCAGGGTCCCTTTGCCACCGCGCCGAAAGGGATTGAAACGCACCTTTGCCATTGTGGATACAGGCAGTAGGTTTGAAAGACGCCCGCCTTGCAATGTACGCAGGGAATGGGACTGTGGCATCCAAAGTCCCGTTCTGTTGGACTCTGACGACGAATAAAAACGAATAAAACTTTGAATAAATGTTAAGCATACCTTTGTTTTTAATTTATGCTAGAAAGTGTGGGGTAATTGTGTCCCTCTTCGCGATTAGTCTTTGTTACTACTAATGTGAAATTATTCCTTACTTATTTATAATTTTGTTCTCTTGCCCCAGTAGGTTACCCATTGTTATATAGTTATGCTAATTCATTCATTACTACTCAGCCCTTTAATATTATTTATTTCTAATGTTCATTTAAGGTATCATTTCATTATTTGCAACATTTATTTGAGTTATTCTATTTGCTTTTGTTTATTTTTATCTATTATTCATTTATTTAATTTTTTTTTTATCTATTATTCATTTATTTAATTTATCACTTTTTTAATTATTTATTTATATCAATTTGTTTATTTATTTGATTATTTGTTAATTTACTTATATTTATTTACTATTATTTTTTTTTTTCGAGGACGAAAAAAACACTAACTGGGTCCGTTTAAATAATTTATTTTTTTAGTCTAATTGATTTATCTCACCATCGTCTTCCGATTCCTCTATTTCTTCTACTCTCATTCGAAACATCGCGAAATCGGCCTCGTGTTGAAACAATAAGATTTCCAAACGGTCCAACCGCCTTTTCAGACGGAAGTTTTCTTCCTCCAAATCTGTTATTCTGCCCTGCATGCTACGAAACTTTTGCTTTAGTTCTTGCGTACTTGTTTTACACTCTTTGCATGACATCTCCGAGGCTTCTTGCATTCTCTGAAATTAAATGATAGTAATTTTTTTTTGTATCACTCTCTATTCGCAAAGCATCAACACCTCGCTTCGAATCTCAAACAAATTACACCGTTCATCCTATGGTACTTATAAAACATGCACATTGTTAATATAAATGTAATATATTTTTATACTCTATTCATGCAGATCACAATTTATAGTCTTGTCTCATAATATGAATATGATGGTGGTTGAAGGATAGTTAGTTGTCTCTTCTTTACACATATCAAAATGGTGATGATTATGAATGTTATTGATAGGATGAGAAAACCTGTTATTAAAATGTTCACAATAGTTGACTGTCAAATCCGAATTTATCATCATTCGTTTATTTGAGTTAGGTTTTGTCGTCTCTTGGGTCGGTAATTGGAAAGGTGATGTGGTTGTATCTGATTTTCGTTTCGATTCATTGATTGTCTTGACTTCCACGAAAACTGTTTGCCATCCGCCTGGTTCGGTTATCCATCGCTGATATTTAACTGTTAATTCCCATGCCGTCTCTAAATCAGAAGTGTAAAGTGTAAAAAAATGATTACCGGCATCTAATATAGTCAGGGTTTTTTGTTTGTAGATAATAACAACTCTTTCATCATTTCCTGATTTTCTATATATCGTTACCGGTCCATTTCCAACACTCAGGGTTATACGATTTGACTCGTCTCTGAGATAGATAGGCTGGGTCTCACTCTTAAATCGTGACCATTGGTTTCTCACTACCGTTCCATTTTCGAGGCATATGTTCTCGTAGTAGTTTGCATTAACTGAATAATTTTGATTCATTTTCAATTTCTCGTAGCGGATAACTGATTTTCGCGAGTTAAGGGTGTCGATATTTAACCCTTGAAATGTGATTCGCACTTTCACCAAGTCCACTGGCTTCCAATATATATTGATTCCATTTATCTCTGGTTCTATTTCGATCAAGTTTCGCATCTCTTTTGTGTGCACTTCTATCGGAATTTGCGTGTACCACTTTGACATGTTCTGTCTCAACAGCCATTGGTATTTGAAATTTGGCTTTAACTTTCGTACCGCAACTATATCTTTATCATAATTCAGTTCTACCACTGGTGCCGTATTGTCTAGTAAATCAATAATTTCTATTTGGTCTGCGATTTCGCATTTACAGCTCCATACTATATTTGTTAGAGTGGAATATATATGTATTTTCTCCATTCCTCGGATTTTGCTTACCGCATATGGTAAGTCAATCTTTTTGCCGCTCGCAACTGTTACTAACATCAACATTATTGCTACATATAATATCTTATTGATGTAGCTGACTGGTGTTGGATTTTTCGATAATTTTCCCAATTTTGTTTTTGGGTGTAGTTGAACCGGTTTCTTACTGCTATTCGTTATATGGACTGGTACTATCTGATTTTCCACTTTGACAACTTCGTCACATATCGGTAAATCATATTTTTCGACTAGCGTTTGATTTGGTTCGAATATAAAATCACCATTATCCACACTCATGGTATTTGCACAATATACCATCTCCGATTGTGGTGGTATTGTCAATGTCTGATTCACAAACACTTCACCTGCCCTGTGAATTATTTTTCCTGTTTCTCCTGCTATCAAATTACCTGTCTTTAAATCAAGTGAGACTCCGTCCAGCTGCTCTAATATATCCATACCGATCAGACATCGTACTGGGCTTCCCTTCATTATGAGCGCATTGTGCGCTATTATTCGGTCTCCAATATGGAATATGACGTTAAGTTGTCCAATTATGTTTAATTCATTTTTTGATAATGACCTCACTATTTCGTCGGTAGGCTTTATTTGCATTTTCTCCTTCACGTTTAATACATTTTCCGATATTATTGTGTGACTAGATCCCGAATCAACCAAAGCTTCTACTTTATGTTTGTTCATTTGTATAAATATTCGGGGTTGCTTTCCTCTTTTTGTTAATGTCATCATTGAGTAGTTGCATGGTAAGCCTAACATATTCTTTCTCTCGATCTCTGCGCTAGAAGGCTCGATTCTCTCTCCTACCATTCCTTCACACTGTAATGCGATATTTTCTACTGGTTTCATCTCTCGTAATCGATCAACTGGATATACTGGTGCTGGTTGCATAAACGATTTTGGTATACACAATTTTGTAAACGTGTCTACGCTACTCGCATTTAACAGTGGCTCTTTTAAGATTTGATAGGTTCTCAACGCTTCTTTATTCATTCCACTTAGTTCTTGATTGTCAACATATAACGGTGTACTATCACCCTCGTTGTCATTGTCATTATTCTCGTCCCTTGAAGGGGTTGTACTAGCGTAGCTCACCTTTTTCCTCTTTAATATTCGCGCTTTGAGTATCTCCAACTCCTGATATTGATGATGAGTAATGAAGAATCTAGCCAATAATGGTATGCAACCAATTACTAATTTCCACGACCAACCTGTGATCGCGTATAATCTGTGTGTTGATAGGACCTGCGATATTATCACTTTGATTACAACACATATTACATAAATTCCAATCAATCCGGCACACGCTTGTCCAATGAACATAAACTTTCCCCAGATCTTTTTCATTGTATTATACGTCGCTTTCTTGTAATGATCTGGAGTTAACAAATACTCGTAATTTACCTTCCCACTTCCGCTTGGAGAATTGTATCTACCATCTCCATTATTACTCTTTCTTTCTTTGATGGAAATAACAAGTTTCTGCGGGCTTCCTCAATGTCTTCGTTCGAGTAAATTCCACTTTGCGATAATTTCTCTAATGACGTAAAATTTACCAGATATTGTAATTCTGTCAATTCTAAGTTTTCCGGTGTCTTTACTTCTCGATGATCTGGTAATGCAATCCAAGATTCTGGTGTTAGTCTGTATAGTGGTGCCAACAATCTATTACACTGTAATACTTTCGGTTTCACGTCCTCTTCCAGTAAGATTCGTGTTACAGGCTCCATAAATCGCAACTTTCCATTTAAATTCACTGGTAACTCGTTGGTGCATTGGTCATACTTTGTCAGTTTAACTGGTACCGCTTTACATTTATAGCTATATAGTGCTTCACCGAAAATTCTGGCAAACACCCATTTTCTGCAATTAACATTGGTGCTACCAAATTAGGATTGGTTATAGCCATTGCCATCCGATTTCGGAGTATTTCTTTGTTGAGATTGCAATCATTTATAATAACTTCTCGGTACACATTTTCAACAGTATTTTGACCAAAGTGAAATAAATAATCTATTTGTTATTAAAGTAATTTGTCAACTTGATATCTCCGGCATGTATGTTTGTTTGGGCCTCTATAATCATTTTCTGAGATACATATATACCTTTATAATTTGTCTCATAGACATTTTGTCCACACTTTGTTTTAGTTTCTTTTCTCAGGAATCGCATCCCGTCTTCCTCTGATGTTGACATTAACACTGTTGGAGTATCTTTCATCCGTAGAGGTGTGATTCTTGTTGTTGTACTCGTTGCTGGATCCATTCTTATTTTCTCGGGCTTTTCCCTGATCTGTTCTCCCGTTATTTCTTTAAAACTCATTGACTTCAATTGCACTAAATTGCACTTTTTGGTATCGACATCGTACACCAAAATTGATTCTCCTGTCTGACAGCTAGATTGTTTCATGTTGCAGAATGGATGTGTTTGTAGTTTACCAGTATCATCATCAAATGATCCATCAAATTCTCTTAATTCTGACATGTACTCTTCTACAACCACGGCTTTGTCAATTATAGCATCGTCTACTTTGTATGGCTCTCCTTGGCAATCACCATTCGACTTTATTATCCCTCGCACGGTTACAGTCTCACGGATTTTGTGGTTAAGCTTTGCTTGTAGTTTGATATCTGCATTAATTTTCAACTGTCCTGTTTGAAAGGCTGCCAAACAATTCTCCGGAATTATTTCTATCGGTCTAGGTATCGATTGCATTTTCACCATCGATGAGTGGCTCCATTTTCCACAATAAAATACAAAAGTAGTTCGTTTCACTGTACACTCTCTCACCTTTGATCTTCGAAACCCCGATTCTTGATATACATGATATTTTACTGGATTTGTCACTTTAAATTTTACTGGATATGCATCCGAACACTCTGCTACGTTTACCAACGAATATACTCTTCCCATTTCGGTTTGGGAGCAGTCATATGCCACCAATGAATTCGTCGTATTTATTATTCCCAATAACATAATAATAGGAATCATCAACCATGGAAATGCAAGTTTTCCCTTTTTCCTCACTGTCTCTGTTTTTGGGCTCTCAGCCTTTTGTATTAACTCTTCCCATCCGCCATTGTTTGCGATCCACTTCATCAAATATTTATTCGTCATTTCAGTAGCTTTCTTTATCAATGATTTTGAATTGTCACTTTCCAGATAACCATAAGTACCAATCTCCAATATTATATAGGCTAGCACTGTCAATATTACATCTCGATCTAACTCAGTTCGTGTTAAGTCCTCAATTACTGCTTCCTCACAAAATTCCTTTTCTTCATAATTTCTTTTAATTATCGACGGTAATCTCCTCTTTAATTCCGTTGCCAATCTTTTTACAACTCTTTTCTCCCCCTCCGAAATATCATCTTCTGTTTCAGTTTCATCTAACAAATACAATTCCGTTACTAAACTTTTTAATATTCGCTCAGTTTCGCTTGATTCATCTAAACGCTCAGTTTCGCTTGATTCCTCTAAACTCAAAGATTCAATTTCCGCATCATTCTGTTTTATCCCACATATCGCAATGTCATTTTTCGTCTCAACAAAGTTCTCTTCACTTTTCATCTCATCTATGCTCGGTAGTATCCTATTATCGGTGCTCCTTTCCTCAACATCCCTTGTAACTTCATTTTCTGATCTCATTTCCTCATTTTCCATTGTTTCTAATCTCTGCAATTCATTAATTTCTTGATCAATTTCTCCTGGGTCATCTACAACTTCAGTTTTAATCTCTACATTATCATTGTCCACTTCCTCATACAGAGGCCAAAACGGTACTATTACTGCATCTTCTTCCATTTCACCACTTTGTTTTGTTGCGTACACATTATTAACACAATTTGGGTTACATCCGTAGTTTAACAAATATTCGTCATCATCCAATTCTCGTCCTTTGAACGTCAACACGATAATTCCGTCATTACCTAATATCTCCGCTGCTTTTTGTCGTATTTTCTTTGCTTTTACACTCCAATGTTCCTGATAATATTCAATCCTTTGATCCGCAATATTTAACGCTATTATCAAAGACTTCGCACTATCGTCTGCCGCCTCATAATCATGTCCTAGTTTTCGAATTACTTCTTTTAACTTTGCCTGATAACTCGTCGGTTTATTCGTATACGGTACGATGCATTCAACCAACCCTTCTTTCATGTCTCGATCCATTTCGATGCTCATTATGAAGTCGATACTCGCATTAATTTTATCTCTATTCCCTGCATACAGGGTATCCTGTAAATCTGCTAGAATCTTTTCCCAATTTTGTCTGTCTGAATTCAAAGTATTAACAGCATTAACAACTTTTACTTTATTTTTCCAGCCTGGTATCAGACCGCAATCTACTAAGTACTCCTCGTCTTCCAGACATCGATTCTCAAATTTTAGTTGCACTTGCCATCCACTGTATTGACGCAGTATTCGCTCCTTTAGGTCTTTGATTTGTCCGTAGGCCTTTACACGGAATTGGCACTTCACATTATCAAGTCCCGTCGTTTCCACTATGATATCATCTAAATCCCTTGTTGACCGCAAAGCCTTGCCAAACTTTTGCATTTGCTTAAGTATCTCATCATCTCTGTTTCCTTTGAATAACTTTGCACATAAATTTATGGCTCTCTTTAGTTCGCTTTGGGTTAGTGACATCACACTGAGTTCTGCGATCCATCGTTTCAACTGGGAGTTGTCAGTTTCCATTTTCTCAAGCAATTTTTCAACTCGGGCTAACAGTGCAGTCGGATTCTCATCTGATGCGATCTTTCGCACTTTCGGGGCAGGTTTTCCCTCACCTTCTGGTACGGTTCTAATTATCATATGAGATTCAGTTTCTTCATCTGATTCGAATTTAGCCACTAGTTTGTTCAGCTTCTGTCGCATTTCTCGAAATTCCTTTTCCATTTTGTCTTGAAATTCCTCTCTCTGAGCATATGTCATGTTACTGGTGTTTGGCATATCTTCTTGGAATCTGATTGATTTCTTTAAAATAGGTCTGCTGAATCTCTCTGAGTTCCTTGGGCATGATCGCGCCATGTGGCCGTATCCCTTGCACGAATGACATTGTATCTGTCCATTTGTATTCACTTTGTCCCTTTGTGGTGAAGGTGACGCTGACGATGATCTTGATCTGGTAAAACAGTTTCTGCTAATATGCCCTTTCTTTCCGCATCGATAGCATTCGACATCACTGCTGATCCTTTTGTTTTCTGTGAATCTCTTGTTAGGGCTGGGATTTTTCCCATATTTGAACCAACATTGATTTGAGTAGTGTCCAGACTTTTTGCAATGTTCGCATTGAGGATTATTTACCTGTCCATTTGATTGTACACTCATCGCTGATCTACCGGCTTGAAATCTAGTATTTGGTCTTAAAATTGGACTACTGATTTGATTTATTTTCTTTTCATCCCATGGTGCTCTCACAGGCGTAATTGACCGCTCACGTCTCTCCACATTAACTCCAAAAGCATCTGATCTTTTTGCACTTTTTAAATTCAGCTCTATCTTCATGGCTTTCTTCACGAGCTCATCGAAATTGGAAAAATCCACATAACATAAGGCCTTTTTGATTTCGGAGTGGACTCCGGTTATAAACTGATCTTCTAACAGCTCTTTAACCTGCTTGGCCATATCTACTTGATCGGGTTTGACTTCGAAGGCTTTATCTGCTAAAGTGGTCAGATGATAAGCAAACTCACTGACCGATTCATCTGGACCTTGAACTCGATTATAAAATTTCTGTCGCATGATTCTTTTGATATCTCCACCAACCAGTTTCAGTGCCATTGCATCCTTCAATTTTGTCCAATCATTGCCAACATTTCGTTTGTCGACTTGCTGCCAGGCTTCTCTTGCCGCACCCTTCAGATAGAGTGGGAATCTCTGAACATTAATGGCTTGTGTCCATCCGTATGCTGAGGCGTACATATAATAATCTCCCATGAAATCTGCAAATTCAACAGGGTCTCCCCCATATTGATTGACGGGTAATTTCTGACAACTTGCGAAATCAATCATCTCTCTATTGAGAGGCATAACAGCATTATCATTTGCCATTTGGACTTGTTTGTGACTTCTGAGGTTGTATCGGTTCACTTTGAGCTAAACTTCAAGCGTTAAACAATAATAAAAAATTACTTCTCAACTTCTTTTAAATCTCCCAATAATAGCCTTTTATAATCTCGTTAACACTATTTTCAAACTTCTAAGCCGACTTTCACTCACGTCAGTACTAATTCTTTTTATAATTCCTTTTTCACTAGCTTCCAATAATTTCCTTCCGACTTTCAATCACGTCGGTACTATTTTTTTCAATAATTATTTTTCCACTAACTTTCAATAATTTTCCGCCGACTTTCAATCACGTCGGTACTATTTTTTTCAATAATTATTTTTCCACTAACTTTCAATAATTTTCCGCCGACTTTCAATCACGTCGGTACTATTTTTTCAATAATTATTTTTCCACTAACTTTCAATAATTTTCCGCCGACTTTCAATCACGTCGGTACTATTTTTTCAATAATTATTTTTCCACTAACTTTCAATAATTTTCCGCCGACTTTCAATCACGTCGGGCTCACCAGAATATATGTTGGGTTTTGGATTATTTCAAGTCGGTTCTCTCTGACTCCTGGTGTTCTTTAAATCAAAACAATGAACGACCCAACGTATATTGAAACAACAGGTTTACAATTTATTATCACGCTCCAATAACCAATCAAAGTTTATACGATTCTCTGCTCGGCGTTGATGCTTTGCAAACAAACAATATTCACCTTTTGATCCTTTAGTTCCGTTGACTCTCGTTTTCCTCGGTTTCTGTTTGGTTTGATCCCTTTTCGCCTTTCCGTATTCTTAATTCTATTTCTTCTTTTCCCTACTTCCCTAATTCGTTTATCCCTTTTCCTATCGTCTGATTCTTCGAACCCTAGCTGAGGCAGAATGCCGATTTTCTCTGATTTTCCCTTTGCTTATATACTCCTCGAAATCAGGATGACAAATGGTTATTGCCGAGCCAATCTTTCGTTTGACATTTTCTCCTACGTGTTTGCTTCGGCTGTCATCCATAATGGTCCAACGAATCCAGATAATTAATGGCCCTACCGGTCTTCCTACGCGCGCTATCTTCTCCTTACTCTTTTCCCATTAATCATTGTGTCAAGCTAATGGGCCCAAATCTTCCTTTTGTTTGCCTTTCTTCTTGTTTACCCAGCTCGGGTTTCCTTCATCTCTCGGGTTCTCCATTGGCTCGGGTTTCCCATTAGCTCGGGTTTTCCATTAGCCAATTAATTAATTAATTAACGTTTTCTGTTTTCATACATTTGAATGTTTTTCAACCCTTTCTAACCCTTTTCTGATAAATCCCTAACCGTCATCTTGTTGACCATTAGCTAATCTATAACTGTCCCGTTTTTCCCATTCGATTTCGATGATTTTTCCATTTATTGATTTTTCTCGGATTTCCGGATTCTCGCCTTTCGTAATTGCTTTTTGCATTTTCTAATACTGTTTCCATCGCACTTTCCTTTACTATTAATTCTGTGCACGATCCCGCTTTTATTTGCCTTTTTTCTTCGCTTACTTTCCATTTGAATTATTATCCTAAATTTTATTTAAATTTTTAATTTTAATTTACAGACCTCAACAATAATAATAATAATAATAAAGGATTTTTTAAGTAATAATTGAATAATAAAAATAATATTAATATTAATAATAAAATAAATTTACAAAATTTATACTACTTATAAAAATAAGTAGTAAATTTATATTTAAAAATGTCAAAAAATACTATGACCTTGAGAATTTTTGAGTGATCTTGAAAAAATATATTATGACTCATCCAATGACCTTGAAAATAATAAAATTAAAATTAAAAAATATTAAAACATTACTTATAAAAATAAGTAGGAAATTATATTAACTTGTAATAATAATAGTAAAAATAATAATATTTAAAACTAAACTTATAAAAATAAGTAGTAAATTTATATTAAAAAATGTCAAAAAATACTATGACCTTGAAATTTTTGAATGACCTTGAAAAAATATGATTAGTCATCCATTGACATTGACCTACTTTTAAATGACCTTGGAAAAATATGATGAGTCATCCAATGACCTTGACCTACTTTTAAATGACCTTGAAAAAATATGATGAGTCATCCAATGACCTTGACAATAATAATAATAATAAAGAGAAAAAATAATAAGAAGAAAAACAAATAATCATACTAATTAATCATATTATTAATCATATTAATAATAAAAATAATAATTATAATAACAATTATAATAATAATAATAAAAAAAAATAATTAAACAATGTTAATAAGTAATCATGCTAATTAATAATATTAATAATCATATTAAAAATAATAAAATTATTTCCTTATAATAAAAGTTTTATGTAGTTGTTTTGTTTTTATTATACACTTTTAATAATAATAATATTAATAATAATAAAACGTGAACTTATAATAATAATAATAATAAAAATAATAATAATAATAATAATAATAATAAAAATAATAATAATAAAAATAATAATAATAACAATAACAATAACAATAATAAAAATAATTATAATAATAATAATAATAATAGTAATAATTATATTAATGATAATAATAATAATTATGATAATAATAATAATAATAATAATATTAATAATAATAATTATAATAATAATAATAAAAATAAAAATAAAAATAATGATAATAAAAATAATTATAACAATTATAATAATAATAATAATAACAATAATTATAATAAAAATAATAATAATAAAAATAATAAAATAATTATAAAAAATATTAATAATAAAAATAATAATAATAATAATAATATTAATAATAATAAAAATCATAATAATAATAAAAATAATAATATTAATCATAATAATAATAATCATAATAATTTTAAAAACAACAATAATAATAATAATAATAATAATAATAATAATAATAATAATAATAATAATAATAATAATAACAATAATACTATAATTTTAAAATAGTAAATAAATAATAAAATATTGACTTTATTAAAACAAAAAAAAATTAAAGTATATAACATTAATAAAATAAAATAAAAATCAATAAATAATATTATTGACTTGATTGAAACAATATTCACTTCATTAAAACAAACAATTTAATAATAATAATCAAATTTAAAAATAAAATAATAAAATAATTGACTTGATTAAAACAAATAATTAAAGTATATTAAATAAAAAAAATTAAAAATATATATTATAAAATTTGATGAGTCATCCAATGACCTTGAATGAGTCATGGTCTTTGTTTCAATGACCTTGAATGAGTCATTGTCTTTGTCTTAAAAATTTTTGTACTTTTGGACTTAGAAAAATTTTCTCTCAGCCGGGGGAGGGGGTACTGTGCTGGGTGTGACATGTGCTGGATGTGACACATCCCACTACTCACTATCTATTGCATCAACCCCAAAATAATGCCCAAATGCGATAATGGCATTTTTCCCCACCCATAATCGCTTATCATCGTTATTACTCAAAGCGATTTTACTGTTTCTAAATGTATACAGCTGATGGTTCCGCGTCCCTATCCTACTTTGAGGTACTGTGAATACTACGTTTTTATTGTAGCAATCCAAATACGACTGATGTTTGATGTCAGTCCCAAACAACTTCACTCTCTTATACCTCATTGTATCAGATTTGCCTAATAAACTATAGCACTTGGGTCTTAAGAAAACCCACTCCTTATACCCGAAACCTTTACTTTCATCTTTAAATTTTCCTATCACAGAATCTAATTTCCTCGAGTATAAGGGATGTGCCGGGTCGTAATTTGAGGTATCTAAAAGGCTGTCTCTTATCATTGCCGGCAAAAGAATGTCAAGCTTACAGTGCTTAACCTCAAGGAAAAACGAATCAGTGTCGCCGGCAACGATATTAATATCACAGTTAAATTTCTGATCTATATTTTGCCAATTCATTATATTGTAATTGGTACATTCGCAGTTTAGACAGGTCTAGTACTGATTGGCCGATTTAGCTAGGCCTGTCTAAACATATAGAGTCTTTGTTCAGATGAGCAGCAATCAAATCATCCACTATTTTAATGGACCTTTTGAAAGTCGGTTTTGAAGCATATACAATCATCTTTTCAGCTGAATTGCATAGCCTCAAATTCATCCGTTTTTTCCAATTCTCAACGGACTTCCCATATAGACTATTATGAAATAATTTATACAAATCTCTATGAAGCTTACACTTTGAGTTTGAGAGTAAATCTGTATTTCTCTGTATATATTCTTTAAAAATAGGTGCTTGTTTAGATTTAATTGCCCTATGAATACACTCAACTTCTGCACCCAATTCTATATACAGCTTGAGAAGTCTCCAGTGAAGAACATGGTTCTTATTACTGTAATGCGTGAGCATTAACTTCTCAACTTTTGAATTGGGCGGACACATTTTTTCCGGAGCAAGCGGAAAGTCATTTAAATACTGATGCACACGCTCAGGGATATTGATGTCAACTTCCATTGTATAGCCATACGGAAAGAATTCAATATTCGCATTCACACATTCACTCAGCACATCATTCAGATTATCATGCACCCAAACAAAACCACCATACGGAAGGTTTTGGCTAAGTGCTCAACCATATAAATTATTAATGTCTATATACAAGAGTTCTGTATCTTCAGAACTTGCAACACAATGTTTGTTAACAAAGGTTAACCCACCCCGTATTCCACCCTCATAGAAATTAAACATTTCCATGTCCTGCAGAAGTTCTATGGGTTCCTTTAATGTCATGAGAACGGACGCCCATGACATTCCAGGAATTCCATAAAAATTCAGAGGTTCTAAACCATTGTAAGCAACAGCCTTTGCGCGAAATTGCTGAAAATAGTCTACAAGGAAGAATACGTCTAATTTTAGGTAAGTTAACATATAGTCTAACAAGTAATAAGAATATTAATAATAATAGTAATAAAAAGTAATAATAATATTAATAATAATAATAAAAATAATAAAAATAAAAATAATAATATTTATAATAATAATAAAAATAAAAATAAAATAAATTTACAAAATATATACTACTTATAAAAATATGTAGTAAATAAAAATTAAAAAATATTTAAAAATACTATGACCTTGAAAAAATGTGATGAGTCATCCAATGACCTTAACCTACTTTTGAATGACCTTGAAAAATATGATGAGCCATCCAATGACCGTGAATGAGTCATGGTCTTTGTTTAAATGACCTCGAGAAAATTTTGATGAGTCATGGTCTTTGTTCTACAAAAATTTGTACTTTTAAACTTAGAAAAATTTTTTTGCCGGGGGGTGGGGGTATGTGAGCTAGATGGCCTATGAGCTAGAGGGCCAGTATCCCACTACTTATGTTATTAAAGATAGTGATAACAATGTAATACAAGGGAAATTCTATGAACAGGAATTACAAGTTATTTCCAAACCTACAGTGTTCAGAATTCAGAAAATATTGAAAACTAAAATGGTGGGTAAGGATAAACTATACTATGTCGAATGACATGGATATCAAAAACCCTCATCGATATCATCAAAAGACCTAGTAAAATGAGTTTCTATACAATTTTGCCGAGCGATAGTTGCCCACTAATCCATCCAGAAAATCAAGCAAGTAAATTTATGGTTGATCTTAAAAATCCTATTTATTTACATGGAAATTGGGAAGTTGCTTTGCAAGACTTTACATTTGTGTACAATACATTCCCATTTTATAGTCATTGTAAAATCGGTTACAAGAAACGTATACCCAAAACATGTAGTGGTATTTTCTCAATCAATAATATTGATCGATATTGTCATATTCCGAATCAAATTTTAGATGAAAATAGTGGCATGTTTTTCAAAGATGGATTGAATGTTAGTTGTGATTTTAGCCCATTTACAATAAAGTTTGAAAGTATTGAGGATGCCAAGCGAATAGGTAGTGATAAGTTTAACATTGTTGTTCCTGGTACTGAATACCTAATACGTTTCAAAACCTTTATTGATGTCGGCCCTGTGAATGAACACATCAAAATAACTGTATCATATATTAATGAGATGGAAGATACATTTACATTTATTAAAGAATTATATATTGAAACACTTGAAGAATTACCTAAATATATTTTATTCAATTGTTTACATATATTTAAAACTATTGAATTTGTTAAAGATGGATTATGTAAATTCAGTCTGAATAATAACATTTGTGAAGTTACATTTGATAAAAATTTGGCTAATACATTGGGATTAGATAAGCAAACATATAGGGCAAGTGCTTTTGGCGTACGCAAACCAAAAATAATAAAACTTCATAGACAAATGTTCATATATACTAACATCATCGATGCTATAATTGTTGGTGATTCTTTAGTTCCTCTACTGAAATCTGTTTGGGTTGATAAACATGAGCAGGATATCATTGTCAAGATAAATATCGATAATCCCATGTACTTACAGGTATCAACA
This sequence comes from Schmidtea mediterranea, assembly GCA_022537955.1. NCBI lineage: Eukaryota > Metazoa > Platyhelminthes > Tricladida > Dugesiidae > Schmidtea > Schmidtea mediterranea. The sequence continues at coordinate 169,122,219 of CM039680.1, forward strand.
TCATGTATAAACAATATAGAAATAAATATTCGTGATGATAGTGGTAAATTTATTGAATTTAGTAAAGATACAAAAACTCATTTGACATTACATTTTCGTAAATTAGATGACCAATAACGATATTATTAGTATGTATAGTGATAGCCAAAGTGGTGGCGAATTACCGTATTTTATTGGTAAACAGTATGGATCAGGATGGTTGAGAACTATTGGTAGATTTGCACTTCCTATTCTTAAACGCCTTGGTAGTTTTGGTATGAAAACCGCTAAAGATGTGAAAATGAATGAGGAGAAAGTATTAACATCTCTGAAATCAAATGTATATTCCCGATGAATTCTATTATGGATAGTAGAACTGATATTGAATTTTATATTAATGGTTCCCAAACTGAATATCTAGATTTGAACGATACATTGTTAACTGTTCAGATCAAAGTTGTAAATAGTAGTAGGATGTGAGCCCGTCAGATACAACCCCCCTAGACTTACGTAATTATTGCATAATATCTGACCTCTGTCCACGCTGTTGCTACCTAGTAATTGACCTTTGTCCACTGTTGCCAGATGAACTCACGATTATGTCACCCCGAGACACACTTATTACCCAACCCTTATTATGTCACGTAGTTGTGGACCAACACACTTACCTTCTAGAACCTTCCACACACCTAACAACTTCGACACACATACCTTCTAGAACCTTTAACGCACCTACCTTCTAAAACCTTCTGTTCTTAAACCGTTCACACACACCGATCCACACCGACATTAAAACTATTAAGAAATTATATTTCAGAATTAATTAATTTTAGTATTCAATTTGAAAATACTACGTCTTTGGTTATTTAAGAGTTAATTATCAACTTTTGATATTCGATTAAATATTTTTTTTATTGCATACATCGTTAAATGGTTATATTTAGGTGTCTTTTATCAATATGCAAATTGTGTTTAATTAGACTAAAACTTGTAATAAAGTATTGAATAATAGCTAGTATATTAATTTATCATGTATGTCCACTTAGTATAATATAGAGCCTGTTAAACAGTTTAGTTTAAATTTAGGATTTTCAATATAGATTTCATGAATTTTATATCTAATCGCATGTCAATTGATATTACTAAAGAATTTATTGAGAATTTGATGTAAATTTTTAAGAGAACTGTATCAATTTTAGGGAGAGTATTCCAACGTATGAATATTTCAGAGTGTTAGATATAATGGAAAAGTTAGATTTATCACTATGGATTGGGATTTTGATAAATTCTAGTATGCTTTACAAGTTGGAATATCAAGTTTAGATGTAGTAAATTAATAGGGGAAATATTGAGTTAGAAATTTAATCGATTAATTATGACATAATAATAATTTGGATATCAGTATGAGTAAGTTCATATTATACAGTGTTAAAAGAAATTAATCAAAGGTAAATATTGAGTAGAAATAATCATTTAATGTTAGATTTGACATGAAAATTATCAGTAATATATCAATTTTAAAGTGGAATATTTTCGCTAAATATTGAGTTTGTGCCGATAAATATAAAGTTTTTAATGAAAATTATCAGTAATATATCGATTTAAAGTAGAAATTTTCACTAAATATTGAGTATATACAGATAAATATAGAGTTTTTAATGATCAGTAATATATAGATTTTAAGGGATAAATTATGGCTAAATATTGAGTATGTACAGATAAATGTAGGGTTTTACATGAAAGAATCAATAATATATCAATTTTAAGGAGAATATTATGGTTAAATATCAAGTATGTACAGATAAATGTAGAGTTTTACGTGAAATGATCAGTAATTTACAAATAATGGTGAACGGTTTAATAATTGGTTACGATTGAGGAGTCTTAATCAAATATTTGTTGAAATATCAGCACTCAGCAATCATCAAATATTGCGTGTAAGAGAAATTAATTAAAGATTCTTACTGCATTTTAATAAATCTAGCTATTACAGGATTTATGTAAACAAATTTCAATGTGGTAATTCATTAAATTACAGTCACTTTAGAGGTTAAATTCAATGTAAAGTATGTGTAGAGAAATCAATAATTTAGCTTTATATGTGGAATTATTGTCAGTAAATTGTAGCTTAATAATGCAATCTTTACTGATAACATGATAGTTTTTATGTGAATCGAAGATGAATTCAAGGATTGAGTAGATTTATCCTTTTTTGTCGGTGATTTGTGGTATTTATTGCTACTATAATTAGAAATTCATTAAAATTTTATCGAAGATTTTAAGGTGGTTGGATATCCATTTGGACATTAAAGTATATCAATATGCTAACAAATATTGTTTTTCTTATTCTGTTACATTCATTTTGTATTGAAGAAAAGTATGTGTAGTTCAATAAATTGTTAAACTTTTAATATGGATAATTAGTATATTTTTATAGAGGCAAATTCTTATTGTACGGTAACCATAAATTATGGTATTTGATAGTCAATTTAACCAATATTTGTTGTACATTTGTTGTAAGAGTTTTCACAGCCTTGGCTAAAGAGCAATTTTCAAATTTCATACTATCTATAAATCTAACAGCCAATTTCTTAATATTTACAATCAAAGATATGAATTTCTCAGTTGTTGTAGGAATGATATTTAATTTCCAAGATGGAAATTCATTCAAACCATACTTTAAAATATGATGAAGGTCATACCCTCTCAAATTATGAAAGACAATGGGTAACTGTTTACTTATTTTCCTATTAATATTACAGTTACGACAGGCAGCACCAAGATACTGACCTGTAAAATGGTCATGGTCCTTAACCTTATTTCTAATAAGTTTTTTACAAAGATAGCAAGTTCTAAATGCGATGAACTGCTGTTGCTCATTAGATGTAAGATTATTCATAGGTTTTTACCATGATTTTCATAATATGGTAGGACAATTGTGACAGCAATTTCCTCTACTTTCTTTAAAAATTCCAATACACATTCCAAGCCTATAAAACTGAAATATTGTGTAGTATTTGTGTAATTATTTATTAATAATAAGCCTGCTCATATCGGCATGTGTATTTGGTGATGTTTTACATCTTTAGTCAAATCAGTCTCAAAATCCGCATAAATTACGAATGGTGGGGTAATCATTTTAGAATAATTTTTAAATATCAAATTTTTATTTTCTGGGAGCGTGTATAGGGTTGTTCCTATTTGATTTTTAGCGCACAAATCAGCATGTGCCTTAAAGGTTTTATCATAATAAAAACCGTTTAAACAATGAGGACACCATTTTACACGAATTCTGGTGTTACATTCACTACTAGAATGACAATTCAGCAGTCTATTTAAATTAAAAATGGCGGTATAATGATAATTATCACCGTCTTGTAATAATAAAAGATTAATCGGGTTACCGCGGATAACCTTTGTTCGATGAATTAAGACAAGGTGAGGATGGTGAGGTACGTAATCAATATCATTCAATTGTTTAGAAGGGGTGTTGTTATATTCAAAGACATTGATTGCCAAATTTAAATCGCTATTGTTTCTCTCAAATTTGGGATGCTACAGAGTCTCATTGGACAATCTGTAATTGGATCGTAATTCAATTCATCCATAAAAGTAGTGTAAGAAGAAACACGCTCCCTATTCTTTAAAACTATATCACGCTTTAAAATCGATAAAACACTATATATAAAACACGAATGATCTGTGTTTTTAACATTTACAATAGCCTTTTTACCTACTAGAGATTCCGGTGTAGGGATAAAACTATGTCCAGCTAATCGACTTACAGGATAATACGCGGTTAAAATAAAATCGATTTCGCTAATCTTAACTACGCGCCACCCACTTCCTAAATATGTGAATTTTTCGATTTTCTCATTTAAACGACTCACACCATCAGCAGGAAAACTATCGGAAAAGACACACGAGCTATTTGAAAAGAAATTATCTTTTATTCCCCATCTTTTCAAATTGAATGAGAGCTGTAAACTGGACTTTTACAGATCCCATTTTCTTTATTTCATTTTGTAATTTATTTACAAGTTTATCCGTTAGGGCGATTTGAACAAGGTTTTGATTTTCTAAATCAAATCGAATATTTTTACGGAACCCCTTAAGTCAACCTCTATTTGAGGTTCATCGTTTACATTTATTTCATTATTTACCGAACCCCCTATTTGATTATATTCAGTTTCGTCATCACTAATGATGATTTCTATTTTTTTAATTTTAGCAGGGATACACGGCACGATTTTATCAGCAGGTCCTTTTGATTTTTTATTATTTTTAGTAACAGTTGTATTATTGTTTATGTTTTTAGTAATCTTTGTATTATTTTTGTTATTATTATTATTATTATTATTATTATTATTATTATTATTATTATTAATAATAATATTTTTTGCATTAATCATTTGAAATAATGCCTTTTTATTAATTTTAAATTGATTTAAATGGCTAGAGTGTTTCTTATAAAACTCTAGATATTCAATGTCTTAGGCGATATCGCATTTAGGGCAAATAAAAAAGTCGATACCATAGAATCTATGACCATAGTAACTTTCCATAGTCGTATGGCATTTCGAGTTATGACCAATTCCAGATTGGCAATAGTTTTTATACAATCGACCTGATAAATATGTAATTATTATCAAATGTTTATTATTATTTAAATCATATACACTGTTGGAAAAGAAATTTCAGCAAATGCCAATTTTCTTAAAAAGTACTCTAATCCGAAAGAAAAGCACCTTTAAACATAATTAAACAAAGTAAATTCTCTTTTTATATTATTTAAACATATTAAGGAGGAAAACGGTCTAGTATATACTTTTAAAATCAATAAAATTTATACTTTTTCAAAACAGACTGGAAAAAAAATTTCGGCAATTATATTTAATAAGGTATATGTTTCCCTTTGGCTTGAATCCCACAATTAACTCTATCGTTCATAGTCTTTACGAGTCTTTTACAAAGCTTTGAATCGATATTTTCCCATATTTCTATAACATACTGCTCAAGTTCTCCTTGGGATTCGAGATCTATAAGAGGTATCTTTGATATAGTTTCTTACTGTTCTGCTTGTAACTGATTTTTTAGTAGTCTTTTCTATTTCATTTTTGATACTCTCAGATGACGTAAACGGATTTTTTTCAATTTCATTTAAAATAATCTGGATATCTGAATCATCCAATGACTTTTTTCTTCCAGAACCAGACAATCTCAATACAGTATCATGTTTCTCATATTTCTTTATGATACTGTATATTGTAGACCTTGGAATATCCAGTCTTTTGGAAATTTCAGAATCCGAGAGGTTTTCTTTATGCAACCTTACTACTTCTGAATCACGTACAATTTTAGTTTCATTTATGCTCATTAAGGGGTAATAAATTATTCCACAATTTTATTTTTTGGCGGGAAAAGTTTTTGAGAGGTTTGTAGAAGTCTGCCGATTTTTATTTTCCAGGCATATAATAAAATTTTTAGATTTAAACAGAAAATCAATTATAATATCGAAAATAAAAAGCATAAACCATGTTGAACTTGTTAGTTTTAATACATGCCAAATTTTCATTAATAAATAATGATATTATTAAGGACTAATTCGAAAAAAAGACATTTGCCGAAATTTTTTTTCCAACAGTGTATGAATCAAATAATAATATATAAATGATGATAATTATTAACTATGTAAATATTTTAATAAAATTAATACTTCAATTCGTATTATAAATCCGATATTTCTATTATAAATCACATGTTTGAATAACATTTCGTAAAATAATTTATAAAAATTAATATTTCAATTCTTATTATAAATCATATATTTCTATTCATATTATAAATCAGATATTCCTATTCTTATTATAAATCAGATATTTCTATTCATATTATAAATCAGATATTTCTATTCATATTATAAATTAAATATTTCAAATCATATTTCTATTATAAAATAAATCACATGTTTGAATAACATCTCGTAAAATAATTTATAAAAATTAATTCTCGTATTATAAATCATATATTTCTATTATAAAAATAAATAACATATTTTAAATCATATTTCTATTATGAAATAAATCGCATGTTTGAATAATATCTCGTAAAATAATTTATAAAATTAATATTCGTATTATAAATCATATATTTCTATTATAAAAATAAATCACATATTTCTATTATAAAAATAAATCACATATTCCTATTCTTATTATAAATCAGATATTTCTATTCATATTATAAATCAAATATTTCAAATCATATTTCTATTATAAAATAAATCATATGTTTGAATAACATCTCGTAAAATAATTTATAAAAATTAATATTTCTATTATAAATCAGATATTTCTATTCTTATTATAAATTAATAATATTTAAAGTATTATATTATAATACTTTACATAATATTAACTTATAATCATTATATTTATATTCTTATAAATTAAGGATAAATTATACTCATTAAAAATATTAAAAAATAATAAAAATCTTACATTTTTTATATGAAATCTCATCATCCAAATCTTCCCCAGAAACGGGGGCATCCATAGAAATGTGGGTATCCATAGAAATGGGGGCATCATCAATAAGTGTTTCATCTTCCCCAGAAACGTGGTCATCATCAATAAATGTTTCATCTTCCCCAGAAACGGGGGCATCATCAATAAATGTTTCATCTTCCCCAGAAACGGGGGCATCAGCAATAAATGTTTCGTCCAAATCTACTAAAATGGTTTTTAAAAAATAAAATATACATTAAAATTTACCATCTTCGATAATCATAATATCATCTTTGCTATCACTAATAATAATTGTATCGTCGATTACAATAACTTCTTGAACATTCTCTAAAATTATATTAAAATAAATAATAATAAAATTTAAAATTACCATTTTCAAATTCGATAACTCCATCAATCTGATTTTGAATTTCGGTTATATTAAACCAATCTAGAAAATAGAATAATAAAATTAAAAATCCTTACCAGTTTCATTCAGGAGAAGACTTCTTAAAATATTATTGTTTGGCATTTTGGCGCGAAAGTTTTGAAATTAGAAAATTTTGAAATAATTCTGACAAATTTAGAATTTGTCAATGTTTATAAAGTGAATAATATTTTCAGGATTTAGACAATCACATTTTAGCAATACACACATATAGGTGAGAGATTTTTACGCATGCAGTCTATACCGTGTAGGCATGCGTTCTTTGTAAATCACATACAAACAAAAGTATGTATGTGTTTTCTTTATTCAGTCTTGAGTGTGTATGCCATGCCGTCATGCACTTATCATGTGATGATCACACACTTATCATGTGATGATCACGCACTTATCATGCATTGTCTTTGTGATCATGCATTAGCTTATTAACATTAATTAAACACATAATAATAATAATTCAGATTTACCGCAAATCATTTTTGAAATATAGTTCCATGTCCTTTCATTCGTTTGTTTATATGTTTATGATGTCTTTTCAGCGATGGTAATATTTTCTGCTCATTCATTATCACATCTTTAGCAGTTTTCATACCAAAACTACCAAGGCGTTTAAGAATAGGAAGTGCAAATCTACCAATAGTTCTCAACCATCCTGATCCATACTGTTTACCAATAAAATATGGTAATTCGCCACCACTTTGGCTACCACTATACATACTAATAATATCGTTATTGGCCATCTAATTTACGAAAATGTAATGTCAAATGAGTTTTTGTATCTTTACTAAATTCAATAAATTTACCACTATCATCACGAATATTTATTTCTATATTGTTTATACATGATGTTGATACCGGTAAGTACATGGGATTATCGATATTTATATTGACAACTTCATGCTGGTCATGTTTATCAACCCAAACAGATTTCAAAAGAGGAACCAAAGAATCACCAACAATGATAGGATCGATGATGTTAGTATATATGAACATTTGTCTATGAAGTTGTATTATTTTTGGTTTGCATACACCAAAAGCACTTGCCCTATATGTTTGCTTATCTAATCCCAATGTATTAGCCAAATTTTTATCAAATGTAACTTCACAAATGTTATTATTCAGACTGAATTTACATATTCCATCTTTAACAAATTCAATAGTTTTAAATATATGTAAACAATTGAATGAAATATATTTATGTAATTCTTCAAGTGTTTCAATATATAAATCATTAGTAAATGTAAATGTATCTTCCACCTCATTAATATATGATACAGATATTTTGATGTGTTCATTCACAGGGCCGACATCAATAAAGGTTTTGAAACGTATTAGGTATTCAGTACCAGGAACAACAATGCTAAGCTTATCACTACCTATTCGCTTGGCATCCTCAATACTTTCAAACTTTATTGTAAATGGGCTAAAATCACAACTAACATTCAATCCATCTTTGAAAAACATGCCACAATTTTCATCTAAAATCTGATTCGGAATATGACAATATCGTTCAAAATTATTGATTGAGAAAATACCACTACTGGTTTTTGGAACAAGTTTCTTGTAACCGATTTTACAATGATTATAAAATAGGAATGTATTGTACACAAATGTAAAGTCTTGCAAAGCAACTTCCCAATTTCAATGTCAATAAAAAGGATTTTGAAGATCAACCATAAATTTACTTGCTTGATTTTCCGGATGGATTAGCGGGCAACTATTACTCGGTAAAATTGTATAGAAACTCATTTTACTAGGTCTTTTGATGATATCCATGAGGGTTTTTGATATCCATGCCATTTGACATAGTATTGTTTATCCTTACCCACCATTTTAGTTTTCAATATTTTCTGAATTCTGAACACTGTAGGTTTGGAAATAACTTGTAATTCCTGTTCATAGAATTTCCCTTGTATTACATTGTTATCACTATCTTTAATAACATACATTACAGGACTCTGTTTAGTATTAATTTTAATAATTTGAAATACTTCATCACTCCAATTACTATCGAAATTTTTGATGAAACGTGAAGCAGATATTTTACTAATTCTAACGTGATCACCAACTTTATATTTTGGTTTTGTAATAAAAATTGTTTTAGACTGTACTCGTGTCTCAAATACTCGGGTCTCAAACCATTCAGACCTCGATGTGATGAATTATTATAACTAACAAGTATTTTCGGTAATACATTTATCCATATTTTATTACCTTGATGAACGAAATATTTCTTCAATCTATCCCTCAATGTCCGGTTAAATCTTTCAACGTATGCGGCTTTGTATTGAGAGTGTACAGAATAATGATTTATTTTGAGACGATCCAGGATTTGCTTAACTTTACTATTGTAAAACTCCTTGCCTATAATAATAATAATAATAATAATAATAATAATAATAATAATAATAATAATAATAATAATAATAATAATACCTAAATCGGTTTGCAAATTGTCTGGATGCCCATTTTTAAATAAATTATTAATTGCTTTAGATATTTCCTCAGCAGATTTTGTCTTTGTTGGTACACCGCGAGCAAAACGACTGAAAACATCAATACACGTTAAAATATATTTATAACCCTTGTTAATCTTCGAATACGGTATCATCTCCATCAAATCCATTTGCCATAAATCATTAATACCGAATGTCTTATAAGCTCTTGTTGGAAATCTTTTCCGCATTGGTTTGTTTAAACTGTACGCAAGTTGATCTGACAACCACTTTTGCGTTTCCTTTTTCGACTTTGGGACTCTTTTCTTTAACTTTGCCACTCCACCGAAACCTGCTTCGTCTTCTGGGTTCATCCAAATCTTCTCCATTACAACACGATGATTTAAATTTTAATTTAACATTAGTTAATGATTGTCCCATCGTTTATTGTGATAATAATGATAATGCTAATGGTAACATTGCTCCGATAAAATCGCCTTGTTGTTTATATATGATTTTTCTCATTTGCTGACGATTTTTATTATTTACTAGTGATAACAAAGGCTTACGATGTTTATTCAATACTAGTTTTTTAGATTTACTGATTTTAATTTTACCTCTGACTACTTTTAACAGAATTTTGAGTAGATCATCGACAACAAAAGTTGGAAATGATTGTAAAATAGACATTCTTTTCATACTCGAAGCCTTTAACAATGCATTAAAATATGGGAAACTCCTATGATTTTTTACAATTTTAACTTTTTTCTTACTCTTTTTAATAATGTTTTTCGAAATATGATTCATTGCAGGGTTATTCTCGGTTATTAGTTTTTTAGATGGTGTATAACTGGTTTTTGGTGGAACACGTGTCTTTATAGGTTTTTTTAATACTTTGTCTAAGTTTTCGGATATTTTTAAGCCTGGATTTCATAAACATTTTTACATGTTAAAGTTTTCAACTTTGTTTATATGCCATGACACCTTCTTTATTGAAAATATCTGTTTTTACCATTAAATCATCATTTCATTGTTGTGTGAAATCAAGAAATATATATCCATGTGGTGATTTTGTAGCATCTTGAAATGCACTGATGAGAAAATTACGATTATTAAGGTATGCTTGTCGAGCAAAAAAATCAATAACTGTCGCATCTCTAGGATTCCTGAAAATAACTAAATATTGAACATTTAAATTCCTTGTTCGATGTGCGTTACCCTTATGAAATAGATTTTGAGTAATAAAGATCACAGTAACACCAACATGTCTACTGATTTTTGTGAATAAATTATTAAAATCATTTTCTTTATTAGCTTCCTGATACAAATCATCAATAATGATGACATCACCTTTCCTTAAACGACTTGACCAGTTTTTATCGAAACCCTTTACTATTTTCATGTTTTTCAATTTACAGAAATTATCTTGAGTTAATCCATGTTCTTCATCTGCACCCCTATGCCAATAAATCTTGTTGAATTTTGTTTGAAATAAATTAGATTTCAGTAATTTACACACAAACATAGTTTTACCACTACCACTTGGGCCGACGATTCGATATACAGCATCATTTCTTAATTCCATTATTAATTTGTATAATTATAGGTTTTTGTTTATATTATATGATTTAATGAACTCTTCCTAAAAATCATATATATAGCTTAATATTTCTTTATTGTTTAATTATGTTATCAAATATAAATTATAAAGGAACTTTCGATGTATCAAAAATGACATTTCCAATTGGTCAACCCCAGCAAATTGTTGATAGGAGTGGAAAATACCCTATAATATTTTTCAAATCCGGTAAATGCAGAATCATGGGATGCAAGAAACCTTTAGATGTCAATAAATTACAATATAGAATAAAAGAAATTAAAATACAGTCAATTACGGTTACCATGGATATGGGTCAATTTATCAATCTATACAACATGTCAACAAAATAAAATGTCTTTGTATGTTCGAGCCAGAGTTATTTCCTGCACTGAGGCTTTTAAAATACAACCCAATGTGTGTTAACGTGTTTGCCAGTGGCAAAATAGTCATATTAGGGTTGTGAAATCTAGAGTACAAAAATATTGTTACAGGCATACAAAATGAAATCACGGGATTGGTCGATATCTGATTGGCTAATGATTGATTAAAACACCTTGGTTATTCATTTGATTTCATTTTTAAAACGGAAAATATTATGATGACTACAAGCACGAAATTAACAAAGAAAGAAATAGAAAACTACTGGTGGGTTACAGGGTTTCGGATCTTGCTTATCCTTATAGTTGCCCTCGTAACGCCATACAAAATGATACTGATCGCCACTTGGCACCCGTTGCTAGGCAACGTTGGTAATGTGTTCAAGTGGTGGATTGCCCGCAAAAATTGAGTACCATGCGCTAGTACTATAGTTGCTCGGACAATCCTCGGGTTCACGAGCTGTCGATAGAAGACCTATGCTCGCTTTGCTCTGTCCCTCATAACTATTCAGGATTAGGTTCTTATTAGACTGTGGAACGAATTGGCGGAGCCGTGAAAATGTTTAGGGCAATGTGGACATACGATTATATTAAAATAACAATTGAACTAAGGTTTAAACTATTCTATTCGATCTAAACACATGTATATCATTTACTGTTTGACGTTTTGGAGTTGTGTTGCGCGACGTCGGGCACGTTCCTTACGTCCCGGTCGACGATTGTTGGTTGTAGTGATGGGTTGTTCTGTTGGCTTGGTGGTTGTCTGCGGCATTTGGGTTGGGGCGAAGATGAGCGGGTAAGTTACCGCTTCACCTTCCCGGCATACCGCTAGGGCGACTTCGAGTCCCCGAATCTGAGTGCGCAGACTCTGATTGAGCTGCCGCTCCTCTGTCCAGCCTTTCTGTGCCGTTGTGAGTCGATGGTAGATCGTTTTCGTCTTTGCGGGATCCGTCCATGTCACTTTCATATGTTGCATCTCTCGCGTTAATTGGATAATCTGGGCGAGTAATTCCGTGTTTGCTTGTCTCGCGTGGTTCAATTCCGTTTGCAAGATTCGTAAGGACGACATCGCTGTAATTAAACAGATTATTTTATTTTATCCTTGATTAAGTTAAACAGTCACTCATCCCATTAAACCAAATCATAAATAACTCTAATTATAAGAAGAAAATAACACACAAATTGTTAATATTTAAAATCAACTACTACACAAAACTGTCATTATTAAGTCATTCTTCAGGGCAGTATCGCTTCAGGCTTCGTTTAAAAGCCTCCACTGTGTAGGGTCTTGGGGTATCTCGGACTGGGCGAGGTGGGTAGGCGATGGCGATCCGCCCGGCGAGGATGTCTTCTACCACGTTTGCAAGGTACATCCTCGCCTTAACCACCTGCACATCTACTTGCTCCTGCACCCTTTCCCACTGGGTGAGGAGGTTCTGTGCGTTTGTGTAGGTTTCTGCCGCTGGGTATTGTCGCTCTGGGATATCGCAGGGCTCCTTCTCTACGCCTAATATCTTCCAGGCAGTCGGATACGGCCATTGTTGATGAATCGGATCTGAAGACCTCGTGGTCGATTGAACTATTGACTGATTCTGCTTTCCCACACTTTGACTGATGCTGTGTTCGTGTGACATGTCTAAAACGCTTTATTATTATCTCCATTAACTTTACCATGTTAAATTGTTTAAACAAATAGGGCTTAGGTCACTGTTGAGTGTGTCATTTGATTTAATCTTATTGAGTCCTAGCGGCGTTCTATCTGGTTGGACTGCTTTCGAAACGGGCGAACTTGGTTGATGAAATTACATTTACAGGTGGTACGTCTATTGATCAACTCACTGTATTTAATTAAGCAGAATGGTGTTAAGCAATTGTCGAATTGATTTTAAGGGTAGCGACTATATTGATGGAGGTAGCGTTGAATGCAAGTGGGGATTTTTTTAGGGATTTTGAAATTTGTATTCTATCTTATTTTGTCGTTTACTTAAATTTTCATTTTTAGGCTTTCCAATATAAATTTGGTCGTTGAACCGAACAACTCTTATCATCATATCCTATGATACAAGTTTACGGATTTTCTAAATCCAACATTGACATTAATTTCATTTAGCAAATGCTATGATCATTGGAAGGCGAGAGCGAATGTCGATTCACTGAAGCGTCGACGTAGGTGTGGTGTAACTTCCGGCGGATATCACGGTTTGAACGGTTGAAAGGAAGTGAGATTATGTAGCTACGTCCGGTGATTTATAATATTTCATTTTAGGATTATTGATTGGCAAATTCATCGAGAATTTATTCGGGTAAGTTATCATACAAATTAATTTGAACATCTTATCGCCATTTTTTAGGGGAAACGGTATTTTACGTTCGGGATCTTCAAGTGGATGAACTTCATGCCATTGGAATATTTTCGTGTTATGGATTTTTATGCATTCGACATTTTTGTGAGTTAACGATTTGTATATTATTAGAATAAAAGTTTTTCTCATTTTTTAACCTATGGATTTTTATAATGATATTAATTTAATTCATATATTTTGTTTTTTGTCTCTGAACTTGTTTCACTTTTAGAAAACCTTATCGCAAACTTATAAATCATTTCAGTTTGGATTTAGGAACGGTTGTAATAACTTAGTTCGGTTTCATTTCTCGGTTTTCGCATATCCTTTATCCCAACCAATTTATTCGACCTTTACTTCAACTCTATAAACTATATTATCATCATTGCTTCCACTAATTTATTCAACCTTTATTTTTGATTCCGTGCAACTACTTTAATATTTCAACTAGTTTATTCCATCTTTATTCTATGAAACTATTTTAACATTAACATTATACTAATAAATTCATGAAGCTAGTTCTACTCTATTCTTGTCTAAGGTTTATTTGATCTTTACTAAGGGAACTAAGTTACTTTTATTCAAATCGTTTAATTTTAATTACTGAATGACTTGGTTGATTGGCATCGTCTTTTAATTCAATTAAGGTATTTTTATTAATCAAGGAACTATTTAACCAGTAAACTATGAAGATTTTACATTTAATCTATAACTACGTCAACTTTAATCGTTTAATTTATTTATCCATAAAGTATGTATATTTACGCAAAGTTCCTTTAATTTTACTCAAAATGAAATAAATTCAGCTTAATCCAGAGTCATTTGTCTTTAATTATTAATCAATAGTTTAATCCAATCGAGTTAATGAATTATTTATCGAATAATTTTTACAGTTACTTTGGTATACCAATGATTAGTTTATTACACATTATAGGTTTCAATTAGTTATATCAACGATTTTAATTTGTTTTATTCCCGTACCCTTTCCCTTTAATAGACCTTAGGCGCATTTTGTGTTCATATTATATTTACTGAGTGCCCACTGGACTACTCGGTGTGGTGATTTTAAGCCGTGTGTAGTATAAATTTAAGTCGATTTTACAGAATGGAGAAACGAGGAAGCAGCCAGAGACTTCTTCCTTATTTCTCTTTTCAGCTATAGGGATGAATATTGACGTTACTACCGCTGCGTTGCGCACGCTGAGTCTTCACGGGTACATATCATTGGCGATTCTCCACGCACTTACATGCATCTGTACTATGTTGATTTTATTTACTTGCGTGATGTGTCGGCTGTGGGCCGGAAAAATTTCGACATTGTAATTTATAAAAGCATATGAAATAAGTTATATATATCAATAATATTTATTTAATTATAAAACAACATAGTTACCCATTTTTAACCATTCCATAAATTGAAAAAACATCATAGCATAACATAAAATAACATAAATACCTCTCTCCCCACGCCAACGCCGAGCAGAGCTCCATTGAGATGCAGGGACGTGACGTGGAAAGAGAGTTCCACCATAAATAATTCTCACCTAAAAATTCTGTTGCTGAAAAATTCAAAATAAAGTTGAAAAACAATTTCAAATGGTTTTCACGAAATAGTTTTAAAGTGTTTAAACTAGATTCAAATAGTTTGAAAAAATGGTTTTCAAAATGGTTTTTGGTTTTGTTCGAAAAACGGTTAAATTTAATGTGAAAATGGATCAGTATATATACCTAATTTTTTGGTGTGTGAAATTTGATGTAGTAAAACAAAATTCGACCTTGTTCTTTTCTAGCAAATTCTATTATTTATTTTTATTATTTTTCGATTTATTTTTATAATTTTTTATTTAGAATTTTTATTGAATTATTGCTAATTCAAATTCTTCGATTTAACTTTCACTTTAATGAACTTTAATTGATTTTTTCAATTTCGTCGAATTTGTTGTGTTTTCTTGTTGTATTTGTGTAGGTATCGTGCGGATCTTGGTGCATTTTGTTAATATTTTAATTTATTTTTATGTTTATTATTTTATATTTAATTCTTTTATTTCTCAGATTTTATATGGTTTACTTGATGTTTCAGTGGGTTTATTTAAATTGCATGTTATTTTTGCGTGTGTGTTTCTGATCCATTTAAACATTTTTCAAGGCCGTTTACGTTCTGGCCCAACACTACGGTAAATTTATTATTTATTAATATTATTATCATTGTTTCCAGATAAATATCAGGCCGTAATCTTAGAACGGTTGTTCTTTTTCTACCCACAACTACGAGCAATAGTAAAAGACCAGCCAGAATCAATCATTCCAGATCTGGTATATGAAACAACAAATATATGGATCTTCAATATCATAGATCAAGCTTTATGGGATATAAAGCTTGACCGAAAACCGAAGGAGATGGAACTCGAATACCCCTGTATTCTGGGTTGCATCTGCTGTGATTTTCCGTACCAGCGATATGTTGAATGGTGCCTGGCAAAATCCGTTAGGAATTCATCTAAATATCAACTTTTTAGAAAATAAATGTTTGGTATTTTATTTTGTTTTGTTTTGTTTTGGAAGTAATAGTTTTATTTTTGTGGTGGTAACAATAATAAATGTTTTGTATTTTATTTTGGTAGTAATAGTTTTATTTTGGTGGTGGTAACAATAATAATAATAATAATAATAATAATAATAATAATAATAATAATATTAATAAAAATAATAAAACACGTGATATTAATAATGCATTTTATATAGATGACAGATGTATGTAAAATCATATACAAACTCCATGTGTTAATTCACATACAGTTTTATATATTTTGCATTCACGCACTTATCTTACACTTATCATGCACTTAACATGCATTGTCTTTGTTATAATCATATACACGATTCTGATTGGTTAATCATTATCTGTCAAGGGTATAAAAGCGCGTCACCACCTTATAAAGATCATAAATCAAACATGACCAAGAAAATAAGTGCTATCAGTGTCCAACCAGTTCAGATGTTCCACAATTTTAAAATGTATTTTTTAAAGGAGCCTATAAATATGCAATTGGCAAATCCAGTCAAACTCAATAAAACTCAATTTTAATCTCTTGCTGGGACTCTCTCAATGTTAGATATCAAGGATATTGATAATACATTCAAACAGATCAATTCCAATTTAAAATGCAATGAAAATGCTTTCTTCCCCAGTCAATATACCAGATATTATGATGCATTTACAGAAATAGGATTCAAAGAACAGAAAAACTGGTATATAACAATAGCAATCCAAGGGTATAAAGCTGATCAAAATGATGTGCTTTCTCCAATCTGGAAAATTGTTACTGCTAGACTTTCACAATTATTTTAATGTATAGTGTTTAGTGTTTAATAAATGTATTAATGTTTTCTTTGTTATTCTATAAACAAAATTATAAGTAGTTTTAAAATAGTTTTAAATGATGTCTGAAAAAGGTAAAATATAAAATATAAAATAATTAATTAATTTCGTTTAGAATATTTAATAAACTTTTTGTTTGATAAACTTGAAGAAATAACCGGTGTAAAAATTAGAGATATGTTGACTCTAGTTGAAGCATTGAGTAAAGAAGATTCATGTTGTGATTCTGGATGTCAGAGTGATGATACTGAAATTGTTAATGATGGAGAAATTAATACTGAAATTATTAATGATTCTGAAGAAATTATTGATGATACAATTATTAATGATGAAGAAAATAATAATGATACTGAAAATACTACCGAAATTATTAAAGATGAGCCAACCGAATTTAAGAATTGTATTGACCATGTTATAGAAAATATTATGATAGAAAATTGTGGTGATGAAGAATGTTCATGTAATAATCAATAAATCTTTAAAAATGTAGTTTTTTATTAAAATAATAAAAACAAATAAATATTTATTAAAATCTATGATAAACGTTATTAAATAAATATAAAACAGATGCTCCAGTTAATAGTTTTAATAAAAATTTGCAATTTTCGATATAAATATCAGAGCGTTAGGCTTCTGCGGCAACTTGAATAATCGCTGTCCATCCACCGTTTGTTTCTACACACGGATCAATTTTTGTTTCTATCACCTAAAAATTGATAAATTAATAACAATATAAAGTAATTTACCTCTATAGACCATTGGAAATAATTTTCATAGTCAGAGCCAGATTTTAATATCATGTGTTTCATATACATTAATCCTACTATTATTCGCATCCATTTATTATTTTCATCGAATATGTAACTAAATAATGATTGGAATGCCTTCTTTCTCTCCAATGTTGGCAATTTGAGAATTTTTTCATAATCAAATGGAATGTCTTCTACGATTTTCTCGGTATGGTTTACCATGAATTTTATGTTTTTAATGATATCATCTTCTTCTCTATTATTAGAGACCAGCTCATTCAATAAAGTTATAAAAAATTTAGTTTCTGGCATTTTATAAAAATATTTGGAAGTGTAAGCTTATTTATACTATATTCGACCAATCAGAATCATGCAATACTAAGAAAATATGTAAAAATATATAATGGAAATGGTAATGATGATTTGTTGGCACTGTTAACTTCTTTCAATTTGTTGTCACAACTGTTAACTGGTTGTTTTAATTTCATTATACGATTGAACTGATCAGTTGTTTTATTAGAATAAAATTTTATACTATATTGAACTTGATTCAACATTTTTTCATTAAGTTTACGATTTTCTTTCAATTCGAATATTGATTTTCTTAATTCATTTTTGATAATACCAATGGTCTTATTTAGATATATAATATCATCATATAATTCATTTTTAGCTCTTTTTAAAGTCTCCTAAGTATGTTCAAATCGGAATTCTAAATTACTCATTCTTTCAGATAATTTTTTGACTGGAGTTTCCAAATATCTAGGCCTATTTATCATATACAAAATATCCATCAATACTGCTGTATCAAGACATACACATCTTGTTGAATTTTTACCTTGAACGGTTACAACAACTGAGTTGACCATATTAAAAACTAATATTATTATTAAAATTTCTTTAATCATTTTCAAATCTATATAAATTAATATTTATTGTTTATAGCTAAAGGTTTGTGTGTGTGTTTAACTTCTCATTTTATCATTATAATGGATGTACCAAGCGCAGTTCAATCTATGAATGAAATTAAACATTATGGTAATTAATAATTACTATATATTATTATTAACTATTTGATAGATGATTATTTTAAAGTTAATAAAGAACGTCTGGAATTCTATTATCCAGAAATAAATGAAATATTGAAGAATAAACCAAAATCTATAATTTCAGATTTAGTCTTTAATTATACGTCAATATGGATATTTACCGTAATCGACGAGTTCCTATGGGATGTCAAGCAAAACAAAATGGCAAAAGATATGGAACCTGAATATCCATGTGGTGATGGATGTCATTGCTGTGCGGCTCGTTATCGAAAGTATGTGGAATGGGCTTTGAATAAAGCTCTTTGACAATATTATTATAGTAGAATTATTTCTTTATAATAAAAATTTTTGTTGTATATGTCTTGGTTTTTTATTATATATTATTAATAATAATAATTATAATAATAATATAAATAATATTAATAAAAATAATAATAATAAAAATAAAATAAATTTACAAAATATATACTACTTATTGTTGGGCCAGAACACAAACGGCCTTGTAAATGTTTAAATGAATCGGTAACACACATGCAAAAATAACATGCAGATTTAAATTCAAACCTATTAAAACACCAATTAACCCTATCAAAATATGAGAGAGAAAACAATGAAATATAAAATCATAAACACAAAAATAAATTAAAATAATAACAAAATGCAACAAGATCCGCACGAATTAAATATAAACATAACACGAAAACCCAACGATTTTGACCGAAATTTGACAATTTATTAAAAAATACAAAATTTCATGAAAATGAAATAAAAATCAAATAATTTGAATTAGAAATAATTCAATTAGAAATCTAAAGAAAAAATTGTCAAATAAAATTTCAAAATAATAAAATTAAAGATTAGAATATACCAGAAAATTCCAAGGTCAAATTTGTTTTACTAAATCAAAAAGAACACGCAAGGTTAGGGTCGTACAATAGGTATATATACCGATTCATTTTTACACAATTTTAATCAGTTTTTGAAACTTAAAAATCGTGTTTACTTGTGAAATAGTCTTATTACGATGTGAGTGAGAGTTTTGTTTTATTTCAAAACTCTCTCCACGTCGCGTCCTTGCAACCTCGATTGAGCTCTGTTTGGGTGTCGGCGTGTGGAGAGTGATGTTTTATGATAAATTTGTTAGCTTGGATTGGGTAATTTATATTGTTATTTTAATAAAATTTATAATGCATAAATTTATTTTTCATTGTCGAAATTTTTCCGGCCCACAGCCAAAGACACATCACAAGTTAATAAAATCCTACATATTATTCGAATTCGTGTAAGTGCGTGGAATATCGCCAATGATTCGTGCCCGTGAAGACTCCGGCATGCGGAACGCAGGGGTCGGAACGTCAATATTATTCCGTATAGGGGAGGAGAGGGATAAGGAAGTGGATCTTTTGGCTGTTTCCTCGTCTCTCAATTTCCATAAATTCGACCTAAACTATTCTACATACGGCTCAAAATCACCACACGAGTAGTCCAGTGGGCACTTATTAATTATAATGTAAACACAAAATGCACCTAAGGCTAAATAAAGGGGAAAGGTGGCGGGGAAATAAAAATGAGAAATGAAATCGCTGCTATGAATTTAAATCAAACTATTACTATAAATTCAAAATAGTCACGAATTTTAAACGGTGGATAATAATTTAAGATAATCATAAATATTAAGCGGTTACCATGAACGTATAAATAATAACTTTAAGTAAGGTTATAAACTTAAATAAAGTCGTAGATTCAAATAGTCGTTGTAAACTTAAATTAATCCTGAACGAAAATTGTTAGAGTAATTATTATAAATTCTCATTGCTATGGTTAACCTAGATAGTCGAAAACTCATTTAAGTAAACATAAAAGGACAGGAGTAGTTAGATATTACAAATCCCACAATGAGAATCAACATTGATACCCAAGTAAATGTAGATTAATCTAAAATCACAGTTACCACGAAATTTAGTATGATAATGTAGAAGCGGGGATATTAAATCAAACCAGAGTTCAAATATAATAACTACCAAAGTCTCAACCTCATGGTTAGGAATATAATAAGAACCACCCAAATTTATGCTAAAGAATTCGATAAAAAAATGGCCCAACTCTAACCGAGATTAGGAAAGTTATTCAACTGAGACCCCACTAACGCCATAAACAAAGTCAGACGTAACGTTATATCACGAAGTAGTGGAATCCGAAAACGATGCAACAAAACGCATATTAAAATTCTCACTAACCCAATCTTAGCCAAAATTCCCCAATTATAAATCCCGTCACCCAAATACTACCACAGGTCAGTATTGAGTCCGCCGTTCATCATAATTCATATAGTTAAAAAATTGACAACTAATAATACTTCAGCGAAAATTTTATTGAGAAAAATAACACCGAAACAGAGTAAAGATTCATACCGATGGGGATTCCATACCCGGATCCAGACGATAGCACTATAATAAAATTTGCAAAATAACGAATTAATACAACCAAATTACAATAATGCGGATCGGCTTTGCCTTCATTCTTCCCATTTGTGTTAACGGGAAACCTAAAATTCAACAAGATTTTTTCTTCCCAATACCATTAGATAAATAGAGACCCATATTCCCCAAAGACGATGAGATACCACGACAGTAAACCCAACTCCACATTCCCGACTCAAGACTCGTCTAAGCTAAAATTATTTAGATAATAAACGCAAATTAAACCGGAAGGCACAAGCGCCAGAATCCGTACCAGTGATTTTCAACGATAGTCTTTCCATGTAGAATAAACGTGGGTTCAGCGACATTTGAATCTGATCCACCACCTAAAATACCAACAATATTCTTATTTTTCATCGCTCAAGCCCGACGCAAATACCAAATTGAAATTGCTACTCGATACCATAAGTCCACCAGAATTTGTGGATAGTAAAGGATGACTTCTTTCGCTCATATACGACCTAAAGTTGAGCCCCTGAAAGCGAAAAATTTAAAAATAGATAATATACAACCCCAAAATACCACTTACGGTTGCAACAATCTAACTAGAATAAATCACTTCAAAGTCTGCAATTATAGAATCAATCCATAAAATAGAATCTTGACATTTGCATTCCGATTAATCAATAACGACATTCAGTCTACTTTTACTAACTACAGTGCAGAATGCGACATGCACACCCCATTAAGAGAACCCGCACACTGGGGCAGAAGATTCAGTTGGTAATGTCAGAAGGAGTGAACTTTCCAACACACCCTCACTGCTAGCAGGCATGCATATTCTCTCCTCGGGTCTGTAAATGGCACCCTGAGCTATATATTAGGTATTGATAGTTGGATTTGACAGTTAGAGTCTTAAATAGAAAAGTAAATTTGGAAATGTACCGACAAGAAAACTCGATGAATAAGAACACAAAGGCCAGGATCGCAGACGAAAGTATCATGATAAATTCCGAGAGGCAGACATTAAGTAAATTATATTTTTTATTTGTTTCATAACTTTACTATAAATCCGGTACAAGCCGTAGGTAAAACCCTTGCAACATCAACCCAATCATGCCAAATTGACTAAGTCAAATAGCCAAGATAGGATGAAGTAGCCCAAGCTTAGTTACTATAATATTTTTTTTCCAGAAAATAAACCGTGATTTTAATTTGAAATTATTCGACTCCCAATATGATAGCCCTTACTACAAATATTCTCCTATACTTGTAACAGGTGTATGTAAAATTTTAAGTTTTATATTGTCTTATTCAATTATTTATGTTACAATTTTTTGGTTAAATCACGATTAGGATGTCACCAATTTAATTTCGAAATAGACAAACGTTTTAGACTTGTAATCAATAATTGACCATTTTTCACCTGGGTCTTATAAATTTTATGAATCCTAATTTTAACTATTTTGAATTATTTTTATGAAACCTTTAGGTATTCTAATTATTTTGAATTATGTTTACGAATTTTTAGGTGTTTTAATTATTTTGAATTATATTTACGAATTTTTAGGTATTTTAATAATTTTTATGAAATCGTTAGGTATTTTAATTATTTTGAATTATATTTACGAATTTTTAGGTATTTTAATTATTTTGAATTATTTTTATGACTGCGATAACATAAAGATTGGTGACAAGTATTCACTAAAAGAAACAGAAGAGTGCAAAGCGGCAAACCCCGGAAGATTGCAGACAACAGCTACAGCAGTATCATATAATGTATATCAAGAGGTAGACTTCATTAAAACGGAAATCAAAGAATGTTCAGTGACAAGGAAAATTGTAGCATTTCATTGCGGACATCACTCACATTCAACAATTATAGAAGCGGGAACGGAAACAACAGTGGTTTCGGTAACGCGGAACGAATGTGAAGAAGGATTTACGTCAGGACGCATCTCAATAGCCGGACGAGTCCAGGAAGCAGCCGAAGAAGGAAAGATAAAAACTACCCGAGTATACGCCGCGGAAAGAATAATGGCTGGAGACGGAACGTGCGAAGGTGGAGAGTATACGCTACTAAATCAATTGGTCAAAGGGGTAGTAGTGATTGAAAGTTACCAAGTAAAATTGGAGAAATATCAAGGATATTTTGATCCAGACACACAAGCAATGAAAAAATACTCTCAATGCCTGGCAACAGACAGATCATGCAATACGGGAATGTCAACGATCGTATACCACGCCGATACCAGAACTTGTAGACTCACCTTATTAAAAAGCGCAATATTTGACAAAGTGCAAGGACGAGTGCACAGTGAAACAGAAACTAACACACAAAAGAGCGCAATGGACGAATTACGGAGAACCGGAAGAATCGGAAAACCAACAATTACCACAACTATCGGATCAGAGGTCACACCAACGGTGGTAATATCAACTGATACTACTATCGGAATGAGAAGGACGAATGGTGAGCAAAAGCGACGAAATGGTAGCCAGTACGAATTACAAAGGAATATTCCTATCGCGAACAGCAATACCGAATGCAAAAGCGCAAATAGACCCCAAATATGTAAAACTATATCTATATATAAATAACAAGATGGATTTCTTATATCATAAAGGATTGGCATCAACAGAGAAAATATACTACGATTTGGTTAAAAATGATTGTATCCTGAACAGAGAAATACTAAAAACAAAATTGGCAATGGCAATCACAAATCCGGACAACGCAATTCCGTTACTACCACTCCAAGAAGGATATTTTGGGAGAATCGTCGGAGAGGTTATGTATACGTATAAATGTGAAAAGATAATTGCAAAACTGCCGGAGAATTCAACAATTCCAAGAGATAAATGCATAAATGAATTAGAAATAATGCATAAAGGAAAAATCAGATTCGCTCAGCCAGTAACAAGGATGATAAATCCAGAGAAATTCTTACCTAATATGTTCAGTTGCAGTAATGTATATGGACCATTATTCGAAATAAGAGATGGAAGTTGGTTACAATTTCCAACTCGAGTAATAGTAGCACCGCCAAAAATATTTGGACTCACAGAATTGGCCAGTGAAGCAGAATTCAAGCCAGTAGATATATCGCAAAGTGGGATATACCAAACAAAAGATCTGGAACGAGCCAGAGAACATTTACTATTCCCAGCGCAAAGGCAAGCAATATTATCCAATATTGTGACAATAACAGGAGGTAACAACTATGGAGAAAAACCCAACTACGAATTGTTACTATCACCAGATCATTTTCAACATGCTACAGCTAATATGATGAAAGCCATGTGGGGAAGATTCTTGATCTTCGGACAAATGATGGCAGAAATTTTAGGAATAATATTCATTATTCAAATCGTAAGAGTGATCCTAACACAAATGTTAGCATGTTTCGATATATACAAAAGAGGAAGGAAAATCAACTGGAAAATGGCAATTGGATTCTTACCGTTTTTAGCGAAGACAATGGTGTTACATGGACACTCAAAAGATATCCACAAGATAAAGAGATTAGTAGGAATTCTAACGAAAATGAACGGTACCGATGAAGAAGTCGGACGAAAATTCAAAGCAATAATGAGATTGGAAGCCGAGAAAACCAGAATGAAACGGCAGAAAACGAGCAACTGGAGGCGATGGATGAACTTCAAAGATGATAGCAGTGATAACAGTGACAACGACGAAAATCAAGGAGGAACACAGATGCTAACTCAAGAGCAGCTCAAACAGTGGGAAAATCGGAAGACAAGACATAGTGGACATTATAATCATCCACCACCAGTATATGAATGTTTAAAGAAAGCAGCAACATCAGTAGAGAGAAATACGCCGGTAGAACGACACGTGCCGATACCAAGACCAACAACACTACGAAACATTTATCCGGTACTATACGAACCAAATTGGGCAGACTTGGTACCAAGAACCAGCCAAAGATCGAGAAGTGTGGATCAGGATCCGGAAACTCGAACTATAGCTATGTTACAAACGTTAGCTGGACCAACATTAACGGTACCCATAGAAATAAATGGAGTAGAGATAAAAGCAATGATTGATACCGGAGCAAACATCTCAGCAATAAAAATGGATAAAATACCAGGAAGATTGTGACCATGTATAGAAGAAGCTAACATGGATGTAATAACTTGCAGCAAAGAATCAGTAACAGTCATCGGAAAAATCTGGTCGATAATTGAATACAAAAATGTGAAAATCAATACGTATTTAGCAGTCATCAGGAGATTAAGCGCAGATTGTATAATTGGAACAGATCTCATGCCAGAATTATTAAAAGAAATAATAATAGATCTAGGATCGATGGAGTTGAGGGATAAAACCGGACTAATATGCATGTTAAAATCAGAAGTGCGATGTTCAGAGAAAATAGTGGTGCCAGGGTGCACACAAATGATTTGTTACGTAAAAGTGAACGAGGAAACCAGAGGTGAAATGATTTTCGAACCTAACCACAAATTTGAGAAAAAGAAAGAACTACCTCTAGGCAGAGAGATAGTATATGTAAACGATAACAGTGAGATTCCGATCAACATTACTAATTTCGATGAGGAAGATAAAGTCATTTACGAAAACGAAAGATTGGGAAAACTAACACCGATGATGGACATTGAACTCCCAGCAACGAAAACCGAGGGAACTGAGGAGGAATTATGGACAATCGACAGTCAGCTACTAAATGAAACGGAGAAAGAGCAATTACAAAAACTGCTAATGGAATTTAAAGATATATTTGCAGCACCCGACTTGGATCTCGGTACAAGCGATGTGACGCAACACACGATACCATTAACAGATGATACCCCAATAACACTACGGCCTTATCGATTGGCAGAAGCTCAGAAGTCCGTTGCCGAAAAAGAAGTCCAAAAGATGTTAGACGCATGAGTAATCGAACCAAGTTGCTCGCCATGGCAATTTCCAGTGGTCATGGTAAAGAAAAAGGACGGAACACAACGATTCTGTATAGACTATCGACAACTCAATGCAGTAACGAAGCGGGATACATACCCGTTACCAGATATAAACGAGATGTTACAAACGTTACACGGAGCAGCTTATTTTACATCGCTAGATTTAAAAAGTGGTTATTGGCAAATAAAGGTCAAAGAGGAAGACATAGAAAAAACTGCTTTTACAATCGGAAAAGATCTATATCAATTCAAGAAAATGCCTTTCGGATTAACCAATGCACCAGCTTCATTTCAGAGATGTATGAACTTTGTAACTCACGGCATCAAACAATGCATGGTATATATTGATGATTTATTAATTTATTCTAGTACCTTCGAGCAACATCTAAAAGATATTCGAAACGTATTCGTTCGATTGAGACAATGGAAGCTAAAATTGAAACCCTTCAAATGCGATTGGGCAAAGGAAAAAGTCACCTTTTTAGGACACATTGTGTCGGCAAAGGGCAAAGAACCAGACCCAAGAAATATTGAAAAGATAAAGAATTGCCCAGTACCAAAAACAGTCACGCAAGTGCAGGAATTCTTAGGCCTATGTGGATATTATCGAAAGTTCATCAAGAGTTATGCAACCATCGCGAAACCAATACAAGAATTAACCAAGAAAGATGCCCCATTTATATGGGAGAAGGAACAACAAACAGCCTTTGAAACACTTAGAGACAAACTAATATCAGCACCGATACTCGTACACCCAGATTTTAAGAAGCCGTTTTTGTTAGCGACAGACGCAAGCGGATATGCATCTGGAGCAGTCCTAGGACAATGGGACGATGAGAAAAGGGAACGAGTTATTGGATATTACAGTCGAACATTCAAGAAACATGAGAAGAATTACTCTGTGACTGAAAGAGAGGCACTAGCAATAATCCAAGCTATTAAACACTTCAAATATTTGTTATGGGTCACGAGATATACATCACTACAGATCATCAACCATTAGTATGGTTAGGCCAACACAAAGAAGCCTCTAGTAGATTAATGAGATGGGCAATGCAGTTGCAATAATACTCACCATATATCAAATTCAAATCAAGAAAGGCCAACGCCAACGCAGACTGTATGTCAAGATTCGTATTTGAGGAACTAATGGATCATGATGTAAGACGAATATGCATGATAATCGCAGAAGATATCGACTTCACAAAACTGAGAAACGAGCAGAAAGAATACGAGGAGTTGAAAACAATAATCGAATTTATGGAAACTAATGATATGAAAATCTTCGACAACAATAGTAAATTAAGAGAACATATGGAGAAACACAGACATCGATATACCATGGAGAAGGGATGGTTATTATTAATGGATCGTGAGAAACGACTCATGTGTTTACCAGAGAGTAGACGAAAAGAGGTATTGATGCAATACCACGATGGAAAACTTGGAGGACACATGTCAGCAAAAAAGACGGAAGCAAGACTACGCCAAAAATATTATTGGCCAAATATCGGAGAAGATGTAAAAGGATGGATTAAGAATTGTCTGATATGTGCAACCAGAAAAAGCACAGGAAGCAAATTGAAAGCACCATTAAAACCAATGCCAATCCCACCAGAACCTATGACGATGATCGCAATGGATGTAGTAGGACCATTACCAGAAACCAACGATGGAAATATCTATATATTGGTAGTAACAGATTATTTATCAAAATTTCCGGAAGCATTTGCAATACCAGACCAGAAAGCTAGAACAATAGCGAGAATCCTAGTAGAAGAAATATGCTGTAGATACGGAACACCCAAACAGATCCTAACCGATCAAGGAACCAACTTTATGAGCGAAATCATAGAGGAAGTAACAAATTACTTCAGAATTGCGAAATTGAGAACATCACCATACCATCCGCAAACAAATGGACAAACCGAACGATTTAACGGCATATTAATCGAAATGATGTCAAATTATGTAAGTAGACATCAAAAGGATTGGGACAGATATATAAATCTATGCCTTATGGCCTATAGAATGTCGATACACTCAGCTACCAAAATGAGCCCATTTAAACTAATGTATGGCAGAGAATGCAACATGCCGATAGACCTGGAGTATCAACCGCCGATATCACAATACATGGAAATTGATGATTATGTAACAGGATTCAAAGAGCGAATGCAAGAGATCTGGAACACGGCAGGTATGAATATTAGATTCAACCAGGAAAGCTATAAAGAATTGCACGATAAAAAGCGAGACGTACGCGAGCATAACTTTCAGGTTGGAGACTGGGTAATAATCGCAACACCAGAAATTATTCCAGGAGTAGCCAGAAAACTACAAAGAAGTGGTAAAGGGCCATATGAGATAATGTACGTGAACGAGAATAACGGTCGAGTTAAATTGGTCAATAACCCACTCACTAGGTCTATTTACATAAACGTGAGCAGATGTAAAGCAATACCTAGAACAATAACAAAGGAACCAGAAAATCGAGGTATGCAAACTAGATCACAAACCCAACAACTGAGTATAAACGGACTAACGATAAGTCGAAAAATAGAAGCGACATCAAATAACATTGCGGAAGAACCTAAACCAGATGAATCTAAAATAACTCTAAACGCGACCCAAGACAATGTAGACAAGATGGATATAATAGTAAAAGCCATCAGAGAAATAATGCCAGAATGGGTCGAAGGAAAAGGATGGATGAGAATAGTAAATAAGGCGGGAAAAATCGCAATGGATTACGCTAAAGGAGCTAGAAGTCCACCAGAAATGGATCGCATCAAAGAAAGTATACCCATGATCTTCACCATGGCAGATGTAGAAGGAAATGTACCTCGACATATTGCAGTACAACACAGAAACATCCAAAGAATAATAGATATAATCCAACTCATGCAGAAATGCGGACACACCTCAAATATACCAAACGAGGAGGGACAAACACCACTAATGTTCGCAGTTGCAGCAGATGCTCCTACAACAGTCCTGAGAGAACTATTAAGAACGGGATCATCCTTTAAAGAAAAAGACAACGGAGAAAACAACGTACTACATTATGCAAGTGCAATAAAATTTATAACCACCAACGCGACAATAAGAGAAAGAGAAATGATGGGCAAAACGATTCAAACATTATGGGAAGCTATCGACGCCAAACAAGACGAAGCAGCAGCCAATCTGATGAAATGGACCTATGAAGGCTCACCACTTAAAATATTCGACTTAAACTATATGGTAAGGAACAGAAATGTTCTATTAAAGGAAACAATATATGCCCACTATCCATTTCCAAAGACAATAAAAGCAATGCTGAAATGGGAAAGACTGAAATTCACCAATCATCCAAAAGAAACAATACGAATTGGAGATAGAAAGGAACAGTTATTAATGATAATACATAGATGGCATCGAAAGCAAATAAGATTTCAAACGAGCAAACAAGAGATAAAAGAGATGGACGATCTAAAAGCAAGAATAATAAAGGTATACGAGGAAATAATTGAAATAATAAATGTCGAGGACGACATTTCAAAGGAAACCCCGGATGGAAATAATAATGGAGAAGGAGGTAATAACAGCAGCAAAAACCAAGATGATCAAGATACTAGACCAAATGCGGGAGACGAGAATAAATCCGCACAACAAGAGAAAAAGGAACCATCCAACGAAGAACGGCAAGAATCAAACAACAACAACAACGAGAGAAAACAAAACCAAGGGATGCTGTTACACAATAGAAAGATACTACAACAAAGAAAAAATCAAAACCGACCGACCCTGCTACAAAAAATAATGATACTAATTACGTCCATCAAGTTAACAGAAGCTGACGAAAACATCACGAAGGAAATAAAATCGTTCAGAATACGAACAATAAATGATAAAGGAATCGCAAGTAAAGGAATATGCTTACAACTGACAATGAATACTAGCATAAGTTGTCAATTCGACTCAATAGGAAAACCAGGAAAGATGGAAATACGATCCGAAAACTCATCATCATGTCAGACCACCAAAGACGTATGTAGAGACGCTACAAAAGAGGGAAACGTAAGAATCCAAGTAGAGCCAGGGATAGGCAAATTGCGAATAATAAACGGAGGAATAGAAACCATTGAACAAGTGTGTATACAAAATAGAATTATCGATTGTTGGAAAATGAACATGAAAGCAGGAAAGAAATGCGAATGGGATAGTCTAGAGGGCAATGCAGAATATATAATATGTACCAACAACGACATAATAATAACCTGTACATTAGCCAAAACTCAGGGAGAAAAATTCACAACACCAAAAGAAGAGCCATATCAACGTCGAGCACGAGAAAATAAAGAAATAATAATAAAAGTAGAATCAAACCCAAAGAGTGGAGAAGAGATAATAGTCGAAAATATGGGCAAGGAACCCATTACGAAAGTTTGTATATTTGAAACCAAAAAGAACGGAACGATGAATGAAAGAATCAAATGCCAGTCAAATGAGGATATCAAAAATCAAAAATACCGCATCCCAACCAAAAGGAAACGTGGAAAGTATATAGTGCACGTTCAAAAAAGAAGAGATGATTACTGGAAATCAATAACAAGAAAATTACTAAAGTCAACTACGACAAAGCATCCAGAAAAAGAAACAAGAGAAGAGCCATCCAACGTCAGATTAGAGAAAGCAAAGCAGTAATAATAAATATAGAGTCAAATGCGGTAAATGAAGAAGAAATACTAATTGAGAACACAGGTGAAAAACCCATCACAAAAATCTGCGTATACGAACCCAAAGGTAATGAAACAGTAAACAAAAGAATCCAATGCGAAACAAGCAAAACTATAAAGAATCAAAAGTATCGCATCCCAACGAAAAGAAAACTCGGAAAACATGTAATAAACATCCAAAAGGGAACTCATGAACATTGGAGAACGATAACAAGAAAACCACCCAAGTCAAATGCGACAGATCAACCCATAACAAAACAATCTGAGAGGAAACCAAGAAACGAGACATGGCAAAAAGGAATGCCTATGGACGACAACCACCTTTCAATTCACGAAGCATTACAACTCCTGAAAGCACTCAAAAATGTACAACCGAAAGAAAGAATAATGGAGACAACTAACGCAAGAGAAACCACAACCATGCAGCCTAACGAAAAGAATTACATGATTAAAATGATCTGGATAACAACAGCGGTAGTAAGCAGCGTAGTAATGCTGATAATAGTCCAACTAGTAAGAACTACTAAATGCAAACAGAAACCAACGAGGAAAAGATTATGACCAGCAGTAGAAAAATTCAACTACGATATCGAATTAGGACAATACGATGCGGAAAGAACCGAGGAATATGAAATAATAGGAAATTCCAGTACAAGCGGACTCTGGTTAAAGGAACCGCCCATTATTGAAACACCACAATGGTCAAACGAATTTGATGTATATCAGATAACGAACGAGAGATACGGGGATATACGGACACTGCGTATAGAGTCCCCGGAGACAATGGTGTAAAACAAAGAAGAGACGCTGTATATAGTGTAAAATATTATGTAGTATAACAGTAGTAATAGTATATTTATAAATATTGTACAAAAATGCGTCAGAAACAGTAATCAAACAGAGAGAATGCCGATGAATTAATGATGTATTATAACCAACAGATGGATCCGAATAATACAAATCAACAAAACCAAGTCAGAATACCACCGTTCATAGAAGCGATACAACAACCGACAGCTGCCAACGTACCCATAGAAATTGTGGAATTAGATCGTGGAATATATCAAGATCAAGGAATCGAGGCAACATGGAGACGACAATGCGAATTAATGACACTAATAACCAACAATGCGCAAACTCAGTGGACAAATACTCATCTAGTATTAACGGAGAGTGTGAACAGAGGTTTACAACAAGCTATAAGACTAGAAGAGCAACAAAGAACCATACTACAATTACAAAGAATAAACGAACAATTAGCAGATCAAATTAGATGGCAAGCTGACGAAATTAGAAGATTACGTAACAGCCAACAACACGTAGATCCAGCAAGTTGGGTGGAATGGATATCATCGATGCCAGAATTCACCCCAGAACCGGATTCAACAGTGGAGTAAAAATAAAGCGTACCTTGTAAATATGTATAAATAAAACGATAGAAGTAAAGCAACGTCGAGTAATCAGAAAATTTTGTAGATATGCAGACAATCATCGAGAGAATAAGAGGAAGCGAGAATCCATCTGAAGCTACGAGACGAATAATGATAGACAAAATTAGAGTGGTGAACGATATAAAAGAAAAACTAAAATGTTGTAAATGCAAAGAATTACTGATTGGAGCGAGACAGACGAAAATGTGGATGCAGAATATGTACAGATTGTACGATAGAAGTGATAGAAACAAAAATATTAAAATTCCCTGGATGTGACGAAACGTTTGAAGGAGATAAAGATCCCACAACAACGGATAAAGCCACCAACAAAGAAATTAATAATCTATTAGTCCAATGCCGAGCAGCCGAATGCGAATCGAGAGGATTGATGAAGGAAGCCGAAAGTCACACAAATGAATGCGAAAATAATGAAACATTATGTAGAAAATGCCTAACCATTACAACGAAAAAGATTATGAAAGAACACCATAAAGTGTGCATCAAGAGAGAGGAAAAATGCGAATTCTGTGGAGTTATCGACGAATGGATAAAAATAGAAATGGAACATCGGAATCCAAAAGAGGAACAAATATGTGATCTATACGAAGGAATATGCGCAAACAATTGCGACAGGAAAGATAAAGTCAAATTAAAAGAACATTGGAACGAATGTATCGGCAAACCAGTCAAATGCCCGTTAGAATTATTCAATTGTCAAGCACAACTACCAATTGCGGAAATGCAAAAGCATATGATAGAAAACAGTATAGAGCATACCGAAATCATGATGAAAACGATAGGAATGTTGGCATGGGAGGTAAAAAGCCTACGAACAGAAATAGATGCACAAAAGGCACTAATGAGAGAAATATTAGAATCCAGAAAGAATTTTGAGAAAAGCCAAGGAAATACACTCAAGAAAATGGTCGAAATGGAAAAGAAAATGCAACAGATGACCAACAGCATAAAGGAACTAGAGATAACCAGCTCTGTAGCCAGAAAATACCCTACAGCACCATTTATATGGAAAATAACCGAATTCGCAGAAAAACTCCAGAGAGCAAAAGATGGAACACAGAGAATTCTAGATAGTCCGCCGATATATAGTTGGGAGAATGGATATAAATTGGGTATTAGACTATATCCAAATGGAGATGGAAATGCAACAGGCACCATATCAGTGTCTTCGTTAGAGTAGGAAGAGGAGATATGACGAGCTATTGACATGGCCTTTCAAACAAATATGATAATAACATGAAAGGACAGAGGAATATCGTAACACAATCAGAACAGGAAATGAACCACAGATGGGAAGACCAACAACTGACTGGAATACGGCAATTGGTACACCACGTTTCTATCCACAACAACGATTAAGAGGAGAAGGATTCTTGCGAGAAGATAATTTGTATATAAAATTAGAAGTAGAGAAGCCAGACAAGACGTTGTAAAGAGAAAAGAAAGTGTAAATAAAATGTAAATAAATAATAAAAATCAAATAAAAATCAAAATACAAATAATCAGAAAAATCAGAAAAACAAAATTCAAAATAATGACGATATTTAGATGGCAAGCGGAACCAGTGAGAGATACAGTACAGATGAGAGAAGGACCAGATTCAATATGGACGAAACTTTGGAAAAAACCAGAAGAGGAAGGAAAGTTAATGCACTAGCAGCAGCAATTGTATACTATAAAGACTACGACGGAACAAGACGGCCAACGCAAACCGTGAAAGCGATATACTCACAAATGAGAGTGAGAGCGAACAGCGAGAAGAGACAAACGATATCTAATTAAGATTAAAAGTATTTCCGCCGGCAGCAAGAAATTGCCGCACAGGATTTTATTTTCGGGAACGCAGAACTCCGTGATAGTAACTGCATCTCTACGCAAAGGAACTCGGCAAATGGAAAAGGAGAGACAGCGAACGGAACACCTGAGGAATTCCCACCTGCAAGATTTAGATTAATATCGAATGTCAGAAACCAAGCAGTAAACAGATTGAAGGATTACGACATTGAAATAGATAAAGATGAAAGGGAGGCGAGAAAGTAACGATAATATAGAGTTTCGAGATCCAGCGAACTATATGGGAAGGAAACTCTAAGAGAACTTCGAGGAGAGGATTAACTTCAAAGGAAATTCAAGGGCGCAGATTTACAGTCAGGTATTGTCAAACAGCAAGGGGAATAATGTGTTGAGAAGCAAAGCTTCACACCATACAGGTCAGATATTAAAAGCTAAAGCATAAGGAAAATGTCTGTACAACAGAAAAGAGTCCGAAAATGAAGTATAATTACAACCAGCGTGGAAGAATATTTAGATCGACCAAACGGCATATATGCTATTTGAGAGTGATACTCCAAAAATCGAGAAAATATCAAGGAAGGTTAGCTAATAATTAGATCGGTACGCTCGACACAAGCTAATCCGAGCAATCAAGCGTACCAGAGAAAATAAAGAGAATCGCAATAATCACTAATAAGAGCAGCCATTTTGGGCGCATCATGATGTACATGTGCAAAATGTTGATTTTATATTCCTTGTACATATGGCACATGTGAAGCTGTGGGTTAAAGTGATATATGTCCGTATGTAGTAAGCGTCAACGGGGCGGATCAAAGGATTCGTTTCGCTGATCAGTAATGAAAAACAGAGTAATGTGTAAAATGTAATAAAGAAAATGTAAAAACAAAAAATCAAAAATCAAATCACAAATACGAGTTACGATGTTAATATGGTTTATAATGATAACTTTTGTATGATTGAGAGAGAATGATTTATATTTTTCAGAAACTATAATTGAACAAAGCGAGATACAATCAAGGTTAGAGAAACTTGAAACATAGGACAACAGAGTCAAAAACGAAAAACCAATCCGAACAGCTAAAAGAGATAAAGATGGATGGCAACAAAGGTCGATTGAGATTGAAGAAATTGTTTTAACAGCGTAGAAGGAACTACTGAGGATACGTTTAAATGATAAAATGAATAGAGAGAATTGGCAACAAACATGGATGCGGAGGAACAATGAACCAATACCAGACGGAGAAGAGTAGTGAAGAATCCCCCAAAATCAAACAGAATTTAAATCAAGAAGAATCGAATGTTTAGAGCAGACAAGCAGGTCACAATGAGATAGACGATTACGAGAAGTAATAAAGATAAGAGCGGAGATAAGAGAAGGAAGAGATATAAAATCATACAGTCATGAAGAAGAGATAGAAGCAAAGATAAGACCCAATTATCGAATGGAAGACCCAACGATAAAGTCTGGAACAAGCCAAAGAATGGGCAAAACGTCAAGCACTTCATGGAAACGAGTGGTACGGGAGAAGGAACATGCACGAATAACTGGGAAGCACGCTGCAGACATTAATATTCGCAAATAACGGGAACAAGATCGACAGAGCTTACTACAAAGCCAAATGGGGAGAACGCGAAGAAAAAAGTCGAAAACTAGAATCAAGGGCCAAACTATCAAGGAAATAAGAGAGCCAGAGATGGAAGCTAGGCGATGTGTGACTCAGATAACTGATCAGGCAGCAAATGGAATAGCAATGTAGAATATTGGAGACGCCAACGCCAAAACAGTTCAGATCCATAGTAAACTGTAGCAGAAAAATTCGTGTTCCAAAAACCGAGTGAAGAAATGCAATCGAGCAGGACGAGCTACCGACAAAAACAAACAACAATGGGAAAGCGGAGTCAAGGAGAAGCAATAAAAGGAAGCGAAAAATGGAAGGCATTCCAAGGGCCAAGAAGATAAGATGTTACCCAAGGATAATGGAATTGGAGATTGGGGTTGGGAACAAGTCGAATGCAAAACCAACATCGAGAACCGTAACGAACAGGTCCAAAACGAATTTCGGGAGCAATTACAAGCACAATGAGAAGGCTCAGGAAACCGACGGACCTTCGGAATGGGTCAGACAACTTAAACCAAAAAATTAGTAGAAACACTAAACGAACTGGACCGACGAAAAAACGACAAAACAGCAGTTAGACGAAAGAATACACAGAACTCCAAACAGGATTGTTTGAACGGACTTCGAGGAGTTGTGGTTTCAAGAAATCAAGCTGAGACATCCTAGAGTCAATAGAACGATTAAAGGCGAGGTCGAGGCGGAAATGACTAATAACGGGATTATGAGGAAATGAGAAGACCTGAGAAAAGAGTATTGAAAACTAAAGGCGTTAGAAACACGCATCACTTAGAACGCAGTAGAAAAAACTGACGGAAACGTCGGAATACCTTGCCTATCTCTTAGAGAAAAACGATTACACTATCCAAACATCTGCAGTGAAGGGTAAATACCTTGCAGCACCGGCACATCCTGCTCATGCCGTTTTTACCAGCGGAAATACCACCCAGTACCCGCTGATTCGGGGAGCGGAGACCAGTGGTATGAAGTACAAGGAAAAATTTGTAAGTGTAAAGATAATAAAATTGATAAAAAGTGTGAAAACAAAATTGTATCGATGTCTATTAGCATGAATTCGATGTAGAATCGAATGAATTAGGCGGAGATGTATACCAAGTCCAATTTAACTAGTACAACCAATCGAAAAGGACCCACTAATTTTATGTAAAGTGGAGCCGAAGAAAAGAGTGGCAGAGATAGTGGAGGAACAGAATCAGGAAATCGCCCGGATCAACCACAGCTAATACAATTCAAAAGTGTCAATTGTAGTTGAACGGAATAACATCCAGATGGGATAACAGAGCTCAAGAGAGAAAATAACGATTGAGACTGAGAATTGCTGAGATAAAACCTCGTGTAGTCTGGAAGGTATTGGAAACCGCAAGCGAAGAAAGATGAGAAACAGAAGAAAGCGAACAAAGATACGTAATACAACTAGAAGATAGTTGTAAAGAAGCTAGAGAGATAAAGCAAAATCATCAACAGACTCAGGATGAAATAAAAGCGTTACAGAACACTCCAAGTATCGAGCGAAAGTTGGAAAAAACAGACAGCTAGATAATTGTAAGCGCCAACTCAAGAAAACAAACAAAAGAAAGAAAACCTCCAATGAATCCCAAAAAAAGGTATTAAGAAAACAAAAGAAGACTAAAAGAACTCAAACTAACCCGAGCGATTATAACAGCCCAAGTCCTGATAATGAGATTTTCGAAAATCGGGACAAGAAGAGTGCGAGAATCACTTCAATATGGAAAAGGAAAGAGTAAAAGGGCTAAAATCCACTGTAAATTAATGAAACAATATGTAAATAAAATAAATTGTTAGTTATACCGAAACTAGAGTCATTGATGCCCAAAAATGTGGTCATGATAATATATGATGGAGAATACAACATGAAAACCCTTGGAGAGATGCGAGAACCAACCCTTTCAGAAGAGAAGACAGCACCTGCGCAGAACTTTAAAGAGATTTGCAGAAACCCGAAATGAGGTGTAACAGATAACCTCAAGGTATTCAGATGCCCCACGAAGAGAACAAGGCGAATTAAACAGATATCGAAAACCAAGCAATGGTACAAATCTATTGAAAATATGACGAAATATCCGAATAAATTGAGACCTGGAAGATAAGAAAATCCTAGAAATCATAACCAGACAAATCCAAAAGAAGCTATGGAAACCCAACAAAACCTATCCGGAAATTCAAAATCGTCTAGCAATCAAAAAGCGACAAGAAAGCACGTATGACAGAAAAGTGAACCTGTACAAAATTCTGTCAATGAATTATCTACCACTTAGTTCATCCAATATGATACTCCTATTGCTTGTTCTATCTCGGACCTAACGAAAAATAACAAGACAAATCCCATCGAAATTCAGAGAAGACTGGCTCAACAATCCGGAATATCAGAGACCAACACTTTTGAAACTCTCGCATTTTCTATCAATCACCCTCAAGATCAATCCAGCTCGAAAGTTTTAACCCAGCCGTCAGTGTTCGTTTCGAAACAAATACAACTGAATTTACATTGATTATTCATTGATTTGTTACTGACCTTACTAACTTCATTGATTACATTGATATTAAACTGAACTACCATTTTATTTGATTATTACAGTAGCCGACCTTAAGTCCATCTTTCCTTGTGATGTTACCTTACCGTAGATACTCTTTATGAATGTGAATGCGAAAATAAAATGTATTATCTATTTTGAAAGACTTGAATTGCGGGTCGCTTTATGGACCGGTGTTTTTCTTTGGCCGGAACACGTACGGCCTTGGAAAATGTTAAATGAATCGGTACACAATGCAAACATACATGCAAATTAAAATAACCTATTAAACACCAATTATACCCTAACGAAATATGAGAAAAGATAATTAAATTTTAAATAATAACCTAAAATCATTAAAATAATACACAATGCAACAAGATTCGCACGATACAAACAAATATAACACGGAGAACCACATTCGGACCGAAAATTTGATTTTAAAGTTAATAAAAGTCATTGAAAATGATTTAATCAAAATTTGAATTAGATAATATCAAAAGAATTCTAAATAAAATA
This sequence comes from Schmidtea mediterranea, assembly GCA_022537955.1. Classification (NCBI taxonomy): domain Eukaryota; kingdom Metazoa; phylum Platyhelminthes; order Tricladida; family Dugesiidae; genus Schmidtea; species Schmidtea mediterranea. The sequence continues at coordinate 169,161,097 of CM039680.1, forward strand.
TATATAAAATTAAAAAATAATTAAAATAAGAATAGTCACTGACATAAAAGTTCGATTTGTTTTACTAATCAAAATTAATGCAGGTTAGGGACAGAAAATGGTATAATACGATTGCTTTTCAATAAATTTAACAAACCTTTTTTGAACTAAGTTTTTGCGAATTTTAAATCTACGTCAAATCAATTTTTAGGTGAGAGTGTTATTGGAACTCTCTTCACGTCACATCCTCGCACCTCGGTAGAGCTCTGCTTGGATGTCGGCGTGGGGAGAGATGCATTTTTATGATATTTTATTTTATGGAGGATTGTATGGTAACTTCTTGTGGTTACTTAATACATTATATATTTATAAGTATTATTTTTTATGCATTTATAATTTAATTGTCGAATTTTTTCCGGCCACATCCGCACATATCAAGTTAGTAATCACACATAACTCAGACTCGTGTAAGCGCGTGGAAATCGCCAAATGATCTGTGCCCGTGAAAGCCCGCGTTGCGGAACACATTGGGTTGGACGTTCAATTCATCCATATGAAGAAACGAGATACAGGAAGAGGTCCTTTGGCTACTATCTCGTTTCTCGTTTTCTGTAAAATCGACCTAAATTATTTTACCCACGGCTCAAAATCATCACACCGAGTAGTCCAGTGGGCACTGACATTAATGTATTAAATAAAGTGCGTCTAGGCTTATTAAAGGAGAGGACGGGGAATAGAAATTTAACTGAATTTCGGTTTGATATGAATAATTAATTAGTTGGTCCATGAAATGAATTAAAATCGGTGATGTAAATTTACTAATAGTATCTACTTGCTATAATGTTTTAGTTGTTAAGCACCAAGAAACTTGTATAAAACCCAAAAATGACCCTAACGAGTTTCCAATGGACCATACCTATACTCAAATCGCGAATCAAAGGAAAGACCAAAATTTATATTAATATCACAAAGCTTAAGACATATCTTGCTTACTACTGACATCGAATTTGACCTCTTCAGTTAGAATACACCTCCAGGTTACAGGTGCATTTCAAACACATTTTTCAGCAGCGGCATTCTTCT
>CM039680.1:169162258-169362106 GCA_022537955.1 Schmidtea mediterranea
TGTTTTGTTGAGAGAGATTTGAAGTTGGTACAATCCCAACTCGAGAGTAATAGTAGCACCGCCAAAAATATTTGCGAACTCACAGAATTGTGCCAGTGCAAGCAGATTCAAGCCAGTTAATAATCGCAAAGTGGGATATACCAAACAAAAGAATCTGGAACGAGCCAGAGAACATTTTACTATTCCCAGCGCAAAGGCAAGCAATTATTATCCAATATTGTGACAATAACAGGAGGTAAACAATATGCGAGAAAAACCCAACTACGAATTGTTACTCATCACCAGATCATTTCAACATGCTACAGCTAATATGATGAATAAGCCATTGGGGAAGATTCTTGATTCGGACAAATTGGCAGAAATTTTAGGAATAATATTCATTATTCAAATCGTAAGAGTGATCTCCCAACACAAATGTTAGGCATGTTTTATCGATATATACAAAAAGAGAAGGAAAAATTCATCTGGAAAATGGCAATTGGATTCTACCGTTTTTAGCGAAGGACAATGGTGTTACATGGAACACCAAAAGATATCCACAGATAAAAAGAGATTAGTAGGAATTTCTAACGAAAATATGACGGTACCGATGAAGAAGTCGGACGAAAAATTCAAAGCAATATTGAGATGGAAGCCGAGAAAACCAGAATGAAACGGCAGGAAAAACGAGCAACTGGAGGGCGATGGAATGACTTCAAAGATGATAGCAGTGATAACAGTGGACAACACGAAATCAAGGAAGGAACACAGATGCTAACTCAAGAAGCAGCTCAAACAGTGGGAAATCGGAAGACAAAGACATAGTGGAACATAATCATCACCACAGTATATGATGTTTAAAGAAGCAGCAAATCAGTAGAGAGAAATAACGCCAGGTAGAACGACACGTGCGATACAAGACCAACATACACTACGAAAATTTATCCGGTACTATTTACGAACCAAATTGGGCAGACTGGTACCAAAAACCAGCCAAAGATCGAGTAAGTGTGGATCAGGACCGGAAACTCGAACTATAGCTAATTGTTACAAAACGTAGCGTGGGGACAACATTAACGGTTACCCATAGAAACTAAATGGATAGAGATAAAAGCAATGATTATACCGGAGCAAACATCTCAGCAATAAAAATGGATAAAATACCAGGAAGATTGCTGGACCATGTTTATAGAAGAAGCTACATGGATGTAATAACTAAGCAAAGAATCGATAAACAGTCTCGGAAAAAATCTGGTCGATATTGAATAAAAAAATGTGAAAAATCAATAGTATTTAGCAGTCATCAGGAGATTAAAGCGCAGATTTATTAATGGAACAGATCTCAGCCAGAATTATTAAAAGAAATAATAATAGATCTAGGATCGATGAGTTGAGGGATAAAACCGGGACTAATATGAACAGGTTTAAGAATCAGAAGTTGCGATTTTCAGAGAAAATAGTGGTGCCAGGGTGCACACAAATGATTTGTTACGTAAAGTGAACGTAGTAAACCAGAGGTGAAATGATTTTCGAACCTAACCACAAATTTGAGAAAAAGAAAGAACTACTCTAGCAGAGAGATTAGTATATGTAAACGATAACAGTGAGATTCCGATCAACATTACTAATTTCGATGAGGAAGATAAGTCATTTACGAAAACGAAAAAGATTGGGAAACTAACACCGATGATGGACATTGAACTCCCAGCAACGAAAAACCGAGGGGGAACTGAGGAGGAATTATGGACAATCGACAGATCAGCTACTAAATTAAACGAAGAAAGACAATTACAAAAACTGCAAATGGATTAAAGATATATTTGCAGCACCGGACTTGTGATCTTCGGTACAAGCGATGTGACGGAACACACGATACCATTAACAGATGATACCCCCAATAAACACTACCGGCCTTATCGATTAGGCAGAAGCTCAGAAGTCCGTTGCCGAAAAAGAAGTCCAAAAAGTGTTAGGACGCAGTTTGAGTTAATCGAAAACCAAGTTGCTCGCCATTGGCAATTTTCAGTGTCATTGTAAAAGAAAAAGACGAAACCACAACGATTCTGTATAGCTATCGACAACTCAATGCAGTAACGAAGCGGGATACATACCGTACAGATAAATAACGATGATGTTTAACAAACTTACACGGAGCAGCTTTATTTTTACATTCGCTAGATTTTAAAAAAAGTGGTTATTGCAAATAAAAGGTCAAGAGGAAGACATAGAAAAACTGCTTTTACAATCGGAAAAGACTATATCAATTCAAGAAAATGCTTTCGGATTAACCAATGCACCAGCTCATGTCAGAGAGTATGAACTTTGTAACTCCGGCATCAAACAATGCATCGGCTATATATTTGATGATTTATTAATTTATTCTAGACCTTTCGAGCAACATCTAAAGATATTCGAAAACGTATTTCGTTCGATTGAGACAATGGAAGCTTAAAATGAAACCCTTCAAATGCGATTGGCAACAGAAAGAAGTCACCTTTTAGCCGCACAATTGTGTCGGCAAAGGGCAAAGAACCAGACCCAAGAATATATTGAGAAAGACTAAGAATTTGCCCAGTACCAAAAAACAGTCACGCAAGTGCAAGGATTCTTTAGGCTATGGTGATATTATCGAAAGGTTCATCAAGATGTTATGCAACCATCGCGAAACCATACAGAATTAACCAAAAGATTGCCCCATTATATGGAGAAGGAACAACAAAACAGGCCTTTGAAACACTTAGAGAAACTACATATCAGCACCGATACTCGAACACCCAGATTTTAAAAGGCCGTTTTTGCTTGTTAGCGACAGGACGCAAGCGGATATGCATCTGGAGCTAGTCCTAGGGACAATGGGACGTCAGAAAAGGGAACGGAGTTATTGGATATTTACAGTCGAACATTTCAAAAACATGGAAGATTACTCTTGCTGACTGAAAGAGAGGCACTAGCAATTAATCCAAGCTAATTAACACTTCAAATATTTGGTATGGGTCACGAGATATGTAATTCACTACGAATCATCAACCATTTAGTATGGTTAGGCCAACACACAAAGAGAGCCTCTAGTTAGATTAATGAGGATTGGGGCAATGGCAGTTGCCAATAATACTTCACCATATATCAAATTTCAAATCAAGAAAGGGCAAACGCCAACCAGACGATGTATGTCAAGATTCGTATTTTGAGGAAACTAATGGATCATGATGTAAGAGAATTATGCATGATATTCGCAGAAGATATCGACTTTCACAAACTGAGAAACGAGCAGAAAAGAATACGAGGAGTTTGAAAAACAATAATTCGAATTTATGGAAACTTAATGATATGAAAATCTTCCACAAACAAATAGTAAATTAGAGAACATATGGAGAAAACACAGACAACGATATCATGGAGAAGGATGGTTATTATAATGGATCGTTGGAGAAACGACACTCATGTTACCAGAGAGTAGACGAAAAGGGTACTATCAATACCACGATGGAAAACTTGGAGGGACACATGTTCAGCAAAAAGACGGAAGCGAAGACTACGCCAAAAATATTATATGGCCAAATATCGGAGAAGATGTAAAAGGATGAATTAAGAATTGCTGATAATGTGCAACCAGGAAAAACACAGGAGCCAAATTGAAAGCACCATTAAAACCAATGCCATCCCACCAGAAACCTATGACGATGAATCAGCATGATGTAGTGGACCATACCAGAAACCAACGATGGAAATTATCTATATATTGGTAGTAACAGATTATTTATCAAAAATTTCCGGAAGCAATTTGCAATACCAGACCAGAAAGCTAGAACAATAGCGAGAATCCTAGTAGGAGAAATATTGCTGTAGATACGGAACCCCAAACAGATCCTAACCGATCAAGGAACCAACTTTCATTGAGCGAAATCATAGAGGAAGTAACAAATTACTTCAGAATTGCGGAAATGAGAACATCACCATACCATCCGCAAAACAAGGACAAACCGAACGATTTAACGGCATATTAATGAAATGATGTCAATTATGTAAGAGACATCAAAAGGATTGGGAAGATATATAATCATATGCCTTATGCCTATAGATTGTCGATACACTCAGCTTACCAAAATGAGCCCATTTAAAACTAATGTATGCAGAGAAAATGCAACATGCCGATAGACTGGAGTATCAACCGCCGATATCACCATACATGGAAATTTGATTGATTATGTAACAGGGATCAAAGGAGCGAATGCAAGAGATCTGGAACACGGCAGGTATGAATATTAGATTCAACGCAGGAAAGCTATAAAGAATTGCACGATAAAAAGCAGAGACGTACGCGAGCATAACATTTCAGGTGGAGATCTGGTAATAATCGCAACACAGAAATTATCAGGAGTAGCCAGAAAAACTAAAGAAGTGGTAAAGGGCCATATGAGATAATGTACGTGAACGAGAATAACGGTCGAGTTAAATTGCCTCACTACCCACTCACTAGGGTCTTATTTACATAAACGTGAGCAGATGCTAAAGCAATACCTAGAACATAACAAGGAACCAGAAAATCGGAGGTATGCAAATAGATCACAAACCAACACTTGAGTATTAACGGACTAACGATAAGTCGAAAAAAATAGAAGCGACATCAATAACATTGCGGAAAGAACCAAACCAGATGAATCTAAAATAACTCTAAACGCGACCCAAGACAATGTAGACAAAGTATGGATATAAATTAGTTAAAACCATAGAAAATAATGCCAGGAATGGGTCGAAGGAAAAGGATGAATGAGAATAGTAAATAAGGCGGGACAAAATCGCAAGTGATTAACGCTAAAAGGAGCTGAAGCCAACCCAGAAATGGATTCGCGATCAAAGAAAGTATAACCGATGATCTTCACCATGGCAGATTGTAGAAGAAATGACCTCGACCATATTGCAGACAACCAGAACATCAAAGAAAATGGATATAATTCAATTTATGCGAAATGCGGACACAGCTTCCAATATACCAAACGAAGAGGGACAACACACTGACTCTTCGACTTGCAGTTTGCAGACAAGTGCTTCTTTTCTCGAGAGAATACCTATACGCTTATCCTCGTTCAAAGAGAAGCTAGGTGGGAAAATAACTGTACCTACACTATTGCCACTCGACAAATCGAGACAAGCAGAGTGCAATATAATTTATAACCACCAACGCGACAATAAGAGAAAGAGAAATGATGGGCAAAACGATTTCAAAACATTTGGGAAGCTATCGACGCCAAACAAGACGAAGCAGCAGCCAATCTGATGAAAAATGGACCTATGAAGGTCCACCACTTAAAATATTCGACTTTAAACTATATGGTAACGGAACAGGAAATTGTTCTATTAAAGGAAAAATATTATGCCCACTTAATCCATTCCAAAGGACAATAAAAAGCCAATGCTGAAATGGGAAAGACTGAATTCACCAATCAAATCAAAGAAACAATTACGAATTGGAGTAGAAAAGGAACAGTTATTAATAGATTAATACATAGAATGGGCATCGGAAAGCAAATAAGATTTCAAAAACGAGCAAACAAGAATTAAAAGAGAGGCGCATCAAAAGCAAGAATAATAAAGGTATACGAGGAAATAATTGAAATAATAAATGTCGAGGACCGGACATTTCAAGGAAACCCGGATGGAAATAATAATGGAGCAAGGAGTAATAACAGCAGCAAACCAAGTTGATCAAGATACTAACCAAATGCGGGGGACGAAATAAATCCGCACAACAAGAGAAAAAGAACTCATTCCAACGAAGAACGGCAAGAATCAAACAACAACAACAACGAGAGGGAAAACAAAACCAAGGGATGCTGTTTACCACAAAGAAAGACTACAACAAAGAAAAAATCAAAACGACCGACCCTGCTAAAAAATATGTATACTAATTACGTCACATAAGTTAACAGAAAGCTGAGCGAAAAACATCACGAAGGAAATAAAAATTCGTTCAAATACGAACAATAAATGATAAAGGAATCTCAAGTAAAGGAATATGCTTACAACTGACAATGAGAATACTAGCATAAGTTGTCAATTCTGACTCAATAGGAAAACCAGGGGAAAGGATGGAAATACGATCCGAAAATCATCATCATGTCAGACCACCAAAGACGTATGTAGAGACGCTACAAAGACGGGAAACGTAAGAATCAAGTAGAGCCAGGGATAGGCAAATTGCGAATAATAAAGGCAGGATAGGAAAACCATTGAAAAGTGTGTTATACAAAATAGGAATTATCGATTGTTGGAAAAAGAACTGAAAGCAGAAAGAAATGCGAATGGGATAGTCTAGAGGGCCAATGGCAGAATATATTGAATATTGTACCAACAACGACAGTAATAATAACTGTACATTACCAAAACTCGAGGGATCGAAAAATTCACAACACAAAAGAAGAAGCCATATCAAACGTCGAGCACGAGAAAATAAAGAAATAATAATTAAAATAGAATCAACCAAAGTGGGAGAAGAGATAATATCGAAATATGGGCAAGCGGAACCCATTACGAAGTTTGTATATTTTGAAACCAAAAGAACGGAACGATGATGAAAGAATCAAATTGCCAGTCAAAATGAGGAATATCAAAATCCAAAAAAATACCGCATCCCAACCAAAAGGAAACGTTGGAAGTATTATAGTGCACGTTTCAAAAAGATGAGATGTATTACTGGAAATCAATAACAATAAAATTACTAAGTCAACTACGACAAAGGCCATCCAGAAAAAGAAACAAAGAGAAGAGCCATTCCAAACGTCAGATTTAGAGAAAGCAAAGCAGTAATAATTAAATATTAGATCAAATGCGGTAAATGGAGAAGAAATACTAATAGAGAACACATGTGAAACCCATCACAAAAATCTTGCGATTACGAACCAAAGGTAATGAAACAGTAAAACAAAAGAATCCTCAATCGCGAAACAAGCAAAACTATAAAATGTAATCAAAAGTTATCGCAGTCCCAACGAAAAGAAACTCGGGAACATTGTAATAAAACATCCAAAAGGATAACTCAGAACATTGGAGAACGATAACAAGAAAACCACCCAAGTTCAAATGCGACAGATCAACGCCATACAAAACAATTCGAGAGAAACCAAGAAACGAGACATGACAAAAAGGAATGCCTATTGGACGACAACCACCTTTCAATTCACGGAAGCATTACAACTCCTGAGAAAGCACTCAAAAATGTACAACCGAAAGAACACAGAATAATGGAGGACAACGTAAACGCAGAGAAACACAAAGCCATGCAGTCCTAACGAAAAAGAATTACATGATTTAAAATAGATCTGATAGATTAACAACAGCGGTAGTAAGCAGCCCGTAGTATGCTGATAATAGGTCCAACTAGTAAGAATTACTAAATGCAAACAGAAACCAACGAGGAAAAAGATTATGACAGCAGTAGAAAAATCAACTACGATAATCGAATTAGGGACAATACGATGCGGAAAAGAACCGAGGAATATGAAAATAATAGGAAATTCAGGTACAAGCGGACTTTGGTTTAAAGGAACCGCCCATTATTGAACACCACAATGGTCAAACGATTTGATGTATATCAGATAACAACGAGAGATACGGGGATATACGGGACACTGCGGTATAAGAGTCCCCGGAGACAATGGTGTAAAACAAAAGAAGAGACGCTGTTATATTAGGTGTAAAATATTATAGTATAACAGTATAATAGTATATTTTATAAAATATTGTACAAAATGCGTCAGAACAGTAATTCAAACAGGAGAGAATGCCGATTGGAATTTAATGATGTTTATTAACCAACAGATGGATCCGAATAATACAAATCAAACAAAAACAATCAGAATTACCACCGTTCATAGAAGCGATACAAAACCGGACAGCTGCCAACGTACCCATAGAAATGTGGAATTAGATCGTGGAATATATCAAGATCAATGAATCGACGGCAACATGGAGAACGACAATGCGAAATTCAATGACACTAATAACAACAATGCGCAACTCAGTGGACAAATACTCTCTAGTTATTAACGGAGAGTGTTGAACAGAGGTTACAAACCAGCTATAAGGACTAGAGAGCAACAAAAGAACCATACTTACAATTACAAAGAATAAACGAACAATTAGCAGATCAAATTAGATGTGAAGTGAACGAAATAGAAGATTACGTAACAGCCCAACAACACGTAGATTCCAGCAAGTTTGGGTGGAAATGGATAATCGATGCCAGAATTCACCCCATTAACCGGAATTCAACAGTGGAGTAAAAAAATAAAGCGTACCTTGTAAAATATTATAAATAAAACGATAGAAGTAAAGCAACGTCGAGTAATCAGAAAAATTTTGTAGATATGCAGTACAATCATCGAGAGTGGAATAAGAGAAGCGAGAATCCATCTGAAGCTTACGAGACGAATAATGATAGACAAATATTTAGAGTGAGTGAAAACGAATAAAAGAAAACTAAAATGTTGAAATTGCAAATAATTACTGATTGGAGCGAGACAGACGAAAATTGTGATGCAGCAATATGACAGATTGTACGATAGAAGTGATAGAAACAAAAATATTTTAAAATTCCCTGGAATGTGACGAAACGTTTGAAGGAGAATAAATATCCCACAACAAACGGATTTAAAGCAACCAACCAAAGAAATTAATTAATCTTATTGTACCAATGCCGAGGCAGCCGAATGCGGAATCGAGAGGGATTTGATGAAGGAAGCCGAAAAGTACACCAAATTGAAAGCTCGAAAATAATGAAACATTAATGTAAAAATGCCTAACCATTACAACGACAAAAGATTGAAAGAACACCATAAAGTGTTGCATCAATGAGAGAAAAAATGGCGAATCTTGTGGAGTTATCGGAGCGAGGGAGGATAAAAATATTAAATGGAACATCGGAAATCCAAAAGAGAACAAATATGTAGTTCTATTACGAAGGAAATATGGCGGCAAACATTGCGACAGGAAAGATAAAGATTTCAAATTAAAAGAACATTGGAACGAATGTATCGGCAAACCAGTTCAAATGCCCGTTAGGAATTATTCAATTGGTCAAGCAACAACTACCATTGCGGAAAATGCAAAAAGCATATGATAGAAAACAGTATAGAGCATACCGAAATCATGATGAAAACGATAGGAATGTTGGCATGGGAGGTAAAAAGCCTACGAACAGAAATAGATGCACAAAAGGCACTAATGAGAGAAATATTAGAATCCAGAAAGAATTTTGAGAAAAGCCAAGGAAATACACTCAAGAAAATGGTCGAAATGGAAAAGAAAATGCAACAGATGACCAACAGCATAAAGGAACTAGAGATAACCAGCTCTGTAGCCAGAAAATACCCTACAGCACCATTTATATGGAAAATAACCGAATTCGCAGAAAAACTCCAGAGAGCAAAAGATGGAACACAGAGAATTCTAGATAGTCCGCCGATATATAGTTGGGAGAATGGATATAAATTGGGTATTAGACTATATCCAAATGGAGATGGAAATGCAACAGGCACCCATATCAGTGTCTTCGTTAGAGTAGGAAGAGGAGAATATGACGAGCTATTGACATGGCCTTTCAAACAAAATATGATAATAACAATGAAAGGACAAGAGGAATATCGTAACACAATCAGAACAGGAAATGAACCACAGATGGGAAGACCAACAACTGACTGGAATACGGCAATTGGTACACCACGTTTCTATCCACAACAACGATTAAGAGGAGAAGGATTCTTGCGAGAAGATAATTTGTATATAAAATTAGAAGTAGAGAAGCCAGACAAGACGTTGTAAAGAGAAAAAGAAAGTGTAAATAAAATGTAAATAAAATAATAAAAAATCAAATAAAAATCAAAAATACAAATAATCAGAAAAATCAGAAAAACAAAAATTCAAAAATAATGACGATATTTAGATGGCAAGCGGAACCAGTGAAGAGATAACAGTACAGATGAGAGAAGGACCAGATTCAATATGGACGAAACTTTGGAAAAAACCAGAAGAGGAAGAGAAAGTTAATGCACTAGCAGCAGCAATTGTATACTATAAAGACTACGACGGAACAAGACGGCCAACGCAAACCGTGAAAGCGATATACTCACAAATGAGAGTGAGAGACGAACAGCTGAGAAAAGAGGAACAAAGATATCTAACATTCAAAGATAATAAAGTATTTACCGACCGGCAAAGCAAAGAAATGGCCGCACAAGGATTTTATTTTACGGGAACGCCAGAACTACCAGATGAAGTAACATGCATCTACTGCAAAGGAAAACTCGCAAAATGGGGAAAAGGAGAGACAGCGAAACGAGAACACCTGAGGAAATTCCCAACCTGCCAATTTAGAATTAATATCGATGTCAGAAACCAAGCAATAAACAGATTGGAAGGATTACGACAATTGGAAATAGATAAAGATGAAAAGGGAGGCGAGAAAAAGATAACGATAATAAAGAGTTTCGAAGATCCAGCAGAACTAATATGGGAAAGAGAAACTATAAAGAGAACATTCGAGGAGAGGATTAAAACTTTCAAAGGAAATTCAAGAGCAGCAGAATTTGCAAGTCAAGGATATTGTCAAACAGCAAGGGGAATAATGTGTGAAGGATGCAAAAATCAACAACCAATACCAGGTCAGAATATTAAAAAGCTAAAGCATAAAGGAAAATGTATGTACAAACAGGAAAAAGAGTCCGAAAACATAGAAGTAATAATTACAAACCAGCAAGTGGAAGATATTTTAGATCGACCAAAAACGAGAACCATAATGCTATTATCAGGAGTAGATACTCAAAAAATGAGAAAAATAATCAAGGAAAGGTTAGCTAATAACTTAGAATGGTACGACTCGACACAAGCAATAATCCGAGCAATCAAGCGATACCAAGAGAAACCTAAAGAGAATCGCAATAAATCAATAATAAAAGAAGCCATTTTGGAGCAGCATCAATGTGTAACATGTTGGCAAAAACATGTTGAAATAATTTATATTCCTTGTGGACATATGGTCACATGTGAAGCATGTGGGTTAAAAGTCGATATATGTCCAGTATGTAGAAAGCCGATCAACGGGCGGATCAAAGGATTCCGTTTCGCTGATCAGTAAATAGAAAAACAAGAGTAATGTGTAAAAATGTAAATAAAGATAAATGTAAAAACAAAAAAAAATCAAAAAAATCAAAAATCACAAAAATACGAGATACGATGTAAATTATGGTTTAAATAATGATAAATTTTGATATGATTGAGAAGAGAAAATAATTGATATTAATATTCAGAAACTATAATGAACCAAAGCGAGATAACAAATCAAAGAGTAGAAGAAGTTGAAACGGAGAATAAAGAGTCAAAGACAACGATAAAAAGCCAACCCAAACAACTAAAAGAGATGAAAGAGGAAGCAGAGCAATGGCAACAAAGGTCATTACGATTGAAAGAAATGTTAACAGCAGTAGAAGGAGAACTACTGAGGGATACGTTAAAGATAAAAATGATAAGAGAGGAATTGGAACAACAAACAATGGATGCTGGAGGAAACAATGAACCATACCAAAGACGAGAGGAAGAGCTAGTGAAAGAATCCACCCAAAATCAAACCAGAATTATAAATCAAAGAAAAGAAATCCGAATGTTAGAGCAAGACAAGCAGGATCAACAAAATGAGATAGAAAGATTACGAGAAGTAATAAAAGATAAAGAAGCGGAGATACAAGAAGAAGGAAAAGAGACTATAAAAATCATACATCAAATGCAAGAAGAGATAGAGCAAATAAGAACCCAATATCGAATAGAGAAGACCAAGATAACAAGTATGGAACAAGCCAAAGAATGGGCAAAACGTCAAGCACTTCACTGGAAAACGAAGTGGTACGGAGAGAAGGAACATGCAAGGAATAACTGGGAAGCACGCGCCAGACATTATATTCAGCAAATAACCGAGGAACAAGATCGAACAAGAGCTTACAAAGCCAAATGGGAGAACGCGAAGAAAGAAGTCGACAAACTAAGAAATCAAGGGCCAAAACCATCAAGGAAAATAAGAGAGCCCAGAGATGACAGACAAGAGAGAATGTTGACTCAGATAACTGATCAGGCAAGAAAATGGCGAATAGAATGTAGAATATTGGAGAACGCCAACGCAAAACAGTTCAATCACATAGTGAAACTGGAGCAGGAAATCGTGTTCCAACAAACCAGAGTGAAAGAAATGCAAATCGAGCAGGACGAAGCTCACCGACAAAAACAAAAACAACAATGGGAAACGGAGATCAAGGAGAAAGCAATAAAAAGAGAAGCGAAAAAATGGAAGGAACATTACCAAGAAGCCAAGAAAGAAATAAGACTGTTACCCAAAAGGATAATGAATATGGAAGATTGGGAGTTATGGGAACAAGTCGAAGTGCAAAACCAAACAATCGAGAAACGTAACGAACAGGTCCAAAAACTAGAATTTCGGGAGCAAATCAGACAAAGCACAATGAGAAGGCTCAGGAAAACCGAAACGGACCTCCGGAAATGGGTCGGACAACTAAATCAGAAAATATTAGAAACATTAAACGAACTAACTGACGAAAAACGACAGAAACATCAGTTAGATGAAAAAATAACAGAACTCCAACAGGAGGTAAACGGACATCGAGGAGTTGTGGTATCCAAAGAAATCCAGCTGAGACATCAACTAGAAGTCAATGAACGATTAAAAGGACGAGTCGAGGCGGAAATAGAAACGATAAAACAGGGATATGAGGAAAATGAGCAGAACCTGAGAAAAGAGATTGAAAAACTAAAGGCGTTAGAAAACACGCATCACTTAGAAACGCAAGTAGAAGAACTGACGGAAAACGTCGAATACCTTGCCTATCTCTTAGACGAAAAGATACAAATATCAAACACTCTGCGTGAAGAGGTAAATACCTTGCAGAACCGACCACCAATCCTGCTCATGCCGTTATACCCAGCGGAAATACCAACCCAAGTACCCGCTGATTCGGGGAGACGGACGAAACAGTGGTATGAAGTAAAAAGGAAAAATTTGTAAAAAGTGTAAAAAGATAATAAAAATGATAAAAATGATAAAAACAAAAATTGTAATCGATGTATATTTAGCATGAATTCGAATGAAATAGAAATCCGAATGAATCTAGAAGACGGAGAATGTATACCAAGTCCAATTTAACTAGTACAACCAATCGAACAAGACCCACTAAAATATTATAGTAAAAGGTGGAGAGCCGAAAGAAAAGAGTGGCAAGAGATAGTGGAGGAACAAGAATCAGAAATCGCCCGGATAAACCAACAGCTAATACAATCAAAACAGCTAGTCAATGTAGTGAAACGGAAACTAACATCCAGCATGGGAGAAAACAGAGATCAAAAGAGAGAAAATGAACGATTGAGACGAGAATTAGCTGAGATAAAAACTCGTGTAGTCCTGGAAGACTATTGGAAAACCGAAGCAGAAAGGATGAGAAACAGCAGAAAAAGCGAACAAAGATACGTAATACAACTAGAAGATAGTTGTAAAGAAGCTAGAGAGATAAAGCAAAATCATCAACAGACTCAGGATGAAATAAAAGCGTTAACAGAACAACTCCAAGAATCGAGACGAAAGTTGGAAAAACAGACAGCTAAACGAATAAATTGTAAGCGCCAACTCAAAAGAAAACAAACAAAAGAAAGAAACCTCCAAATGAAAATCCACAACCAACAAAGGATAATTAAAGAAAACAAAGAACGACTAAAAGAACTCCCAAAACTAACCGAGCGATTAATAAAAGCCCAAGTCCTGATAATGAGATTTTCGGAAATCGGGACAAAAGAAGAGTGCGAGATACACTCAACTATGGAAAAAGAGAAAGAGTAAAAAGGGCTAAAACTCCACTGTAAATAAATGAAACCAATACTGTAAATAAAAATAAAAATTGATTAATGTATACCGAAAATAGAAGTCATGAGCCAAAAACTGTGGATAATGATAATAATAATGATGAGAGAATACAACACTGAAAACCCTTTGGAGAGATGCGAGAAAACCCAACCCTTCAGAAGAGAAGACAGCACCTGCGCAGACTTTAAAGAGATTTGCAGAAACCCCCGAAAATGAAGAGTGTCAACAGATAAACCTTCAATGTATTCAATGCCCCACGAAAGAGAACAAGGACGAATTAAAACAGAATATCGAAAAAACCCAAGCAATGGTACAAATCCTATTGAAAAATAATGACGAAATATCCAGAATAAAAAATGAGAACCTGGAGATAAAGAAAATCCTAGAAATCATCACCAGACAAATCCAAAAGAAAGCTAAGGCAAACCCCAACAACAAACCTATCCGAGAAATTCAAAAAATCGTCCTAGCAATCAAAAAGCGACAAGAAAAGCAAGTTGAACAGAAAAGTGAACCTAGTACAACAATTCTATCAATAGAACTTATCCTACCACTTAGTATAACATCCAATATGATACTCCTAATATGCTGTCTCATTCTCGGCCTAACGAAAAATCAACAAAGACAAAATACCCCAACTCAGAAATTCAGAAGAATGCTCAACCAAATCCGAAATATCAGAAGAACCAACAAAACTTTGAAACTCTCGCATATTTCTATCAATCACCCTTCAAGATCAATCCAGCTCGAAAGTTAAACCCAAGCCGTCAGTGATTCGTTCGAAACCAAATACAACTGATTTACATTGATTATCATTGATTTGTACTGACCTTACTAACTTACATTGATTCACATTGATATTAAAACTGAACTATCCAATTTTATTTGATTATGTACAGTAGCCGGACCTTAAGTCCATCTTTACCTTGATGATTAACCTTACCGTAGATACTTTTATGAATGTGAATGTCGAAAATAAAAATGTATATCTCATTTTGAAAAGACAATTGAAATTGCGGGTCGCAATTTTATGGACCCCCGAGTGTTTTATGTTGGGCCAGAACACGTACGGCCTTGGAAAATGTTTAAATGAATCGGTAACACACATGCAAACATAACATGCAAATTTAAAATAAACCTATTAAAACACCAATTAAACCCTAACGAAATATGAGAAAAGATAATTAAATATAAAATAATAAACATAAAAATAAATTAAAATAATAACAAAATGCAACAAGATTCGCACGATACAAATACAAATATAACACGAAAACCCAACAAATTCGACCGAAAATTGATAAAGTAATAAAAGTTCATGAAAATGAAATTTAAATCAAAAATTTGAATTAGAAATAATTCAATAAAAATTCTAAATAAAAAATTATCAAAATAAATTAAAAAATAATAAAAATAAAGAATAGAATACACTAGAAAATAACAAGTTCGAATTTTGTTTTACTACATCAAAATTAACATGCGAGGTTAGGGACAGAAAATAGGTATAAATACCGATGCATTTTCACATAAAATTTAACCAAAAACCATTTTTTGAACTAGAATTTTTGCGAATTTTAAAAATCTACGTCAAATCAATTTTAGGTGAGAAGTAGTTTATTTGGAACTCTCTCTCCACGTCACATCCTCGCAACCTCGGTAGAGCTCTGCTTGGATGTCGGCGTGGGGAGAGATGCATTTTTATGAATTTTATTTATGGAATGGATTGTATGGTAACTTTGTGTTTTACTTTTAATACATTAATAAATATTTATAATATTTAAAATTGTTTTTATGCATTTAATAAAATTTAATCTGTCGAAATTTTTCCGGCCCACAGCCGACACATATCGCAAGTTAGTAAAATCAACACATAACTCAGACTCGTGTAAGCGCGTGGAAAATCGCCAATGATCTGTGCCCGTGAAGACCCGGCGTGCGGAACACAGGGGTTGGAACGTCAATATCATCCCATATAGAAGAAACGAGAAATAAGGAAGAGGTCCTTTGGCTACTTCCTCGTTTCTCGTTTTCTGTAAAATCGACCTAAATTATTTTACACACGGCTCAAAATCATCACACCGAGTAGTCCAGTGGGCACTCATTAACTGTAATATAAACATAAAGTGCGTCTAAGGCTTATTAAAGGGAAAGGGTACGGGGAATAGAAATTTACATGAAATCGTTGATATGAATAAATTAATTAGTGGTCATGAAATGAATTAAAATCGGTGATGTAAATTTACTTAATAGATCTAACTTGACTATAATGTTTTAGTTGTTAAGCACCAAAGCATAAACTACTGATAAAACCCCAAAAATGACCCTAAACCCGAGGTTCAATGCGACCATTACCCTATAACTCAAAATCGACGAGAAATCAAAGGAAAGACCAAAAATTTATATTAATATCACAAAGCTTAAGAACATAATAGTAGGCTTACTACTGACATCGAATTTGAACCTCTTCAGCTTAGAATACACCTCCCAGGTATAACAAGTGCATTTCAAACACATTTTTCAGCAGACGGCCGATTAATAAGTAACCATTGCGAAATCCCAATAGTATGAATGTAATGAAAATCCGATGTTTTAAATCGCGAAAACCCTTCGAGAAAAATTATATTCCAAAAAGTCATTGGTAGAGTTTCCAAGCATTCCTAGTATTTCGGTAAAAATCATGTGAAGTAAACAAAACACTAACCTGCTAAAACAAAAACTGATCGCAAATTCCCTAGCATAAATACGAACCCCGATCAAATCGCCCATGCAGAATAAGGTTCAGATTAATAAACCCTGAATTCCGTCTACAAAATCATAATACGCCAAATTCGACCCAGCCGCATAAACCTCTAAAATAGACTGGAGATAATACAAACAAGAAAAATGAACCTACCTGAATTTATCATCGCCCCGCCCATTCCGTACATGTAGAAAATTTCGTAAAGTAGGTAACATACTAAAATAAAATTAGAAATATTAATTATCGACAAATAAGAAGTAAAAACCAACATGAAAAATCGATAAAAGTTACGTCCAACCGGAAATCATAAATTATTCTGATCGTCGAGATTTGATTTATGATAAATAAGTTTCGTCCACGATTACACTATCCATCAACGGAAGCACACGTACTTATTTTATATATTAAGATTCCGTCCAGACATTTATTGATTGCGAAAATTATTATCACCTTGAAACATGAAACAAACAGTAAGAGGGAATTTACCAGAAGAATCAAACTTGCCAACTCAAGGTAGTTTTGTAAAATTTCTCTTAAATAATTTAATTTTCCTAATGTCATAAATTTTTAATAAACGGGTAATGACCATTATAGTTGTCTCTCATAAATTAGTCCATAAATTAAAACTAACTATTTGATAAATGTAATCGACAATATTACTATAGCATCAAATCCAGGTACCAGATCCCACAAAACGCTAAATTACTACTTAATTTTTGTTCCCTACGAGTATCCGAAATAGCTAATCGGGAATATTTACAAATATTGAATTAAAGAGTATGTTACTCCCTCAGGAGTCACCATCGTTACCTATGCGTTTCCGGATTTTATTTTATGATCTAGAATAATTACATAAATGCATTTACATTGTATGTTTTATAAATAAACAGTCGCAGTTCGTCATTTGAAACAAACTTTAATGATTTGAGATTAACTATTCACAATATAAGTTTGATATTTTTAATTATAATATTACATTTATTATTTAATCCAGTAACCAAAATATTAATATAAAGTGCATAGTGAAAACATACAAGCCAAAAGATATAGGCCCCGCGTAGATTAAAGGATACTAATTACCATAGGATAAAATTTTATTGTTGTCTCAGTAAAGATTTCGATCCGCGATGGCGATGGTTTCTGAATAATCAGTAACAATTATTCCCATTTTCACGAATTTCTGTATGTACTTCCACTCTTCAAATTTTAAATGAGGAACGATTTTATTACTTAAACGTAAAATGGATTTAGTGTAAATTTTTTAAAGCAAATTAATGTCCCTCATATCTAGACCGTAGAGTGATAATTAAACTTTTGTTTCCCTGTGAACCCTAAGTAACCAGTTATTAAATCACACAGACGACTTGAATAGTTTTAGGAACATTCGTGCAAGACGCAAATCAATCGTTATTCGTTTCAATCTTCCATTACACTATAAGGGTAGATTAGATTGTTCGTTCACAATAATTAGCCGACGGCAGATATTATTTGACCTTAAAACGCCAAGTACGATTAAGATAGATTAACTTTTATCTCATTATATCCAACTACCTAACCGTAATGATATTTTAGAAGAACCAATGCCTCTCGAATGGATACCCATTAGGCGGACAATTAGGCGGCCTGAGTCCGGCCCAAGAAATTCATGATCATGCCCGAGCTCTTCTGGCACGCCTCGAAGACCACCAACGCCGGGTCGACTCCCATGTGATCTGGGCCAGACAATACCTGGCAAACGTGGAAGATGATATCGCGGCCGGGAGGATCGCGGATTCCTACAATTACATGCCGCCGTCCAGCTCCAAGCCTATCCAAAACACATAGAGACCGGTCTTTGTGTATTACGGATACCCGTTCACCCAGCCGACTACGGATGAGAATGTATAGGGGAAACCTCAAAACCCAGATTTCCGCTAGTAAACCCAACATGGAAACTTTATAGTGACCTTAATGAGACGAAACGTCATTGTTAATAAATAATTAGTCGTTTTGTTTTTGTGTCTTTGAATTTTGTTGTATAATTTAATATCATAACGATTTGGATGAACATTTAAATAATTTACGATTCGCGGATTCTAAGTTAATGTCATTGTTTTGCAGAGATGGGATCACTGGAAATTCTGCAAAGGGAACTAGAACATTCTCGTAAACTCAACAAGGATTTCTACACTCAACTTAGCGAGATGTCCAGGGAAATACAACAAACCAAAGCCTCATGGATGGAACCGAAGAAAGCAGAACTGCTTCATCAGAGACTTACTACAGCCCAAAAGGGATTGGCGGATGAAAGACAGTTGAATCAAAGCTTGCGGACACAGATAAGGGGTCTGGAGGTCGCATTGTCGGCCTGCCAGGAAGGGGCAGCAGTAACTTACCCCCTTGTCTTTGCCCCTGCCCAACTGGTCTACCGAGAGACGGCGGCCACGGACCCAAAGGTTACTCCAAAGGCAAACAGCTACCGACCTGGGCGAAAGGAGCGGGCTAAACGTCGAGCCGCTCGATTATTAAATAAAGTCTAATTAACTTATAAAATGTGTTTATTTTATAAAATATATATTTCTTGTTATTTAAAACGATATCCCTTCAAAGGTTTGATAAGTGTCAACCCACAGAGGTAGCAAGAGGACATTGCACCGCCTGAACGAGAAGCTTGCGCGAAAATTATGAGTACGAGCGATGGCATTTACAATATAAGGGGACCAAAAATCAAAATCGAGCACAAGTCTTCTATCGACAGCTCGTTGGACCCGGAGATCGTTCGGTCAATTACAGCATTAGTAATAGCGCTCACTTTTTGTGAACGATCTACCCACTCGAACACAGTTCCAACGTTGCGTATCAACGGGTGCCGGGTGGTAGCAAAGAAATATTTATATGACGTTACCTGGGTAACCACGGTAAGATTAAAACAAACAATAGTACCCAGTAACCCACCATTATAAAAAATAAGTAGTAAATTAAAATTAAATAATGTTTAAAAATAATATGACGTTGAGAAATTTTGAATGACCTTGAAAAAGTTTGATTAGTCATCCAATGACCTTGACCTACTTTTGAATGACCTTGAATTTTTTTTATGGGTCATGGTCTTTGTTTAAATGACCTTGAGAAAATTTGATTACATGTCCAATGATCTTGAGAAAATTTGATGACTCATCCAATGACCTTGACCTACTTTTGAATGACCTTGACCTGCTTTTGAATGACCTTGAAAAAATGATGAGTCATGGCCTTTGTTTAAATTACCTTGGAAAATGTTGATGAGTCATTGTCTTTGTTCTAAAAAAATTTGTACTTTTAAACTTAGAAAAAAAATTTTTGCCGGGGGGTATGTGAGCTAGATGGCCTCTGAGCTAGATGGCCGGTATCCCACTACTCTTAGATGCTTTGATTTATAATTCAAATTACCATGGAGTTATCTTGCCAACTCATGTTGGTCTATTATCCCAGTAATATTCGATCTATATACAAAAACTTCATGTCATTCTACAGTGATTGAAAGGACGTTTATCTTCCGCAGGAGAGATGGGAACAATTGGATCAATTGTATTGTTTCGACTTTACATTAATTTGTTGTTGTTTTATTGTCAATTTTATTATTAACTTGAATGTTAGTGATTTTCAATGTTTTCATAGTTTAATTCTGGGGATGTACGTTTCACTATTTTGGAATGTAGGGGGTCTATCTCTATATTAGACAGTGGTTAGATTATGTTGTCGCAATCGTTTACTCTCGCGAAGTGGTCACTATTAATATTCTATAACAATTCACTTTATTTCTCTCATTATTGTCATAAATTTGATTTTTGCTGGGGTTTTAGACTAATAATTTTAGTTTAAATTGAATTAACATTAAGTTATTGGTATTTTTATCCATTAGTCAGTTATACTCGCCGGTTAATATTTTATAATTTCCTCCGGTTCATTCCACCCTTCTTTATGTTTGGCTCATTTTTAATGATTCGCGTGCTGAATTTTTTGTTAGTTAGTTTATTATTAAATCTCTTAACCATTTATTGAAAAATCTTATTCAACTTTTACCTAAACTTTAATTATCTAGTTAGATCGTTACTAAAGTGATTTAGTATTTTAATTTACAATAAGGTAGATAATTACACTTTATGAAAGGCCTTTGAGTTGAATTATCATTTTAGAATATTCATTTGAGATATTTGATTTTAACACGATTTTTCACTCTTTTCTTGCACTCACCTCCTTTATTTAGTCTTAGGGTTAGATGTATCGATATTATGATTTTATGAGTGCCCACTGGACTTCTCGATGTGAATGATTTTGAGCCGATAAGTAAAATGATTTTAGGTCGAATTTTTGGGAGATGGATGACGAAGAGGCAGCCAAAAGACTGCTCCTCTATCTTCCATTTTCCCTTATAAGCGGCATGAATTGACGTTTGGATTTTGATGTTACGCACGCCAGAACCTTCAATGGCACGGGATATTGGCGGATGAAACGCACTTACACATCTTGATAGTTATATAAAGTTTGCTAACTTGCGGTGGTGTTTCGGCTGTGGGCCGGAAAAATTTCGACATAGAATGACATTTTGAGTGACTCATATATTTCATGACATATTGTTTATACATAGGATCTGATTCCCATCATTCATAATAAATCATCTTCCCATACGTACGTTCAAGTAGAGCTTACTTGAGATTGCTTGAAAGGTAGTATGGAAAAGTTGTCGATAGTTGAATTGTCCGCGAGAAAGTTTGAATTTGCTCACAATAATTTGCATTGCATTCTGTGAAAATGAATTTATATATATACCTGTTCTGTGACCCTAACCTTGCATGTTTTTTCATGCCTTTAAAGAAAATTCGACCTCTATTTTATTTGTAATATCTAATTCTTATTTTATCAATTTCTTTATTAAATGAATAATTCTTATTATTTTAATTTTTTAAGAGAATATTTCTTATTGAAAATATTCCTTTTTATTCGTTCGCTGCTAATTTTTATGAATTATCTATTTTGCGGTCAAATTTTATGTTCTCTTGTTATTTTTATGTTAATTTCGTGTGATCTTGGTGCGTTTTATTATTATTTTAATTTAATTTTATGTTTTTGAATTTACATTTTTATTGCATCTTTCTCATATTTTAAGTTTGTTGAATTGATGTTTATGGGTCTGATTTTAAACCTTCATGTTATATGTGTGTGCTATTTCCAATTCATTCAAACAAAATCCAGTGCTGGCCCAACACCTGTATAATTTTTATTTGACCTATATATAAAAATATATTTTCTCGAACTTTCAAAAAATTTCAGGCCGGTGGAAGAGGGTACTGTACCAGCTGTACACCTACTATCAAGCAGTTTTATATAACATATTTGGTAATATAGTTACAATATAGTTAGTTAAGCAATTTTTTAGTTCGGTGAAAATAAATTTTCATATTTTGTTATATCTTTTTCATATAAACAAGGGCAGTAGATACAAGAATTGATATTTAACCCGCCAAATTAAATTGAATTATAAATGTGTGCTCCCAAATTATTGGGAATTGTTAATGGATAATTTGCATTATGTTTTCAAATTTATATTTTCCGTTTTTTGTTTTATATAATTTATTTACCTTTTTAACTTTATTTATTAATTTTATAATTTTAATTTTATATTTTTTATTCGATTAGAGCTTAAATTTATATATAATTAAATTTCATATTGTGTTTGTGTACTAAATTTTTGATTCCAAAGAATTTTAATATTGTTTTTTATTCGTATAATAAATACAACTGCAAAAAATACATATTTTTTATAATTTTTATTTAAATTTATGAAAAAAACGTACGATTTTTTATCGCATCTTTTGCTGGTAATTTTTATTATTCAAAAATTTTATAATTATATATTGGCAGTATTTTCAGTACATAGATAATTATTAAGTTATAAATTTTCCGAATCAAATTCGATAAATAAATTAACACATGACTTGTAATTATTATTAATTCATTACGAAAAACAATTTTATTACAGATTAAAGTTGACTAAAGTCAAAATGATGATGATTAATAATAATAATAATAATAATAATAATAATAATAATAATAATAATAATAATAATAATAATAATAATAATAATAATAATAATAATAATAATAATAATAATAATAATAATAATAATAATAATAATAATAATAAAAATAATAATAATAATAATAATAATAATAATAATAATAATAATAATAAAAATAATAATAATAATAATAATAAAAATAATAATAATAATAATAATAATAATAATAATAATAATAATAATAATAATAATAATAAAAAAAAAATAATAATAATAATAATAATAATAATAATAAAAGAAATTTTGTTATCAAATTTATTAATATACCTCTGTTGAGCTATATAAATTCACTGAGAATTTACTTTAATTTTTTTTTAAATCCTTGACTTAATTAATTCTTTAATGATTGATTTTCCATCTAATTTCTTAAAAACTTTCCAAACCTGATTATATTATCAACGCTAAACTTTTTCATTGAAACAAACATTTAATATGGTGCCACTTAATTAAAAGAAAAAATTTCTTCATATAAATAAAAATAATGTTCCGCAATATGTACGTTGGTTGTTAAAATTAAATTAAATCAAATTTTTTTGGCTTTAATTATTATAACTTAAAGCATGTCAATTTTCAATTAAAATATTTCACATTTTTTAAATTGATTTAATATTTTAATTGGGCTTGTTTCGAATAAAAAATACTAAAAAATAGGATTTAACAAGGATTCGCCCTTTGTCATTCTCACATAATCCGTTCAACTGAATGGTTACAATTAACATTAATTCAAACTTTGGCTTGGTTATAAGAGGTTGTAATATTTTTTAATAATATTTTTTCAATAATATTTTAGTGAATTTTTTTAATTTAAATTTTTCAAAATATTTTATAAAAAATATAAAATTGCTTTATTAAAATATCACTAAACACGTTTGCTATTATTTAAAATTAAAATTTTAAAAACAAACAATATTTTGTAAAAATTATTTTTACTTATCCCAATCTTACATAATTAAACTATTTAAAAACATTCAAATCACTATTACATTTTGCACAACAATCTTTGGATCTAAATAGTATTATCTGACTTTAATTATAAAGTAGTTTTCAGCGCTCAAAAATAACTAATAAGAGTAGTCGCTTTTATTTGAAAGATTTATAGAAATATAAATTACAGATTTTCTACAAATATACGTGTAATAAAATTGAGAGAATAAAAATTTAAAAACAGTTAAATGCCCAAAATTGTTGCGTCTCAAAATAAATTTCTATAGAAAAGATATCGGTTGTACCCAACTGTCCTCAGGAATTTCAAAGTGATGAAAGCTGGATTTAAATTTATCTACACTCCGTTCAATGATGATAAATTGACTGCAAAATTAACACCTCTGTCAGTTCGTTGAAATCACAGTTGAGCATACATGAGTGCAATCCACTACATATATCTACTATATTTCAAATATTCCTTATTCTTATTCCAACCGCCAGAGTTATTTGTTTAAATTTTCATTTGTAAGTTTTTCTTTTTTTCTCGCTTTACTATAAGCATGATTAGCGTAGGATCAACTATTATTTTCGTTCTGGCCAACAAAATTGAACGCATATTCCTTTTAAACTTTATAATTTAGTAATTATTTTTATTAATTATTTATATATTCTATTTAATTATAAAATACTATTGTTATTATCTCTTTCATAATTTATTTCTATGAATAATTCTAATCTAAAAATAATAATAAATTCCTATTTTTAGCTGATAATATTAATTTTAGGCTGACTCCAAGTAAGTCCAACCGTAAAAATTCAGTAAATAAAAACAAACCTTTTCTGGTATTTGATGAAATATAAATGTAGCTGCAATGCAGCAAATTAGTGTAAGTTATGGGAAAGCTTCTTAAGGGAGCGCCCTAAAATTAGGTAACAAAAGTTCAAAATAAAGGAATGTACACTAAAGAATCACACGCCCAGCTTTAATCTTTTTTGCTAAGTAGCGTTAAATAGCACTGATAGAAAGAATTAATAAGACATATAGTGACAGGATTGAAAGAAATAAAAACGAATACTTAATCCTTCTAGCAAAAGTCGAAGACCCAACAAAATAAAGAAGTGATGGAGATTCATTTTGGCAAAACCACTCACCTGTGTATTTGTTCTTAATAGAGTTACACGTATCTAAAAGAGCTGGATATAGTGATGACAGAATTAAATCTATTTTACGTCTTGGATTACGGTTAAGTGATGCCATAGATAAGAACTCTAACAGAGGGTTGCGAAACCAGTCACACTAAATACTAACCTACACATAACTACATGATTGATGCACTTCCATCCAAAGAATAGGCTTTAACTACTAACAACATTTAATTTGAATTCGTTTTAGTATTCTGTCTTTTGCCTGTAAGATAAATTGAAGTTTTTGTGTTCTATTTTCAAAGTATTTCCCACTGACTTTAAACGTGCCACTTAATGGTAAACGAAAAAACTTTAAAATTAATACTACTGTCGTGATCAGATGTGTACAAACCTTCTTAACAGTCACAGAAACTTTTGTTTCAGTTTACACATATTTTCTGAACTTTTTAGGAGACGAGCACTAATTTGTTCAATGTTTATACTTCAAAAGATTTCCTTCTAGTGGAATGGTTACAACGTTCATCTTTTCGCTTTCCAGAAGACAATTTTAGTGACTTGAAAATTCTCAGTGGCAGCATCCAGATTAATGAGTCCAGATATAAAAGTCTTGCTGCAAATGTGTGGCAGATTTATAAATTGGTCAACTGACTAATACCGAAATCTACTAATGAGAAATATTAACGCTCCCATGATTATATCAAGTATCTAGGAGCTAAAAAGTAAAATCTGTATTCTAAAATAGACCTTAATAGACATCAGTTTTGGAACGCCGAGGGATTTACAAGAAAAGTGTAACAGAAAAAAATCTACATTTGTATGCAAGAGTCACAAGATCACAATGAATCCCGAATATCTCTAGGTTTCAGTGTTACTGTTAACCACCAAATAGCCTGGATTCTTGAGATACATTTTTGTGAAAAAGACGATGGAAACAGAAACGATTAGCAGAACACCGAATAGCATAGCTGCTAGCGAGCCCCAGTTTCCAGCCAATACGGGAATGACAAGTTGGCTCTTTAACGTGCTGGCCAAGTCGTCACTTATTATAGCGCTCTCATTCAGCCACATCATAGGCAAAATCACAGATTTCAGGTTATCCATTTTTAAGTAACCTTCGATCGGTTCGATGGCGAGATTGATTTGTAACTTCTTTTCCAGTTGCAACGGCAATCCGGTTGTCGGTTCCAGTTTGAGGACGGTTTTGAACTGACTAGACGGACTGATGCCGATGATGGAATCGATGTATTTTTGATCAGCGGCATAGAAATGCGGCTGAGACATGACAACTGGGGCGTCCCCGGGAACACATCTCGACAGGTTCAGCACTCCGGCTCCCAAACAATACCCACCGAGACAGAATCCAAAGTTATCGGGATTCACAGTATGATTGGCAAATACTGAATCGGGAGCCTCGAAATTTATCGACGGGATGCCCTTGATATCGCCCCCACCGACATATGTTGCGTAAATCGATCGACAAATGTCTGATTGGAAAATGTAGAGACGAGACGATCGGTTGAGAAACGGACCGAACATTGATCCATCGGTACCGTTGATCAAATTGGCGTATTTGTCATTCCACATAGACAACGAGTTGGAGCCATTCCAACGGTTGATAAGCAGAAAATTATCGAGATTAACATTGCCAGAATCGACAGTATAAATACTATCGTTTGTGTTGTTTTTCCCGTAAAATAATCCGATATGTGACTCTACTTTAATGCCAAATTTCTCAACAAAATAGTTTAACTTTTCAAGCATCGGGTCCACATAGCCCCACGTGAGGTCTTTAACGGAGATTTTCATAAATAACTGATATTTATCGAAAAACTTAATAACGACTGCAACAAGTTCTTTCACAGCGTCAGGAAACGTTTTCAATTTATCTCCGACAACTACGATTGGAATATTAGCTGTTGTAAAAGTATCATTTTCATCTCCAACAGATTTTTCACGATCAAATTGAAATACTCTTTTCTGTAAGTAGCTCACAGTTCCATTGTCGTGAAATTCTATGTTGTATTTAATCCGATATTCACGATACGTATAAGGACCAATTTGGTGAACAACTGGTTTATCACCATTTAGAATTTCGGCAGGATTCAAGACATCGAAAAACCAAAATTGTAAATAAGCAGGCACAGTGGTATTTTGCCATTGTTGATAAATTAATGTCCCATTTTTCAGTGGTAGCATTACATTTATTTGCTTGTGAATAATAACCGGTATGATAAAATGAACTATTAATCCTAAAATCAAGAATAACCAGCCGAGAGTGAACAAAGCAATAATACATTTTAAATTTTTTATATGTTTCATAGTTTTTAATAACTAATATTTAAAATCACTTAGAAATTAGAATATATAATCATTGAAGGCCATTATATAAATAAGTGCGGTTTGTTTAATATAAATTAAAGTATTAAAACACCTTAAACTATTGTAATTAAAATTTAGTAATTGTTAAAAGAACAATTAATTTATTAACAAAATAATAAAATATCATAAAGGTTTGGCGGTATATTTTATAACTCGTACATTGTGATAAAGAATGTGGTTATACTAGATTTGTATTTTGGATTACTTAAAGTGAAACAACATATTTACCTGGAATGAATTTAACAATTTGTGATATTCCATTAAAATTAGGACCAAATGTTAGACTTTATATTGATCTTGTGTCTTTTATAGCGTTTTCTCGAAATAAAGGATAGAATGGAAAATTATGCATAACTGTACCTAAAATAAAAACTATTGTATTACCAATTTCAACGAATGTCACTTAATTTCATGAATTCTAAAGTCTAAAATTGTTGGAATAAAGGAAAGTTTAAAGTTCGCCATGAATCCTTGTAAAATCACCCTGTATATAAACGAAAATAGCGGTTGTATGAATCGAAAAATTATGTTTTCAAAATAAATGAAAAATCTAAATAATTTATTGTAACCTATTTCAAAATGAGAAATGGTTTCTTAAAATTTTGCACAAACATCAAATAAACAGCGAAAAATTATGAAGGAAACACAAAAAATAAAATTCAGAAAACAAAAAAATAAGCCTCAAAATTAAACAAATGTAAAACCATATCTTCTTTAATGATAAAAGTTGCAATGATTATTACTAAAGTAACTATTTGGAAAAATACAGTTTTTCAGTTGGCATGCACCACTGAGGGCCGTTCCTGGCGGCGATGCAGAAGGAACCTCCTCACGTGAGCGGCCAAGTCGAATGGCAGCCACCGACCAATTATTATTATATTTAAAAAAACAAAATTTTAAAAAATTTAATTTAATTTGGAGCACTGAACTGTAAAAAAAATTAAGCTTGGTTGAATTAAGTAGAAGACAAGTTTTCATAAAAACATCTCCTATTTTTTAATGTATTTTCCAATTTACTTTTGTTAGACTATAAACCATTTTCAATCGAAGAGAATCAGTATAAATAAAATTCGAAAGGATTAAAACAAATAAATTCTACCCAGTACACCAACACCTATATATTTTTAAAATTCCATGACAAAATTTTAAATTTTGCTATTAAAAATTTATAAGTATGCCATGACTTTTTAACATTGCAATGACATATGTTATATATTAACATATTAGTGAAATAGAATTATTTACAAGTGATAGTTGTGTAATACATTTTTGTTATTAGTTGCTTCATATCAATTAATTATTAATTGATAATAATTAGGTATCCCAATAGTCCAATTTAAAATTCGCACCAGACAATTTTATTAAATTTCATATAATTTTTAAAGAATCTACTTAATAAGCCTAATTTACTTCCATTTTCAAACAACATGCTGTGTTAGATGATATGTTTGCTGACGTTTAATGTTGAACTTTCACTAATAGTTGACGGCGTCATTGATGACCAAAATATCATCATTCACTTCAATGCACATCGGAATATATGTTGATTTATTGAATAAAATATTTTTCTTCTAGTTATCTCTCGAGTTTCTAAACCTTGCATTTTGAACTGAAAGTATCCCAATCTCAAATCTTTGACAACTTATAAATCTCATTATTTATCATTTCTCAAAGAGGTTTGTAAAAGTTTAGGAAACCCGCGGCTCTTAAATGGTTAATAAAAATCTTCTGTTATTACATTTTTCTATTTAGATTGTTGCATTTTTTTAATTGAAAAAGGGACACCTCGGTAAACTTACATCTAAGTCTCAGAAAATGAGAGCCCTGAATTATCTGTAATGCCAGTCTTTTGCTGATGAATGTAAATTTAATGTATCAAGTTTGTTTGAAAAAATCAGGCGTAAGATTTGAACGTTGACAAATTTTTCACATAAATAAGTACAAATTAAAACAAAAAAATGAGATATCAATGAAATTTCTGTTTGTTTCATTTTCATAAGCTGAACTGTAAAGGAAATTCTATTTGAAATTTTTGGTCGTTAGCACTAAATTTTTTTAGCAGACTCCTTTACCTCAGAGTTTATCAAAGTCGATTTCCAGAGTTCCCAAAGTTTCATGAAGAGGAAAAACATTTGCATACAAATATTCATAACAAAACTATTTGTTTAAACCGATATGTATATTAAAATAAGAATGACACAAAAACTGGATATATTTGTGTTTTTAACAAAAAATATCTGATAAAAAAATAAACTTTAAATAAAGGAATATATCATTGACTTTTGAAATGTCTCACAAAAGAATCGTGATGAGGTAAATGTTTTTAAGGTAGAGAATAAACGAGATGAAAAGTTTTAGTTGAATAGTGAATGGAGATGGACATAGTTGAATAGACGTGGATTATTATTCCTAATGAAATAAAAATCATATTAAATGTTTTTAAAGATTTATTTTTTAAAATAAAATAATTCATTTTCTTTCTTTTTTATAATAATAATCTGACATTCATTTCACTTATTTAAGACAGTTAGGGTTTTTTTATCGAAAAAAAGATAAAGATTTGATAAAATTTAGATTATCAAAAGAATGTGCTTAATTTCAATAATTTGTTTAAATTATCAACATTTAAATTTTTTGTTTAAATGTTTAGAACTCTCATTTTGGTTTAAGGAGTTCATTTATTTTAATCGAGAATCTAAATCAAGTCATTCTTTCCCATGTAACACAAATTTTTGGCAAGACTCTTAACAATTATTTTAAAAACATTGTTAAAGGCCTTATCATTAAATACTTTTTAATGATAAATGTAATATTTTTCATTATTTATAAACATAAATTTTAAAATCTATTAAACTATAAATATAAACACATTTTAAGTATTAGAAAGCGCTATTCAAAACAAGCATTTTGCAATAGTTTTTGAAAGGTTCACTTTCATCTTTAAATAGAATATATATATATATATATATATATATATATATATATATATATATATATATATATATAATAAATCAACTATGATATTTCAATCCCAAGCTGCATAAGACCTATACTCTCAGTAGCGTTACGGAAACAAGCTTTTTCATTAATCCATGATCTTCACCACTCTGGGGTTGTAAGGTTGTAAAGTTGTCCTAGTGCCTACTATGTCAACAAAACAAAAAGTAAAATACCAAACCGTCAATAATGAATTTTTCAACTGGAAATCAGTTTGACGCCGTACACGTTGATCTAGTAAGTCCTCTACCAATCGATAACGGATACACATACATGTTGACATTGATCGATAGAAAGATACGCTAGTTTGCAGCAATTGAATTAAACACTATCGCAGCCAAAAATGTTGCAACAA
This sequence comes from Schmidtea mediterranea, assembly GCA_022537955.1. Taxonomy (NCBI): domain Eukaryota; kingdom Metazoa; phylum Platyhelminthes; order Tricladida; family Dugesiidae; genus Schmidtea; species Schmidtea mediterranea. Next base: position 169,192,786 of record CM039680.1, read on the forward strand.
AAATTGTTCAAGAGTGGATTTCATGTTATGGTTTTTTAAGAAACATTATAAATGATCGTGGAGCACAATTTGATTCACACTTCACTGAAAAACAAGGAGAAAAGCATTTAAACTCCACAGCATACCATACTCAGACAAATGGCCTACTAGAACAATTTCATAGAACCTTGAAAACATCTTTGAGAATTTTCTCAATCTCAAAGGATGGGCCAAATCATTACCTTTCGTCCTATTGGGATGGGGAAACACTCAATTAGTACTACAGGATCAACTCCGTCACAGCTGTTATTCGGAACACAAACCTCTTTACTATAGGATATCATTGATTTTGTAAACAATACAACATTAGAAAAACCGGAATCAGCACGTCTACATTTCCTCACTATTAATTCAGATCCTCAATTCAGCACAAGTATCACACACACAAGCCCTACATTCCACGAACTTTCGAAAAAGCAACTCATGTTTGAATCAGAGCCACATCCGATTCTGGTTTCAAATTAAGATACATAGGCCCACACAAACTTTCAAAGATCATTGACAATCATGTATATGACATCAAACAATATACCTAGAACGCCTAAAGCCGGAATTTACTGTTGGGCTACAAGCCATAATTTAAACAAAATGAAAAAATTGTGTAAATTAAAACAAAATAATTAACGAGGTTTGAAAATTGTCAATATGGCTGCTGTAACATAAGCACGTACCGCAAGCAGAAATCAAAAAATAAAATAAAACATTAAATAAAACAAAATAAAAACATAACAAAATTAAATAAAACAAATATTAATTAAAATCATTGAAAAGCCTACAGATGCAGAAAGAAACACAAAACCAAAATATAAAACCGCTAAAACCTTGCAAAAGAAGGTTTAGAAAATACATAGGCGGAAGCGGCGACCAAAAATTTAAATATCAAAGGGTAAAAAGAGAAACAATCAAAAAGAATGGTTAAACGATAAAAAATAAAAATTTTAGAAATATTGAGAAAATAATATCAAAAAATAGAGAAAAATAAGGAGAAAAATAAAATATTTAAAATAAAATTAAAGCAATAAAACCCCCGAAAAATAGCCGAAAAAGGCTCAAAATACTCTGATTGGTCGCACCCAGGCATGAAATGACTATATATACAGCAGTCATTTTCATAATTTTTAGACATTGGTAGACATTTTGTTGACACAAAATTTTTAGACTTTTAGAAAATTTTGTAGACACAAAATTTTTAGACATTTGTAGAGAAAATTTTGTAGACACAAAATTTTTAGACTTCACTGTTTATGCCGATGTATGACAATTTTTCAAATTGGTATGCTTGACTGACAAACTTGTCGATCGTAAGTATTGTTTTTTGTAGAAATATATTTTTCTATGTTAATGTTTTATTTAATTTAACTTATTCTGGATGGCCGCAATGTCTTTTGGCATCGCTCGGCAGGTTCCCCTTAACTTATTTACATTCATTTCACTTATATTAGTTTGTGGAAAGTGGTAGGGCAATATTCGATTTCCTCAGTTGATTTTGAGGAATGTTGATGTGTTGCCTTGTCGCTAACCACCCTTCGGTGTCTGCCGGTATGGTCAGGTCTTGTCACACTGATCGCGGAGTAGGACGCCGTCGTACTTCACCGTGGCGGCCATTTCAATGTTGGTCGGAACGGTAAAAATTAATATTCGGGAAGATCGCCATAATTAAGGGGATAACATTTATGTAAATGTTTAAGTAGGAAAATTGAATTTTTAATTTAATTCCTGCCGATTTTTATATTTTCAAGGGTACGACTAGTGATAGAAATTTAGGTCAACGAAAGTACAAAGTAGGGTTAAATCACGTACATTGTTTGATAATCATCGTGGTGGAAAATTAAAGTGAAATGATACATTTTGGCATCGATCTGTGAGATGATAATATAGAGATTTACGAATGGTGGTAACTGTGGCGACCATAGGAAAGCAAATATGAGTTGTTGGACTAAAATAACGACCTTATAATAATGTATTCATTTCAATTTACCATAGGCTAACGTTTGCATGAAACAAGGAATTTTCCATAAAATAAGGGCGGAACGCTGCCAAAAATTTTTGAAAAATATTTTAATAAATAAACAGTAATGATGACAAATTGATATAGGAATTGTAGAAATAGATGAGTATGGACAAGCGTATAGATAGAAAGAGACGTAAGACCTTCCATCGGCAGTCCAGAACCCGAAAGTGAAAATATCATGAGGAGTAGTTCTAGAAATGGAGCTCACCTGCTCATGAATTTTCAGCTGCTATATACAGTACCAACATGAGCTTGCTCATGGGTATATAGTGGTAAGATTAAAATTGTGGGGCGTCTGGGTGAGACAGCATAGACCCTAGGAAAAGAAGGCATTTTGATAGAGGGAAATAAGCTTGAATAAGCTTTGCACAGATTTAAACAAATTAATTACACCCAGTACACCAGCATGATTTTTGGGGGCTCAGCCGGGATGAAAGCAATGTCATTTAGAAAGATGAAAACCCTGAAAAATTTAAGAAATAACGGAGAGTTTCATTTCATTGAAAAGATTATATCCATGGAAATTGGAAAGTGTCTATAATAATAATCAATATTCTGTAAATTTGTGTGCTGTTTATTTTTTTCTAATTGGCTACTAGAATTTACAATATGATAAGATGCTCATCAACCTAATTTGTTTAATTATAATAATAATTTGTAAAGAATTTTATTTTCAATAATACTAGTATTTTATTTTTTACTTCTTAATTTATAATAGTAATAATAATAATAATAATAATAATAATATTAGTAGTAATAATTAAAGTAATGGTAATTGTAATAATGATGATTATATTAGTAATAATAATAATAATAGTAACAGTAATGATGGTAATAATAATGATAATAATCATAATGATAGGGATAGTAATAATGGTAATAATAATTGTACTAAAAATTATTTTGAGCTTTTGTTGTATGATAGAATTATTACATTGCACACAAATATTTATAGAGTATAAAAGCATGGATAGGTAACCTGAATGATTGGTGAAAATTAGGAATGATGAGGTAGAAGCATTTTATGATGAATGTATATAAAATAGAATGATTGAATGGTATGGAGTTTGATGAAGTAAAAATATGGAGTGAGAATGTAGAATGATAGGGTCTAAACAAAAATTAAAATAACAGACAAAAATATATAAAAAGACAACCATAGCAATAAGAATTAATCCGACGCGAAAATATTAGCAATAAAAACGATAAATAAATGAAAATAGTTATTAAGAGTAAACTGATGACGGAATAGAAAGACATCGAAAAATATCACAGAAAAATGAATTTCAACAACAGTTAAAAGCAAAATATCAAAATGAAATGAAAGGGAATAAATAGATTCAATGATGATATGTGAAGAATAAGAGGCAACGAATAACTTTATAAACCGAAAGTTGAATAACGAAAAATACAAAATGAATAAATATCGAAACAATGAATAATATCATAGATAAAGAAATGGCGATAATAGAAAACAGAAAAATTGAAAAATAAAAGGTGTAAAACCACGAATAACCCAAAAGGAAAAAATACATAGACAACGAACAACAACAAAGGATAAGAAGAAATACATAAAGAACGAATAACAATAAAATATCGAAAGTTGAAGTACAGATTGAAAGGAAAGACATAAGCGTTGAGTAGCAAAAATGCAAGGACAACAAATAACAGTAAGATCGTGAATCAATTTAAAAAGATAAGAATTAACATCACAAAGACAATTAAAGCGAATAAAGTCAAACGCAGTAAAGAGAAAAGATTGAAGAGTACAAAGCAGTTAAATGCATGCAGAAACACAGACGAATCGAAGAAAACAATGTCAATAAATTAAAAGTTACTGGGAATTGAAAAATGGAAAATCAATGGCTTAGAAACAATTAAAAACATCATGGATAAATTATAACGTGGAGACAACAAAAATTAGTCGAAAAATAAAATCAACTAAACAACGAATAATACCCGAGACTCATAACGAGGAATACATTGGACAGTATTTAAACTGATATTGCTAGAATATATACTGAACCGCATAAATGTCAAACAAAAATTATAATAGTGAAGATTCAAAGTAAAATGTTAAAATAAAATACAAAACAATAAAATCATCAATGAGGAAATATGAAAGTTATAATACAATGAACAAATAAAATGAAAAGTAAGGGCAGTGAATTGCGACAAAATATCGAATGTCAAAGTGTTGAAACAATAAAAACAAACAATATTGAACAGTTGAGGAACGAAAACAGCGAATGACATAACAAATGGATATAGAAAATAAAGAATGGAAACACATTTATCGAATGAGATTGAATCAGAAAGAACGTGAATATCGACAAACGAAATGAAAAGAGAATAAAAATCTTTGAGTAATATATAAAACAATAAATAGAGTGAAAGTAATTGTGATGACAACTAATAACGGCAAATGTAAACGTATTGGAAATAGCGAAAAAATACTGTGAAAAAATTTGAATAAAAGTATAAATAAATTAACATTCAGTGACAATAGAGAACAACAAAATCACGAGGTAGAGTGGATGTGAATCAAGGATGGAGCATTAAAATGAAACTAATAAGATAATGAATAACACCAAAATTGTAAGAACATATCGAAGGCCGTTGAACAGCGTTCATACTGGAAAGTAATTCAAGTAATAAAGAAAATAAATAAATAAATATCGAAAAGGGTGAAATAAAAATACTAACCATAATTAATAGCAAGTTTGAGAAATTGAACTGGGAATAATAATAATATTTGAATGTTATAATAACGGATACTTAATAATATCAAAGATCATAAATTGAAATCGGAAAATATCGAAAAGAGGAGGTATGTGAAAAGACAACCAGGGAGAACAAAGACCAAATATCAATGGTACAGAGAAATAGTAAATAACGTCGACCTAAATATGCAATATCACGCGATAGAATAATAAGTCAAACAAATACCATACGTGGTTAAAGATAAGATTCATAAAGAAGTAGAATACTTACACAAATGTTGCATTAGTCAAATAAAGTGAGAATATAAGTGTTTATGCTCCCCTGTGGTCACTTCAGTTACTGTCGACAATGTGCTGAGACAATGAAAACTTGGGTACTTTGTAATAATAACATTGAAAAAATAAATAGTCAAGTTTTATGAATAAATGTAGTTGAATTAATCAATATTTAGTAGTTGACCCATCCAGCGCCTATATCTCTATATATAAAATATGAATATTTGTATGTAAAAGTAGGAAAGTAATGAATGGAGAAAGTTAAAAGTAAAAGCGCCTGGTCATCCAGAATAGAGTTGAAAAGGGATAAAAACACTTTTTGAGCTATCTTCGGGTAGTACGATTAAAAGCCAAATCGGGAGGGAATAACCGATCACCCAGAAGAGAAGTATATGACGACCTTCCGGATAGGTTTGCCAAGTTGAGAAGCTACTGTGGTTGGGCTGATCACCTTACCGTTGCAGTAGTGGATCAACAAAGCCGTTTTATGTTTTTAATTTGGGTGGTAGGTGAAAAACTCTTGGAGGAAGCAAAGAGAAAGCGCGCGAAAAAGAAAAGGATAAAACGAAAAGCGAAGAATGAAAAAGTGAAGAAACTTAAAGGGAAAAGTCAAAAGAATAATAATAAGAAAAATAAATAACGAACTCGAGAAAAGTAATAAGGGGAAAACTAAAATAACCAAAGTTAATGAAGCCGACGGAAGATAAAAATGTATTTAAAATTTCATTTCGTATTAATGGAGCATAGACTCGATCGTATTACAGAGATAATCTCATTTCGTATTAATGGAGCATAGACTCGATCGTATTACAGAGATAATCTCATTTCGTATTAATGGAGCATAGACTCGATCGTATTACAGAGATTATCTCATTTCGTATTAATGGAGCATAGACTCGATCGTATTACAGAGATAATCTCATTTCGTATTAATGGAGCATAGACTCGATCGTATTACAGAGATTATCTCATTTCGTATTAATGGAGCATAGACTCGATCGTATTACAGAGATAATCTCATTTCGCATTACAGGAGCATAGTTCTCAATCGTATTAACAGAGCATAATTCTCGAGTAAATTAAAAAGTGTAGTTCTAAAATAAAGAAAATGGCCAAAGGAAAATTCAGCTGAAGAAATCGAAGAAATTAGTGTAATAAAGAACAAGGAAACATCCGTGCACGAGGAGTTATGAGGTTAAAAGCTATAGCAAATGGTGATTATAAAGATAAAGAAAGAAATAAGAAAACGAAAATGACCTAGCTAACGATAATTATCGACACTAAGTGACGGAAAGCGGAGAATATAAAATGAGAAAATGAAGCGATAAAATAAAAAATGAAAGTAGGCAAGCCAGATGAAGTCAAAACAAAACAGAGATAGATAAAACGATAAAAGATAAAGAAAAAAGGGGGAAATAAAATTATATAGAGATAAATAGAAAGGAATGCGGAGCGTGATATGAATAAAAATAAAATAAATGGAAAATGGGATTCGGGATTTGAACTGAATAAAAAAAATTACGGGGAGTAAAATAGCGTGGAAAGCAACATTGCCGAACGATTTGTTAAATATAGATAATTAACAATTGTTGTAAAATAAAATCAAAAGAAATAAATAACACGTATTTGAGTTATAACAACAATGCAATAAAACCTGGGGATATGAATTATTATAGCTGTGAGTAAAATTAAAATAATAAAATTGGAAGTGACTGACAATATAGGAATCTTGAGAAACGAGGATAAGTTAACATCGATAAAAAACAAATGAGTAAAGAAAGTTTTGAGGGAATAAATAATATTTTAAACACAACTATAAACTAAATACTGTTGGGTGGAATTAAAATTAATAACGCAGGGAAAACGAACGGTAAAGTGCTATACTATGTAATCATTTTGATGTATGATTCATAAATGTATAATAAATAGTGAAGAGGCGATATTTTTCTATTCAGGTAAATCAATCAAACAGGCCAATAATCCAGCATCAACAGCAACTAATCCAACAACCCAGTATCGACCGCAAACGAGTCAATAATCCGGCATCAATTGTAACCAAGTCAATCAAGAAATAAAACAACAAAACAAGATTCGAAAACGACGATGAATAACGAGAACTCTGGGAGATATTGTGATTACTGTCTAAGACCAGGCCACAGATCTAGTGAATGTCATGGGCAACGTGAATGTTGGAATTGTGGAAAACTAGGGCATACCTCAACAAGATACAGAATACCTAAGAGATGTTTTCAATGTGAACAAGAAAATCACCTTGCAGTTACGTGTCCAACAAGAAGAAATCAGGAAGAAAATAACAACACAAAAGCACCAGCAAGAAAATTAACCGAGATGCAAAATGAGATAGACATACCTACAAGAATGTGTAGCTATTTGACCAATAATCAGCTCCACGAAGAAAGGAATCAACAACCAGAAATAAAGATACTACGAAGTGTATCCACAAGACATTGGATAGAATGTATGTGAATAAAACATCAGCAAGACTGGAACACGTTACAAATTGCAGAAGCACTAGAAGCAGAAAAAAGATATAGTGAGATAAGAAAATTTCAATCATGTATAGAAGAAGAACAATGGAGAAGAAGAAAAGAGGAGTTGTTGAAAGATGATATTACGAAGTTAATGAACAATGATAGCCGAGCAAAAATGATTAACTAAATGTGGAGAAAATGAAGGAATGGGGCACTGAAAATCAATATGATGCGAGTAATTAAAAATAATGAACCAAGCGTGCAAAGAATTCCACAATTAAGAATTGAAAGGGAGATAATCGAAAGAATGGAAAACGTGAAGTTAAATCATGAGGATCAAAATGAAACAACAACGGAAATGATGTAAAGAGAAATATCGAAATAATAAATCAATTCGGAAATATAATGTCACAAAAGAACTCTAAATTGCTAATAAACGAGAAAAACGAAAAGAAAATGAACGTCAATGAAGAGAATACAAAAGGAATACATGAAACTACCGAAATCGAAAAAATAAAAGGAACCAAGAAGAAAAGGAGAAATGAAACCGAATTCAAACCAGCATACAAAACTTATGATAACGCGGTGAAATACTGTAATAAATGCCGACGACAAGTTCACAATGAATGCAAATGTTATAGATATAAAATAAGTCGAAATGATCAAAGAAATGGACACATGAAAAATTAGCGGTATTGTGCAAAGTTATGTTACGATTATAGCAAAGAAGAACATTTAGCGAACAGCTGCCCAAATACGAAAGATAAATTGAGAAATCTGCTACAAAGACATAATAGATAACAGAACAATCAAATGTATGTAAAGAAAAGAATTTGTCAGTCTAAAATAGAGAAGTATCAATCAACTATAATAACAAGACAACAATTTACAAATAAAAAAAAACCGAATAAACAGCCGTAAATTAACCCATACGCAATATCAAGAAGGCAAATGATAGAACAAATTAGGATAATAAGGGAATTGATTGTAAAAGTAACTAAACAGGATGAAAAAATTATAATGTGGAAGCAAGTAGCAGAAAACAAATCAAGAGAAAGTGAAACACTAATGTCAACAGTACTCAGACTGAAGGAAGAGGTAATGTTATCAGAATTAAAAATAAAAGATATAAAAGAGGAACATAAAAAATGTGAAATACTGATTGGATGTACAAAAGTGGTAAAGATGAAGAAGAATAAAAGGGATGTGGAGAATAAAATGGAGATAAACAGTGAAGTGTAGACGAAAAGGTTCAAAAAGAAATGTATATACGTAAAAGTAGTATCAAAGTATATGAAGAAATCTATGTATAAGTAAATAAAATAGAAGGAACAAAAATAAAAATAGATGTAGATGTAGATTTTAATGTAGACATAACCGAGTATCGGTGTATATGTAGTTTAAAAAAAAAAGTGAAAAGTGAAAAGTGAAAAAGCAGTCCTAACCGAAGATAGAATTTTGATAGCATGAAAAAATTGATTAGAAAAATCAATGTCGAGGACGACATTTTTGCGAAGACCGAGGAAGATACGCCTAACGATGAAGACAATGACAATCAACAATAAAACAACAACGAGAAAAGAAACAACGAAAAGAAAGGAAATGGCAAGGAAAAGAAAGCTAACGGGGGTAACAACAATAAAAACAACAGAAACAACAAAAACGAAAACAAAAAGACGAAATATGGAAAACGCACTATATGCCTACCTGAAGTAGAAATAAATTGGAAAAATTGTATCATGACGTTATCAATGGTACTAATAACTTAGAGATTAACCTTATTCCAGCAACTATTAACAATCAACCTGAGGGAAAGAGAAAGTATAAGAACGAATTATATACGAAATGTCAACATCAACGGTCAGAAGATAAATCAAATATGTATTGTGAGAATTGAACGAGACGAAAGAAGAAACAAAATATGTCAAGAGTTAATATTAGAACAAGAAAATCAAATACATAGACATGGGCTAAATGGTTAACGAATTACTGGATGACAAAGAAAACGCGAGGAAACCTATAGACAGAGAAAATTCAAAATACATCGAATAGAAAAATCAGTAGAAGTAACAAAAGGAACAACAATAACTCAATATGTGATGAAAGGAGAAAAACAATGAAAAACAACCGAACACGAAAGGCAAATAGGAAACCGCATAAATAAAAACTGAGGCACTCAAAAACGAAAGCAAAGAAATTGGCTAAAATTGGGAAAATTCGTCTGAGAGTCAAAATTGCGAGAACGAATACTAGAAGCTAAAATGGAAATATTTTAATGCGAAAATAAACTGTGGAAACAGAAGCGGTGGAATGAGGTGGTTCAACAAGTCAGAACCCCCTCCTAAATTACAATCAGTATAATTAATGGGTATATGAGTGTATATATTGTATAAATATATGTATATAAGTATTATAAAAGCGGTATGTATAATATATAACCCTACAAAAATTTTTTAACGTTTAAAATTAGATGAGAAAGAGAATGGTGAGTATAAAAATAAAGGAAAATGAATCAAAACTATCAAAGAGGCGTAAACGGAGAAGCGGTCACTGAGATGTGGAAACAGCAGAGAATTACGTTAACAATTACAGGAAGCCTACTACAAGCACAATGGGCTGACAGTCAGATGATGCTGAGAAATGGACTGAATGGTTATCGAATCAAGAGAAAGAGATACAAGAGCCGGACTCATCAAGTAGCATAGAGTAGAGTAATGGCGAAGCACGTATAGATGCAAAAAGACTAAATGTATAAAAGTAAAAAAAAAAAAAAAAAAAAAAAATACGTAAAGCTTCAATGTATAAAAGTAGAAAAGAAATTACAAAAAAAAAATAAATAAATAAAAGTATATTATCGAGTAAAAAGTATAACGGAAATCAATGAGATAATCGAAATAAACCGAAAACCGCCGCTAACAAGGTTAGATGCGAGATTTCGATGTGGATCGTCTACAGAATTGTTAAAGGAGTCATGACAAACAGAATGTGGATATATATTGTTTACAGAGTGCATTATAAGTCTAATTATAAATATATCCGGATTGTGGAGAAGTAGGAATAAAATCAATAAAAGAAACGCAGGAAGATCTGGCAACCATTAAAGAGATATTAACAATGAAGATAAACTGTCCGAATCAATCATGCGATTGGAAATGAAAAATCAAAATGCAATGGAACATGTGGGCAAGTACTACTATAAAAGAGAATCTTTCAAAAGATATCAACAACCAATAAACAAAGTGAACGGAGAAACAACATGAGAAAATCTGTGAGGAATGGAAAGTAAATTGAGAATATTGCACTAAAACATGAACTTGGAAGCAGATACAAAAGGAAAATGTGAATAAAATAAAAAGAAAGTCTGCAAAAAGTTCAAGTGATTATAACCAAATCAATGTGTAATAGAAGAGGAAGTAGAGTTAAACGAGCACTAGGAAAAGTGTAACAAAGAGAAAACAGAATTCCCTGTAAAGAAATTGGGATTCGAAGTAAAGACACCAAAAGAGGAAATGTTTTAAAAATTTGCAAGATACTGTCGAAGAGCATGTGAACATATGGATAACCGATCGAGTACGCCGAGGAGTGAAAATTGTATATAAATATATATATGTATATAATGTAAAAGTAGAACCCATAAAACACTAAAATACAAATGCGTAAAATTAAAATGATAACCACCGTTAATGATAAAACTAATTGTAAAGTATAATTATAGAAAATGAATATCAGAGAAATAATTATCGAAGTAAGAACAGACCTCACAATATTGATGATGATGAAGTTAATGAAACGAACAGAACTATACTGATAAAAAACGAAGAGATAGAAATAGTGAATAAAATAAAACAGAGATGAGAAAGTGCGAATAAATGTGACAACAATGACAAAGAAAAGCCGAAGAAGAAAAAAAACATTAAAACGAAACAAATGAACCACATAATGAGACGAACTAAAAAGATATATGAAAAAGGGATAGAAGAGTTCAAAAGAGTGATAAAAGAGAAAATGAAACAAAAGGCCGAAAGGGAGAAAATATCAAACCTGTCATACCAAAAGCTGAAAGCGCAAAAGGAGAAAACTAAGCAATATAAAGAGCGAGCTGAAGGATGGGAAGAGAGGTCAAAAAAAAAAAAAAAAAATGAACAATTAAAATAAATGAGAGAAATTTACGAAATTTATTTAAACAAAAAAATAAAAATAAGCCATGGAAAAGTATTGTTAGAATTGGTAAACAGAAACAACAACTAATTTGAAAACGAAGTGTATGAATTGGGTAGAAGCAGAATCGAATAAACTAAACAAAGTCATAGATGTCGCATACGCCAGTTGCTTAACCGAAAGATAGAAAAAATAATAGAACTCCGAACCCAAGCGGAAGACCAGAAGATAAAAACTAGTCACGAAAATATAATGTTAGAGTTATTAAACAGAAGTAATGACCAGCTAAAAGACAAAGTAGATGACTTAAACCAACGAATCATTGGAAAAAAAAAAGCAGGTCAAATATCTTAGCTAATAGCAAAGGCCACTTACCATCAATGCCAAGACGATGAGGAAAGAAAACAAAAAGAAGAACTTGAAGTTCAAGTTGAACAAGTCAGAAGCGAGATCAGAGTACGAGAAGAGTTATACCGCACCAAAAAGAACCAGATATTACAAGTGACCAAGTGGTCAAAAGTGATGGAAAAGTGTGAGAAATGGTAAATGGACTAAAGAAGCAGGCAAAATCCTAGAAGCAAAAGTACCACGCAATAGTAAAAGAACTGAAAGATTTAAGATAGAAATGGACATCTTTTGATGATTGGAGGATGTGGGAACAGATAGAAGAAATTTTCAAACGAAACTTAATTTACAAGAAAGAAGGGAAGAGAATCTCAGAAAATTCACCACTATCAAAGCCAACCAGATGAAAAAAAAAATGCAAACCATAGTGAGAAAAATCAACGAGGATAAAGAACAAAGTGATCTACAAATCGAAATAGAAAGACAAAGATTAGAATATGCGGAACGAGACTATAATGGTTACAAAGTAATGAGCGAACAAAGAGATCTTGCGCTGCACAAACAGAAAACGTTACAGGAAAGCGAAAAAAAAAAAAATCCAATCGAAAGTGAAAGATATGCAAACCAAGATCGAAAGATTAAAGATCCGAGAAAATTCTAGAATATTGGAAGTAGAAGAAGTAGACCTAATGGAATAAGTCAACCAGCTATCATATTTATTGAATGAGGAACTAAGCATCTCAAGGACGCAACAAGCTAGAATAAACGAATTTGTGAGCACACCCATCAATAATTTGGATACTATTAATACAGACACCACAACCCCAAAGAGCATCAGAGGATGAAGGATGTTGAAAGATATAAAAAACGTAGAAAAAAAAAGAGGAGTGTGTAAATAGAAATTGTGAATAGAGACAGTGTAGATAAAACAAAAAAAACGAAATGTAATCAAAAAAAATGAAAAAAAAAAAAAATCATAAAAAGATAACAACGAACGAAAATCAACAAAAACAAAAATCAGAAATATAATAAAATAACAGAAAATAATCAACAATGAAGGTTTTAATCTGCGAGACCGTTGACAATGAAAGATTGTACACAAAACCAATAAAAATTGAAATGGGAAACAAGGATTCAAAACCAGTATAATGCAAAATTGAAGAGATAGTAGAAACTGAAATCAGCGAACAAGAGAAGGAGAGAAAACCTGAAAATAGCGATGGAACAACAAGCACAAGAAATAGACAAAGTTGACAAATAGTCAATAGTTTCAGTAGAGGAACCTGATAAAGACGCTAAGGGAGAGTGTCAGATATTGAGTAACTAGCAAGAAAATGTAGAGGAGGAAAATGAATAACTGAGACGACAATTTGATATAAACCAAAAATGGGAACAAAAATAGAGGAACTAAAGAGAGAATTAGTCATGAAATGAGCAAAAAATGTATTGGAAGACGATTAGCAAACGGTAGTAAAAAGATTCCAAAGGAAATATAGGAAAAAAAAAAAGAAGTTAAATCGGGCATACAGAAAATTTGAAAGGCGAGCGATTAAACAATACTGAAAGCCATTTAAACTCAACCAATGAATTTAAGCGCTAGAAGAAGACAATGAAAGACAGAAGACAGCGATGAAGGGAAAAGACAAAATTATCGCAGCAATACCCGAAAAAGAAGTCTCTTTCTAAAAACAGAAATGTAAGTAAACTTACATGAGAGAGAAAACAACTCATCGCTAAAATAACAATCAAAAAATCCAAGTGTAAATAAAACAAATGAAACAGTGGCTCAAACTTACTCTCGTCGTTACCCTTACCTTCGTCATCAGTTCAACTTTATAACCAAAAAAGATCCAGAGCGACAATACTCAGAAACAAAATCGAAGCCAAATAGAAGCCCTGTAAGAATCGAAACCCTGAAACAAGAACTTATCCGAATACAAATTCAATGTGTGAAGAAAACCCCCTTGTAGAAACGTCAACCCACAGCTAACCAGAACAATAAACCAATCTCGAAGAACTCTTATCAGTTACAACAACCTCTCCTGCTCACCCAATCAAAGAAAACTCGAACACTAACCAATCTCGAAACTTACCTACAAAGCCTGGTAGTCGTTGAAACCAGTGCAATCTTACACAATCAAAGAAACCTCGAACACTAACCAATCTCGAAGAACTCTTATCAGTTACAACAACCTCTCCTGCTCACCCAATCAAAGAAAACTCGAACACTAACCAATCTCGAAACTTTCCTACAAAGCCTGGTAGTCGTTGAAACCAGTGCAATCCTTATCCTAATCTTCGTAACTATCTATCGAATCGTAAAAACCAGTTGAAAGCTGCCAATGCAAAGAAGCTGCAAGTCTAAAGAAAACCCAAATCAAACAATCAAATTCAGGAGAATTTAAAAGCAAAAACCCAATATCACAACAATCAAAGAACCAATTCGTCCAATTCAAACCCAACAGTCGAAAACCAATCAAAGAAACCAAATGAAGATGACATCCCTAATCCCAACTACATAGATTAATCGCAAACCAAAGTGACAATTACTATAACTATTATTATGTAAATACGTGCATTCTAACTGTGACATAAAAATGTTCGATGTATATATGACCTACCGCCTTATGTGGTTTCTGCTTGAAGCTTGTAAATTGACATTACTCTGTTTCATGAATGCGTAAAAGTATTAGCTCTATATGCGTATGTATTAAGTATGTGAATGTGGCGGCTAGACCAATGTTGGTCTAGACCGAGAAATTGCGGGGCGCAATTTAAACGGCCCCGGGAGTGGTTTGTTGGGCTACAAGCCATAATTTAAACAAAATGAAAAAATTGTGTAAATTAAAACAAAATAATTAACGAGGTTTGAAAATTGTCAATATGGCTGCTGTAACATAAGCACGTACCGCAAGCAGAAATCAAAAAATAAAATAAAACATTAAATAAAACAAAATAAAAACATAACAAAATTAAATAAAACAAATATTAATTAAAATCATTGAAAAGCCTACAGATGCAGAAAGAAACACAAAACCAAAATATAAAACCGCTAAAACCTTGCAAAAGAAGGTTTAGAAAATACATAGGCGGAAGCGGCGACCAAAAATTTAAATATCAAAGGGTAAAAAGAGAAACAATCAAAAAGAATGGTTAAACGATAAAAAATAAAAATTTTAGAAATATTGAGAAAATAATATCAAAAAATAGAGAAAAATAAGGAGAAAAATAAAATATTTAAAATAAAATTAAAGCAATAAAACCCCCGAAAAATAGCCGAAAAAGGCTCAAAATACTCTGATTGGTCGCACCCAGGCATGAAATGACTATATATACAGCAGTCATTTTCATAATTTTTAGACATTGGTAGACATTTTGTTGACACAAAATTTTTAGACTTTTAGAAAATTTTGTAGACACAAAATTTTTAGACATTTGTAGAGAAAATTTTGTAGACACAAAATTTTTAGACTTCACTGTTTATGCCGATGTATGACAATTTTTCAAATTGGTATGCTTGACTGACAAACTTGTCGATCGTAAGTATTGTTTTTTGTAGAAATATATTTTTCTATGTTAATGTTTTATTTAATTTAACTTATTCTGGATGGCCGCAATGTCTTTTGGCATCGCTCGGCAGGTTCCCCTTAACTTATTTACATTCATTTCACTTATATTAGTTTGTGGAAAGTGGTAGGGCAATATTCGATTTCCTCAGTTGATTTTGAGGAATGTTGATGTGTTGCCTTGTCGCTAACCACCCTTCGGTGTCTGCCGGTATGGTCAGGTCTTGTCACACTGATCGCGGAGTAGGACGCCGTCGTACTTCACCGTGGCGGCCATTTCAATGTTGGTCGGAACGGTAAAAATTAATATTCGGGAAGATCGCCATAATTAAGGGGATAACATTTATGTAAATGTTTAAGTAGGAAAATTGAATTTTTAATTTAATTCCTGCCGATTTTTATATTTTCAAGGGTACGACTAGTGATAGAAATTTAGGTCAACGAAAGTACAAAGTAGGGTTAAATCACGTACATTGTTTGATAATCATCGTGGTGGAAAATTAAAGTGAAATGATACATTTTGGCATCGATCTGTGAGATGATAATATAGAGATTTACGAATGGTGGTAACTGTGGCGACCATAGGAAAGCAAATATGAGTTGTTGGACTAAAATAACGACCTTATAATAATGTATTCATTTCAATTTACCATAGGCTAACGTTTGCATGAAACAAGGAATTTTCCATAAAATAAGGGCGGAACGCTGCCAAAAATTTTTGAAAAATATTTTAATAAATAAACAGTAATGATGACAAATTGATATAGGAATTGTAGAAATAGATGAGTATGGACAAGCGTATAGATAGAAAGAGACGTAAGACCTTCCATCGGCAGTCCAGAACCCGAAAGTGAAAATATCATGAGGAGTAGTTCTAGAAATGGAGCTCACCTGCTCATGAATTTTCAGCTGCTATATACAGTACCAACATGAGCTTGCTCATGGGTATATAGTGGTAAGATTAAAATTGTGGGGCGTCTGGGTGAGACAGCATAGACCCTAGGAAAAGAAGGCATTTTGATAGAGGGAAATAAGCTTGAATAAGCTTTGCACAGATTTAAACAAATTAATTACACCCAGTACACCAGCATTACTTTCATTGGCAACTAAAATAAATCATAAAAATCTTAAAAATATTTCAATTTAAAACTACACCGATCTAAACAATTTGCCAATTTATAATGAAATGAATAATACAAGGACAATTCCAAACAATACTCAAAATTTGGAAAGTATTTACGATCCAAAGTCAAACCAGACAGCATCAGAAAAATTGTACAGTTCATTTCACGCATAATTGTCTCGCCATCTTATACCTTCCTTCCCAATATCTTACATCATTGACCTGATTTGAAAAATGTTCTCTTTTAAACTGATTATCCTCGTAACTCTTTTTAATTATGTTTATTTCATTTTCAATTTCTGTTTGCAGTGCATGCTTGTGTACGGCAGCCTCTTAATAATTTCGTTAACCACTTGCGCTACATTGACGTGCCAGGCACGCCTCGATGATTTTTATCAAAACCGCAAGTGACGTGTATACCACGTCGGTAGCATTTGTCGCAAAAACAAAAACGACGTGTGTGCAACGTCGGCTGACAGACGTAACGTCATTATTCGAACTTATACGATACTTTACATATATAGTAGAGCGCGGCCCAGCTACCGAAAATTAAATCATAGCGCAAGTGATTACTTTAATTTTAAATTGATTAATGTAATTTTGAGTAAACATAACTTCTAATCCAACAGTTATTTTATCTACTGACCATGCAAATGAGTTTAATATAATACATATATTCTCCGATTTCTCAGTAATCCATATTGCTCGTACACAGATCACGTTTCCATAGTGAAATTAAAACACAAGCAGCGTTATCGGTAGGCAAAACCTTATGATTTTCGTTTCTATCTATCCAAGGAAATATTGATCTCTAGAATTTGTATTTACTACTTTTCACATGAACTTTATGCACCAGAATTTTATCTGCACTCATTTGCATAACCTAAACATCTACATTACAGACTGTTCAATTCTTTAGCGCAAATTTTCGACAAACAAATTTGCGATAAAATTAATAATCTGCAACCTGAAATGTAGACAAATGAAAACTCATTTTTCACTTCATAACAATTTTACATACATTTTAAGAAAATCGTCAAATATATTAATTAATAACAATAACAGGTGATCACTTATTCATCAAGAATAATAAGTAAAGATTATAATTCAAAAATGACTGAAAAATAACTAATACATTTAAAAAAAATCGATAGTTGAAAACGAAAATATATTGAGCACAACAACCAAAATATTGCAATTATCAGTATTATTTTTATCGGAAACTCACCAGATCTATAGTTTAGAGTCCCTGTAGCTTGTATTGATGAGCTTAAATTTAATAGACCGCCGATAACGAACTGGATTTAATTGGTTAAGAACAATCAAAATCACAACCAGAATTCCACACACCATCAAAGCTAAAGCACCAAGCTGACCAATCGATACAGGCACCAGTAATCGGTTTTTAATTTTCCTTGCCAAATCATCAGTGATTAATACGCTTTCATTTAACCACATGACCGGTAAAAGTACAGATGGTAAGTTTTCCAAACCCAAAGCAGTAATCGATTCTAAAGCAATGTTTATTTGCAACTTTTTCTGAATTTGCAACGGTAACCCGGTGGTCGGCTCTAATTTTAGAATGGTCTTATATTCTTTCGATGGATTTAGACCGATAATAGATTGATGGTATTTTGGGTCTGCGGATGAGAAATGCGGTTGCGACATAACGATAGGCGGGCTCCCTGGTACGCATTTAGTGAGATTCAATACACCCGCTCCTAGACAATATCCATCTAGGCAGAATCCTTTATTATCTGGATTTACCGTGTGATTTGCAAATAAGTAACTAGGCGCAGCATAATTAAATGACGGTATCCCTTTAATAACATCACTTCCAACATAGGTCGCATGTATCGTTCTGCAAATATCAGATTGGAATATGTAAAGACGAGAAGATTTATTAAGAAATGGACCAAACATCGATCCATCAGTTCCATTTACCATATTTGCATAATCATTATTCCACATACTTAATTTACTAGATCCATTCCAACTCTCGATTTTCAAATAGTTATCGAGATTTATATTTCCGGTATCAACTTTATATACTTTATCGTTTGTGTTATTTTTACCATAAAATAATCCTATATTAGGTTCAGCACGAAACCCAAACCCATTTAGAATTAATTTATTAGCTTCTAAAAACGGATCAGTATACCCCCAAGTAATATTTTTCACCGATGTTTTTATAAAAGGACTATAATTTTTAATATCTTTAATAGAATTCTCAACCATCAATTTGTTAATTTCTTTATAATCTTTAATTCTAGTTCCCAGAACAATATAAGGAATATTCGCAGTAGTAAAAGTATCACTTTCATATCCAACTGATAGACTAGGCTCAAAAAAATATAACCGCTTTTGTAAATAACTCACAGTTCCATTAGCATCAAATACGATATTATATTTAATTCGATATTCACGATATGTATATGGCCCGATTTGACGTACACTAGGTTTATCACCATCCAGAATTGCATCAGGATTCAAAACGTCAAAAAACCAAAATTGCATATATGCTGGCACTGTTGGATTTTGCCATTGTTGAAAAATTAAAGTCCCATTTCTTAGAGGGAGCATTTTCCTAACTTGATGACGAACAATAACAGGAATAATAAAATAAATGAATAATCCGAAAACAAAACATAAAATTCCTACAAAAATCCACGTAATGATGCATTTCAATTTTGAAGTTGAAAGATTCTTAAACATGTTACATATAAAACACTTAATGCACACGCCACAAGTTAGTGAAAACTGACGGTTAAAACGAAGTGAAAGTTCAATGAGTTTAACATATTTTCGTGAGTCATGTAAAGTTATTTAACATTAAAAATTTTTATTTTGTATAAATTTATAAATATAAATTAAAAATTATGAAAAATCAAGAAAATAATTCATAAATTTAGCTAAATATTAAATAACAAATTTTTCTATATTGGTTATTATAATATTACTTAAATCCGATTAATTTTAATGTGATATATTTATTAAATAAAAATATTTTAAAATAAATTATTTTTGATAAAGTAGTGTTGGGCCAGCACACAAATAGCCTTGAGAATTGTTTAAATGCATCAGTAATACAGCACGAAAACCCAGCACCAAGATAACTTAAAATACAATATACAACACCAACTAAACACTTTAAAATCTGAGAGAATATAAATAAATATAAAATCAAAAACATAAAAATTAAAATAAAATAAATACAAAATGCATCAAGAACCGCACGAAATTTACATAAAAAATAACATAATAACAAGAAAATTCGACCGTAAAATGACCATTTATATAAAATTAAAAAATAAATGAATTAAATGAATAAAAATAAAATATTTTTGGATGAATAAATTTAATTAAAAATGTTAAAAATAAATTACCAATTTAAATTAAGAAATAAATAAAAATTTAATGTAGATAACATAAATAATTTCAAAGTCGAATTTTGTTTAATCGCAGTAAAACTAACACGCAAGGTTAAGGCCAAATTATAGGTATAAATACCGATGTGTTTTCACAAATTTTCAGTCTTATTTTTCGGAGAAAAAATTTAATTACAGAACTGTATAACTGGTTGTATAACTGGTTGAGAGCCGTGCATTCAGGCAATTAACACGGGTAAGTGTTTTGCCTGAACACGATCACTCTCAACTGGTGCAATATTATTAATTGATTTTTTCGAAGGGAATTGATGGGTAATTTTTCAATTGAATTTATGGATGACTTTTCAGATCGAATTTATGGATGATTTTTCAAATCGAATTTATGGATGATTTATCGAATTAAATTTATGGGATTTTCGAAGTAAATTTTATGGAATGGATACAATGAATTTCAAATGTATGTGGCCGATGTAATATGCTGAATAAATATTTTCTATCTATAGCCTTAGTGCATCGAAACTTTTATTCCAAATGCTATGGTAAAATATTATTTGTTATTCCTTTTCTGGCCCACAGCCAAAGACACATCACAAGTTAATAAAATCAAACATATTATTCGAACCATGTAAGTGCGTGGAATATCGCCAATGATTCATGCCCGTGAAGGCTCCGGCGTGCGGAACGCAGGAGTTGGAACGTCAATATTATCTGTAGATAGGGAAATTGGAGGGTAAATGAGTAGCCCTTTGGCTGCTCCTTCATCATCCGTTTCCTGTAAAATTGACATAAATTTTTAACAACAATCGGCTCAAAATCTCTAACACCGAGTAGTCCAGTGGGCACTCATTAACTATAATATGAACATAAATAGATCTTAAGGACAAAAAGAGGGAATGGGTAGCGGGGAAAATTGCGAAATCGTTGCAACCGTTAAAATGAAAAGCCATCGGAAAAAGATTAATCCGAACGACCAAAATCATGAAAAATAATGTTTTTAAATAAAAATTAAATAAATTAATTTGAGTTGAGGCGGAGAATATGGGCGGGACGCTGCTCAAATTTTCCGAATTAATTCAAATACTTAACAAAAATAGTAACGTAAAAATGGAACGTGTAAAATAAGGGCGGAACGCTGCTCAAATTTTCCGAGTCAATAAAAATACTTTGTCGAAAACGGTAGAATAGGGATGAACCGTAAAATAAGGGCGGAACGCTGCTAAAATTTTCGAATTTACAAAAATACTTTATCGAAAACCGAAAAATATAGATGGACTACGGCTAATGTTGTATATCAATAAAAAAATTTTTAACGCTGAGGAATAAGGACGGATCCCTACAAAATCTTAATAATAATAACGATAATGATAAGGGTAATGGTGATAATAATAATATTAATAATAATAATAATAATAATAATAATAATAATAATAATCATGGTATTTGTAGTAATGATGATAATAATTATGATAATAATAATAATAATAGTAATAATCATAGTGGTAATAACAATAAATATAATGGTAGTTATAGTAATAAAAAATAATAATAAAGGTAACAGTAGCAACAATTAATAAAGGTAATACATATTATGGCAACAATAATAATGCTGGTAATAATAATGGGAAACATTGTAGTTATAATAGGGATAAGGGTGAAAGATATAATGTGGGTGTATTTAACATAACAAAGTGTGTACAGGCCAAAGAACAATCATCAGCATGGACAATAATAAGAAGGACCAAGCGAATGGACATAAAGATAGATGATATGAGAGTATAAGTTAACATTTGAAAGAGATAGGAGAATAATGGGACCTAAGAATCAAAAGCGAGCACAGGTCTTCTATCGACAGCTTGTTGGACCCAGAGATCGTTCGGTCAATTATAGCATTAGCAATAACGCTCACTTTTTGCACACGATCTACCGACTCGAACACAGTTCCAACGTTGCTTAGCAACGGGTGCCGAGTGGTAAGCGAAAGAATATTTGTATGGGGTTGTCTGGGTAACAACCATATAGTTTCAAAATATCAAAACCCAGAAACCCACTAGTAGTTAATTTTAACAGCAAATATTTTTGTGTTTGAACAGAGATAACCTTGTATTTTTTTTAATGCAAAGGTAACTCAACAGGTAAAGACAACTAAAATCAAATAAAGAAAACCAAATAAACTATTAAAAATCCTGGAACCACAAATATTAAATAAAAAGACATGTAAATAATGTAAAATAAAAACAAGAACACACAGGAAAGTGTTGTTATATTTCCGTTTATTGTGGTGGCTTTCTGGATGTTGATATTTTGAAACTATATGGTTGTTACCCAGACAACCCCATACAAATATCTTTCGCTTACCACTCGGCACCCGTTGCTGAGCAACGTTGGAACTGTGTTCGAGTGGGTAGATCGTCTGCAAAAAGTGAGCGTTATTGCTAATGCTATAATTGACCGAACGATCCATGAGTCCAATGAGCTGCCGATAGAAGGCCTGTGCTCAATATCGATTTCTAGGTCCCCTTATTTTTCCATCTCCTTCAAATGTTAACCTATACTCTCATATCATTTATCTTTATGTCCTTTCGCTTAGTCCTTCTTATTATTGTCCGTGCTGATGATTTTTTATGGTCTGTAAACCCTTTGTTATGTTAAATAAACACAGTACATCTCTTACCCTTATCCCTATTATAACTACAATGTTACCTATTATTATTACTAGCATTATCATTGTTACTATTATTTGTATTACCTTTATTAATTGTTACTACTATTACATTTATTATTATTCTTATTACTATAATTACCATTATATTTATTATTATTACTACTATTATTATTATTACTATTATTATTATCATTATTATTATAAGTACCATTATTATTATTATTATTATTATTATTATTATTATTATTATTATTATTATTATTATTATTATTATTATTATTATTATTATTATTATTATTATTATTATTATTATTATTATTATCATTGTTGGGCTCAGAGCCACAATTTAAACAAAAAATAAAAATAAAAGTTAAAAAGTAAAGTAAAAATAATTGAACGAGTCACTGAAAATAAGCACGCACCGCACGAAGATACCAAAAATAAATGAAAAACATATTAATTAAAACAAAATTAAAATATAACAAAATTAATTAAAAACAAATAATTAATAAAAATCATTAAAAAGCATACGGCCGCAGAAAGAAACATATGAAAAGTAAAATAAACTGCCAAAACCTTGCAAAATAAGGTTTAGAAAAAACATAGGCAGAAGTGGCGACCAGAAAACAAATAAAAAGGGGCTAAAAATAATATTATAAGAAAATAGTAATAAAAATAAAATCCAAATATAATATAAATAGTATATCAAAAAATAAAGAAAAATACATAAAAAATAATAAAAACAGTTTAAAATTATTAAAATAATTAAAAAGCCATAAAAAATGCGAAAAATCGCCCATTGGTCGCACACAAGCATAAAAATAGTATATATACAGTGACGAAATTCATTATTTTTAACTTATGCAAAAATTTTGAAAACACAATATCACAACACTATCAAGAGTAAGGACTTATATTGATTGTAAATTTGTAAAAGTTTTACTTTAATCTGTTATCAATGAATTTGTTTTTAAATTAAATGCTCGTAATGTCCTATGCTTCTATTAATTCACTATCATTTATATGCTTTATATATGTTCGAGTCCATTAAAATAATATATTTACAGTATCGTAATAGACGGTTCATGGGACGGATCTCGTGCCGGCTGGTGGGTGAAAACCCCTAGTTGAGCTCGCGGGTCATGCCTCGTGAACCCCTCGGCAGTCCGTAGTCGGGTCTGGCGTTATGCACAGGACCGCTACGCAGGGCGCCGTTGTATACTCGAGGCGGCTGCTGAAAAGTGGCCGGAGCCAGTAGTTCTAAAATCATGGGAAGGGCGTCATTTCACTCAAGGGGATATTAAGTTGAATCATGAAAATGATTTTGGACACTATTTTTGAATCTCGAACCTATTATTAAAATTTAGATCGGGTAGTAGGGATAAGTATAGGTACGATGAGTTAGATCGCCGAATCAACTCGTGAAAACAAATAAAAAGTAGTAATAAAACAATAACAAAAAACGCACCGAAAGCCTTTATTTTGTTCTGATACTCAAGCCCAAAAGCATAACAATCCACACATGAAGATCAAATGTTGAATGATACTTTCGACAATCATCAGCATAGTCAGAATTGTTTTTGTTGATAAAATCTCACGAAACCGGTAGGAAATTGACGCAAGATACGATTTCTTTTCGCAAACATTACGACCCGCAAATAGAATTCTTACCGATCGATCGCTCATCACAGCATATTAAATCCAACACGAATTAGAATGAACCGATATAAAGTTTGAGGAAGCAGAAAAGCTCACTTTGAACACGGAACTTGAATTTTCCCCGACGAGACTGATTACTATAAGTTGTCCATGGTCCTTAGATCCGCGAGAAGTCCCTTAAACATCTTGGCGTCGCAGAAATATTCCAATTTCGTCTAATCTACACTTCGATAATCGTGACAAAATTTCTGACTATTGATTTTTCTTGTACAACCGTTGATGATCAATAACGCTACCACACACCTAATCACGGTTCACAACATCTTCTTTTTGTGTTGTTGCAAATATCGATTATAATTTCTAACAATCACATTAGCACGCATCACTACTTTTGTGGATTTGCTTCGACTTGTAGGATCTAAAGATATTAAGGACCAATTCTCACAAGCCTGGAAGAGTTTTTCACTAGTAAGCAAATTTTAATATGGTTTCTTAACATATTTTAATTCAAAGTTATCCAATTTAACATATTTTAGTTCCAAATTGACCAAATTTCAACATGTTTTCTTAACATATATTAATTTAAGGTCACCTATTTTAACATATTTTAATTTAAAGCTACCTATTATAACATGTTCTCTTACATATTTTAATTTAAAGTTGCCTATTTCAATATATTCTCCTAGCAAAGCCTAATTTAAAATCGTCATATTCATCTGTATAATTGTTACATTAAATTATAAATTTTACTATTAATTAAATTAAACCTTTCTAAATATGACTTCTAATATTATTAAAGAAATAATCAGTGCACTAAAGGTTCTACACAGAAATGGAAATCCCCAACGACGGCAATTTCACTTGGTTAAACTCTCTTAATTTAATGAATTAAATAATTAATGATTCTGGAGACATTCCCTTCATTAAAATGAAATATTAATTGAGAGTACTAGGGCAAATACCAAACCCATCGTACTGAATCTAAGTGCCGAAGTGGTCGCTGATATTAATATCGATCAATTATTTTTGTGTATAACGATTAGGTCGGCAACCAGGTAGTAGAGCCACACCGCGGAATATATAATGGGTGAACCCGCCAGAGCTAACCGCAGCGATAGCATTAATACAATTCTTGGATGAGGGTTAGGGGTCCAAATTACTGAAGGACTACGCCGATATAGATGGGCAAGTTTTTCACAAAGCCCCTAGGGTAACATGAATAAATCGTGATCTTGGCCGCCCAGTGAAAATGATATGCGCCCAAATAAAGGTAAACCCTAATTATAGGAAATGTAAATCGGGAACCACCTGACTACTTAACATCCATAACATCCTTCTGCCGATATTTTCGCCAAAAATTTTTTTTTCTTTCTCTCAATAACTTTCTACTGCCTAACCATCTCTTTTTCTATCTATAGATATGAATTCAGCTTCTGATTCGACAATAAATGATCTGCCAAGAATTCCTCGGCTATCCCCTTCGGTGGTAGCCCTACGACACAAACACGAAGAATTGAAGCTTCAACATGCCGAGCTCCAAGCAAAATACGAACGAGTGAAGGGCACCTGGGCTCCACCGCAAACCGTCAGGGGACTACACCAGAAGATCGCAAGATTGACTCAAACTCGAGAGGCGTTAATAGCAGAATCCCGCAGCCGTTGGCTGCTGATAAAAGAGCAGGCTACTGCCCTACGACAGGCATTCACAGACGTGGAGCTTCGAACCCACGTGCCGGAGAGTGTTCAAGCCCGTCAGCTGAACATAATCCCCGCGCATCACCTACCCATTACCGAACTCCCGTCAACTCCAACAGCCTCTGCTCCCCCATCCATGGAGTCACCTCAAATTCCGGCGATGGAACCGCCTGCCCACCCGGCCCATCGACGGCCAAATCGAAATAGGCGACGTCGCGATCGTCGTCGCCGGGAACCGGAGCTCCTCCGAGAAACGGAGCCCCTCGAAGGCCCATGTCGGATCGACGACTTGCCGCCCCCCTATCAGGAATTTGAATTCCCGGGGCTAGATCTGGACATATTATATGCCCCAAGCGCAATCTTTCCTTCTCGCGCTTCGCCAATCCACATAAATCTCGTGGATGAGGATTCGGATTCACCCCAAGTCGTCCGAGCTCTAGATCGGTTGGGGTTAGATCAGGAAGATATCGCTGTTCTCACCGGCGATATTCCCACGGTATCCCACTCAATCGAAATCGCGGGACCCTCAACCTGTGTTGAGGAGAATTGCCACGCCAGTCCCCCACCGTATCGTCCAGCCAAACGTAGGTACCTACCTACTGACATGGATGCCGAAGACGAATGAACTCAAACGGATTATTTTCGTCACTGACTTTAAAAATCTGTGTTTAATATTCTAATATAATTAAATTTTCTTTGTTTTTAAAGTTTCTTTTGATGTTTTGTTGTTTTTCTGGATATACCTCCATTTCGTTAAGTCAATATTGGCGAAATGACGACAACCGTTGACGATAAGTTGGCAGACGGATTTTGACAAATGAATATGTAATGTAATTGGACCCTAGGACTCTCTCAAATTAACGGGAGTAAATATAAATGGTCTTGGGCACATTCCGTGAGTAACAAGCGTAAGCCCTTCTAGCGGCAGCAGAGAATTCGGGTAAAGCGAAGGTCATTCGAGAAGTAGTGTTAGTAATAACGCTCACCTGCTCGAGTGACATTCGGCTATTGTGTACACTACCAACATGATCTCGGTCATGGGTACACGATAGTGATTTCTAAAATCATGCGGCGTATCGGGAAGATATCCCTAGGAATCAAATGTGAAGGGTACACCAATAGGATAAGCACTAAAATGGAGCAATAATTCCCACACGTCCAACATCATCATCATTATTATTAACAAATTTTGTGTAGGGATTCGTCCTTATTCCTCAGCTTTAAGAAAATATTTTACCTATATAAAAATTTAGCCGTAATTCATCTGTATTTTTTCCGTTTTCGATAAAGTATTTTTGTTAATTCGAAAAATTTTAGCAGCGTCCCACCCTTATTTTACGGTTTTATACTTATTCTATAGTTTTCGATAAAGTATTTTCATTGATTCGGAAAATTTGAGCAGCGTTCCGCCCTTATCCTATAGTTTATAAGAATATTATACTAGCAATTGAACAACATTCCACCTTTACTTTACTATTTTCGATAAGTATTTTAATTAACCCTTAAATGCATCGTGTTGCCATTTGGCAACATACCAATATTGAAGCTCATACATTGCACAGAAATAAAATATTGATGCAATACATGTTACAGTGGACAGGCTACATAGTTCTGCGCATGCGCATGATGTGACCAGCGTGAATATAGCAGCTATAGGTTATTTCTTCTTATTCGTTTACAGGCGTTTAAACTTATTCGCGCGCTCGTCATACGCGAAAGTTATTCAGTTTTTTTAAATAGTTTACAAAACATTTTTATTTGGTTTTAAATATAATTGACATTAACAAAGGTATGTATTCTTTATTGAGCATTTGTAATTATAAATAAACTTTGTATTACTGCATATAAAATCTATATTTCGCTTTGTTGCCGTTTGGCTACAGCATGCATTTACTTATAAATTTTTGTCCCTAAAATTTAGATGGATAAGCGAATATTTAGCAAGGGAAAGTTATCACAGAAGGATCTGATTGATTTTTGGGAAAACTTCAATGGGTTCGAGAGTGAAGACGATGATACTATTGACGACGATGATTTGGAAGACCCCACTTACCATTCCGCTGTTGAAGAAGACAGCAATGATGAAGAAACTACACCATCAGCAACAGTTCCAACAGAATTACCATGCGGCTCTTCTGCTGATGGCATTGTATCAAAGCCTTCAAAAAGTAAGGACATTTTATGGCAGAAGAAAAACTTGAAACCAAATGAAGAACAGTTACACTTTTGCGGAAATTCTGATTTGCCAGGAGGTTTATTACAGTTGCAAACGCCTTATCAATTCTTTAGTTACTTTGTTTCCGAAGATTTAATAGCAAAGATTGTTAAACAAACCAATTTGTATAGTGTCCAAAAACACGCTGACAGACCAATGGCTTTTACTACTTCTGATATAAAACAGTATATCGGTATTGTCTTTTATATGTCGTTTGTACATATGCCAAACATCAGGTGCTACTGGAGTCCCAAACTGGGCTATCCTCCAGTAAATAGTACAATGTCTGTGAACAAATTTGAAAAGTTGCGTCGGTATATTCATTTCAATGATAATTCAACTTTTGTGACACGTGAGGAGCCTGGTTTTTATAGATTACACAAAATTAGACCGTTGATCGATCATTTAAAAAAAAAATTCAACAGCATTCCTTTGGAGAATCATCTGTCTATAGATGAGCAAATGTGCTCAACAAAAGTGAAACATTTTATGAAGCAGTATATGCCGATGAAGCCGCACAAATGGGGATTCAAGCTTTATATATTATCAGGAATTTCTGGATTTGCTTATAACTTTGAAATATACTCAGGCCAAGAAAATTCAATCGTTCGACCTGACGGTGAACCTGACCTTGGGGCTTCATCAAACATTGTTCTGCGTTTATCCCGTATTATACCAAGAAAACAAAATTTTCGATTGTACCATGATAATTTTTATTCAGCTGTTCCTTTAATGGTTCACTTGGCAAAAGAAGGCATTTTTTCATTGGGTACAATACGTCGGAATAGGGTTCCTAATTGCAAGCTACCTACGGAAAAAATAATGAAGAAGGATGATCGCGGTAAGAGCTATGAATTTGTGGCTAATATAGATGGTGTCGATATATCAAATTTAGTTTGGAAAGACAATAAATATGTAACACTTGTGTCGTCTTTTGCCGGAACGCATCCCGAATCAGTAGTCAGGAGGTACGACAGAAAAATGAAGAAAGTTATAGAAGTGAATTGCCCATATATAATCCAGGAATACAATCGTCATATGGGAGGCGTAGATCTCCTAGATAGTCATATTGGGAGGTATAAAATTGCTATAAAAAGCCGAAAATGGTATATGCGCAAATTTTACCATATGATGGATCTAGCCATGGTGAACGCCTGGCTACTCTATAAACGAGTTCTCAAACAAAATGGATGTTTGGAATCTAGCATTCTAGATCAACCTAGTTTTCGAGCTGAAGTAGCACATGTTTTGTGCAAAATAAACACAACATCGGCTAAAAGGGGTCGGCCGAATGCTCTTGAAAAAGAAATTCAATTGAAGAAAACCAAAGGACCCACACAATACATACCGCCACAAGACGTACGAAATGACCAGTTTGGTCACTGGCCTATTCAAATTGATATAAAGATGAGGTGCAAATATCCAAATTGCAAAGGGTTTACTCGTACAAAATGCGAAAAGTGCGGTGTAGGGTTGTGTTTGAATAAAAATAACAACTGCTTTAAAAACTTCCACACACAATAAATAGCCTTTGCGTAATATGTCTAAATGCATATTGTAGCCATTTGGCAACAAACCCTTTTTGGATGAAATATAAACTTTTTGGAGAATTATAATTTTTTTTATTATTTTTCTGTAGTTGTAGTTACTTTATTACAAAGCGTCAAATTAAAAAAAACGAAAAAAATTAAGTCATGCATTTAAGGGTTAATTCGGAAAATTTGAGCAGCGCTCCGCCCTTATTTTACAGTTTTATGATAAATGTTTCAATTATTTCCGAAATTTTGCGCAGCGTTCCGCCCTTATTTCCTGTATCAACTCAAATAATTTTCTTAATTCTTAGATATTATTTAAACCATTATCTTTCCTGATTTTAGTCACTCGGATTAATCTTTTTCCGATGGCTATTCATTTTAACTGTTGCAACGATTTCGCTATTTTCCCCGCTACCCTTTCCTTCTCTTTGTCCTTATGATCTATTTATGTTCATATTATATTTAATGAGTGCCCACTGGACTACTCGGGGTTAGTGATTTTAAGCCGATTGTTGTAAAGATTTTTGTCGATTTTATCGAAATTAAGTGCAAGAAAGTTGATCCAAAAGACCCAATCTCAAGCTAATCTCTTTCGCTATTTAGTTCAATGATTTGATGTTCGGGCTCCTGCGTTACCCACGCCGGAACCTTCACGGGCACGAACTATTGGCGGACTTACACCGCGCTTACACAGTTCGATATTTATGTATAAGTTTA
Source organism: Schmidtea mediterranea (assembly GCA_022537955.1). Lineage (NCBI taxonomy): Eukaryota > Metazoa > Platyhelminthes > Tricladida > Dugesiidae > Schmidtea > Schmidtea mediterranea. The sequence goes on from CM039680.1 coordinate 169,223,391, forward strand.
ATAACTTGCAATTTATTTTGGCTATGGGCCGAAAAAGGAATGAATGAAAATTACCAGATCAATTGGGTAAAAGCCTCGAATGCATGGAATAATCGTCGGAAGTTTGTAAGTATATAATAGAAATTCGTAGTTGCATAATTCATAATTCATCATATATTGGAAATTCGTAGTAGCATAATTCACAATTCATGGCATTTACAGCACTAATCCATCAATCAACAAGTTCGCAGTCATCCATGCAGATAGCTGCCACGCACACTACTACGATCAGTTTCCAGGTGAGACTGAAAATCAATATTCCAATCCAGTTGAAAATAATTCTGCAAAGTAGTTGTGTTGATTTGTGAAAACACATCGGTATATATGCCTATAATTTGGCCTTAACCTTGCGTGCTATTTTTATTGCGATTAAACAAAATTCGACCTTGAAATTATTGGTGTTATCTAAATTTAATTTTTATTATTTTCTTAATTTAAATTGGCAATTTATTTTTAACATTTTTAATTAAATTTATTCAGCCAATAATATTTTATTTTTATTCATTTAATTCATTAATTTTTACTTTTATATAAATGGTCATTTTCAGTCAAATTTTCTTGTTATTATGTTATTTTTTATGTAGATTTCGTGCGGTTCTTGATGCATTTTGTATTTATTTTATTTTTACTTTTATTCTTTTGATTTTATATTTATTTATATTCTCTCAGATTTTAAAGTGTTTAGTTGGTGTTGTATATTGTATTTTAAGTTATCTTGGTGCTGGGTTTTCGTGCTGTATTACTGATGTATTTAAACAATTCTCAAGGCTATTTGTGTTCTGGCCCAACAATTGGAAATCTACATTCCAGCCATGGGTGTCCACAGAAATTTTTCCAGGTGGCAACATTTTTTTCTGCAGATATATGTTAAACCAAGACTAGTGCTGGGAACTTGGTGGGTAAAAGATATAAAATTTTCGCGGTAACTTGCAAGGGATTTCACCGGACGCGCGCACAAGAGATATAACCATTGGATACCCGTCAAAATGATGTTGGAAATGTATCGCAATGGGCGGTTTCTAGTAAAAGATGAGTCATATTACTATGATTGATAATGCCCTAGAAAACATTTGGGTTAACGAGCTACCATAGAAAGTATTAACGCTCACTTGATTTTGGGTCTTCTTATTGTTAATTCAATTGAAATAATATCGATTATTTAGTAAATTTATCTTATTTTACGAGTATTGCTTATTAAATAATTCGAATGTTCCAAAACGATTTCCAAAATAACGACACAAATCATTATTGAATAGATTTTATAAAATTGAGTTAATGGATCAATCTCGATCTGAGATGTGCGTCATGGACTTCTTCATTTGTTCATTACCCTGGCTGTCTTCAATCTTCGGCGTCTCTCTCTCTCTCGGCTTTGCTGGGACGATTTTTATTAGATTTGATTTTGCCGATATTGCGGTCTACATTGATGGGTTGACTTGAGCATGAAGAAATAAATGTTCGATCGATGCAAGTGGAAGTAGCGGTGGATGGGTGGGAGCCAATCTCGTTTTGAATGATCTTTTTTAATTTTAGTTGTTGGTTTTCCTTCTTTGTTTTTTCTAATTCTATGGCCATTTGGGAATATTGAAATTTCAGCAGGTCATTATGTTTGGTTGATTTCTTTGCTTGTTCCAGCTGCGTCCAGGTTTCTTCCATCCTGCGGCATCGACGGATCATTACCTCGGCTCGTTGAATTTGTTCCAGAGCCTTATCGTGATAATAGGCCACATATCGTCGGAATTTCTCGATATCCAGTGTCTTAGCTTGATTTATGTTCACTGAAATTTTATATATGGATTTAAATTAAATTGATAAACGGTTTGGAACAATGACTATTATGATTTATGATACTATTATAAAAATATACCCCAAAAATAGTTTATAGTTTCATTGATTTTTGATGGAATTTTATTTATTTTATGGGTTTTCCAAATTTTGTGGTCAAATGACATATGTAAAAGGTCCTAATCATGTGGTTTTAATCAAAAGTGTTGTCAAAAACATTAAATTCGCGACCACTTCCCTTTAAGATCCCAAATTCAAAGTTTTGAATTTTATTGAAATTCCTTTCTAAAAATAGAAACGAAATTTCTTACTTTTACACCACTACTCAGGGTGAGGTAGTTAATTTTTCCTATTTCCTATATGATTTAATCAATTTTTTATTTTCTTGTAGAAAATTTTCCTGAATTTTACGCAAATTGAACTTTTTGTGTTTATCGGATTTATGGAATTTAGTGGTCAGATTTTCGTGATTCTTTTTTGTTAAAGTTTATAATTACATTTTAAGCTTAATTTTCATAGGTATTTTCTAGAATATAAGCGTTTTCTATGAATTTGAAGCCAATTTAATGAAATAGGTTAATTTTGCTAAACTTTAATGTTTTTTGATTCTTTTTAAGTGTTTTTATTTATTTTTTACATATTTTTTGTATTTTCTACTCTTTTTTCTACTTTGTGTATTATTTAATGCTAAGTAGGCTATTTTTGATGATTTTCCGTCCATTTGCATTTTGCGCGCCCTGATTTTATTGGATGTCGTGCCAGATAAACAACAATTTAAAATATTTGTTTTTGCCAAACACTAGGTTTGGTTTAAATGAATCAAAAATAAGGGTGGTTTCATGGCATCTGACCTTTGTTGAGCAAAAACTAAGGTTTTAAAAATTTTTTGTTTACCTGGCACGACATCCGATAACTTTGGGGCGCCCACAGTTCAAATGGACGAAAAATCAAATATAGACTATTGAGCATTAAATAATACAAAAAGTATAAAAAAGGTGAAAAAATGCTAAAAATACGGAAAAAATAAATAAAAACATTTTAAAAGATTTGAAAATCAATAAAAATTAACAAAATTAACCAATTTCATCACTTTGGCTCCAAATTCATAGAAAACGCTTATATTCTAGAAAATAACTATAGGAATAAAGCCTGAAATATAATTAGAAACATTAATTAAAAAGAATCACGAAAATCTGTAAACATTGAGAAAAGTGATGAAATATGGTAAAAACGTGTAGGTGTTTTGTTTTACCGCATCAAAAATATTCGTGTAAAACCCTATATATAAGTCGATACCAGATCGACATAAATTAATGTTATTTCTGAAAAGAATTAAAATTTTTCGCTAATTTCTGGAGAACCCTAAAAGTGAGGTTTTTGTTACATTTTATTTTTGTTATATTTTATTTTTTCATGTGAAAAAGATTATAAAACGAAATTTTATAGGGTATTTAAGTCATAGCTAGGAAATGAACTTATGAAATTTTTATGCCATACCTATGTAGACCTTTGATGGTCAAATGTTCAAAGTTTTCTTTAATAATATATTTTCATTGAATTATTTTAGTCAAATTTTTAATAAACCTCAATTCTAAAATATTTCCTAGTATTGACAACTTTGAAAACTTTGTCTCCATGGTACTTGACCTATACGAGATGCCTCATGACCAACTTTCTATTATGAGTAATAAATTTGAACAAAGTTAATATTGAAGTATTAAAAATAATCATTCATTACATTTACTATTATTATTATTGTTATGATTAAATGTTATCATTAATTTCATAAATTGCCAACTCTCTATTGTCTCAAAAATTTGAAAGCCAAACGATGGTAAATTAGAAAATCTATTTTATTTACTATTATTATTATTATTATTATTGTTATTGACCATTATTGTTTAATCTTTAAATTACTAACTATATGATTACATGCATGCAAGTGGTGGGTTACTGGGTATTATACTTTGTTTTAATCTTCCCGTGGTTGCCCAGGTAACGCCATATAAATACCTTCTTTACCACCACTCGACACCCATTGCTAAGCAACGTTGGAAATGTGTTCGAGCGGGTAGATCGTTCGCAAAAAGTGAGCGCTATTACTAATGCTGTAATTGCTCGAACAATCTCTGGGTCCAACGAGCTGTCGATTATAAGGTCCCCTTTATGTCGTATGTTTATCGTTGAGTTCGTCAGAAAATAATAGGAATTTGATAATGACATGGAACGAGTGACTACAACTGGTGATGGTGCATCTTAGCGTGTTGACTGTGGGTTTCGCGGATACTTGTTAGAGATAATATGTTAAATAGGAAGACATACATAATCTTTAAAAATTAACACACATATAATTTTCCAATAAGCACATTCTAAGAGTTAATTAAAGTTGAGTAAGCAATGGAGCGGCTCGACGTTTAGCCCGCTCCTTCCGTCCGGGTCGGTAAATGTTCGGAGTTGGGGTTGTTGTTGAGGTCGTTGTGGGGGATGTTATCGCCTCCCGGTAAGCCAATTGAGCGGGAGCAAATACGAAGGGATAGGTTACAACTGCCCCTTCTTGACAGGCAGACAGTGCAACCTCCAGCCCCTTTATTTGGGTTCGCAGACCTTGCACCAACTGTCTTTCTTCTGCCCATCCCTTTTGGGTTGCTGTAAGCCGCTGGTAAAGCAATTTTACCTTTTTGGGCTCCATCCAAACGTCCTTCATCTGTTGCACTTCCATAGTCAGCTGGACAATTTGATCATGGAGATTTTTGTTGATTTTCCGGGCGCGTTCCAACTCCGTCTGCAATAAAAAAAAAAAAAAACTCTCACTCACATTGAAGATAGATTTTTAAGAAAAACTGTTTTATCAGTAAAAACGAATAAAATTGTGTAAAAATGAATCGGTATATATACATATTTTTTGGCCCTAACCTTGCGTGTTCTTTTTGGTTTAGTAAAACAAAATTCGACCTTGGAATTTTCTAGTGTATTCTAATCTTAATTTTTATTATTTTGCAATTTTATTTGATAATTTTTCTTTTGAAATTTTTATTGAATTATTTCTAATTCAAATTCTTTGATTTTTATTTCATTTTCATGAAATTTCACATTTTGTTAAATTATCAAATTTCGGTCGAATTTGTTAGGTTTTTGTGTTATGTTTATATTTATATCGTGGGGATCTTGTTGCTTTTTTTTATTATTTTAATTTATTTTTATGTTTATTTTTTTATATGTAATTGTCTTCTTTCTCATATTTTGATAGGGTTTAATTGGTTTTTTAATAGGGTTGAATTTAAATCTGCATGTTAAATTTGCATGTGTGTTACCGATTCATTTAAACATTTACAAGGCCGTTTGTGTTCTGGCCCAACACAAGTTATAAAAATTAAAATCAACCAACTAGTCTAGGACTAGTACTTCGGTGTGGGAGGTACCCGTAGTGAATGGTAGTTCGCCGGGTCAGATCTCCTCTCCAAGAACCTCAACGTCAAACCCTATGTAGAGAGCGAAGGATCATGAGGAAGATTTAAATAACATAAAAAGAACTAAGAATATGTCACTAGAATAAATCAGAGAGAAGATTTATATTTCTATGAAACGAATGTTTTGCTCATTATGTTAATTCAAAGAAAAGAAACCAAATGAATTGAATTTTAATATCATATAAGAAAAGTATGTATCAAGAATGACAAGTAGTAAACAAAGAATCAAGAAAATCTGATATTACCAATTGGAATAAAAAAAAAGAAATGAAATGAAAAATGAAAATTTACGAAATATCTGATTTTGAACTGTGTAGAGAAATCATAATAATTGTTGGTTGTTGTTCAATTTAATAATATATTGATAAATTTTGTATGATTATTTGCATACCATTTTCAGGCAATTTGGATGATAAATAATCATTTCATTAAATCCAATTTACGATCTTATGGGGTAAATGACTTTTAAACTTTTCAGGCTCAATTTCAGGAAATCCTAGAATAAAAATTCATCATTAAGTCAATTTATAATAATTATTATGTTGGTAGATAGATGCCTTTCATATATATTTTCAGATGACCTTTCATGTCAACTAGACTTTCCCTAGATATCAATTGCAAAAATTCAGATACGAATAAATTTTGTTAGACCTCTGTGAAAATCGATCATCATCAAGAACAATTATTTATTGTCAATACACCCAATAAAAACAAAAGAAAATAAGGAGTACCAAATATTTATTTAGTACATTTAAATAATCAACTATACAAAAGAAAAATGTTTTGAATTAAATTAGTCATAATCTATTTTTTTATATATTTCAATAATTAATCATAATTTTTGTTTTCTATGATTTCACCGGAGAAGTCGATCTGAGATATAGTAGGCGTTGCAACCACAAAAGAGAAAGGATAAATATTTCCGATGAGCAATTGAGACAATTTCACAGATCTAGTATGAATAGTGGGAAAAAATTGTTGAACTGAATCGATTTGACCAAAACATTTTTTTTCTAAATTGAATAAAACTATGTGTTGAATTTCCAATTGATTTTATAGAAAATTGTGCTGGATTAATTCCAAATAGGAAAATTTTTTAATGTCTTCTTCTGTTTAAGCATTGAATTCTACTCTAGATACAGCATGAGAACGTTAATAAATAAAATAATAACCTTACAGGTTGTCTACGACCCTGCCCACAAAGACTTCCAACCACATTGAGATTGATTTTGAGCCGAAATGGGAATAATCTGAAGAAAGTTTCAAAAGCTTTGAGAAATTTGTGGGAAATCATGAATCTAAAAATTATAAATAAATCAATAATAAGTAACCTAAATAAATCTCACCTCTCACCAAGTAGTGGCGTTCAAATTAAATAAATTTTCCTTCCCGGCGCCTAAAAATAGGATAAAATAAATTCTTCGATTTTAACCAATAGGAGTTTAACCGCATTTTATGATTTTAAAGGGGATTGAGTTACGTAGTTAAAAGGTTTTTTTACCGTATTTTTGGGTTTAAATTAATTACCGAGAACCTCCCATAGATGTCACCCAACACTTAGTTTTGATTTGACTTCTAAAAGAAGTGAGAATCTGAAATTAAAATCAATGAATCTTCATTATTTTCACACATTATCCCCAAACACGATTTTAAATTCAATCTAAAACTTGCTCTATTATTTTAGTGCAGCAAAATAATAACAAAACCCTTGACGTGGAAAGATTCAGACGAGATGTCGCCCATTATAACAACGAGCCCCTGCGACCGAGCCAGCGAGCTGAATTGATGATACGAAGATGTCGTCATACGGAGGAAACCTGAACTCGACCAGAACAGGCAAAGAGATTGAATCAACAGAATGAGTTATTAAAAACTCCACACGCCAAGATGGTAGCCGAAATAAACCAATTAAAGAAGGAAAATTATCAATTAAAGTTAAAAGAGACGATAAAGGCAGAAATTAGGCACCACCCCAGCACGTTTTCGAGCATGAATCCAAGTATCACATGACCCATCTCAAACCCCACTCCTATCAATGCCCAAAACAGCAACGGTCCACAACCAAAATCGAATAACAAAAAATGTCATCCCAGCAAAACGGAGAGAAAAAGAAGGCGCAGATTGAAGACTGCTCGTTATCGATTCTTTAATTAGTTGTGTGATTATAAGAAAAACTTTTGAACCTTAATTATTTTTTCATACCTGTGTTGGTGATTTAAGTTAGCTTTTCTTTGATATTACTTCGAAAATTCTATTCATCATATCGCCATGATATTTTATTAAACTTTTTGGGGTTAAAGGTAATTCGATTATTAGTTCAAATCTTTACATTTTATTTAACGTGTTAAATGTTACAAAAGCTTGCAGGGCTTTTGCTTCCTTCATTAGTGATCTTTAGTTTACTTAATTATTTATGTGAGGCTCTTTGATTTTTCATCGGGAGAGTTATGTTAAATTTATAGTTTTTATTACATAGTCATCAATATTAATGTTATCCATAAACCGTTTGTTAAGTTTTATAGTATTCGTTTCACTGATAATGTTAGTCGTAAATACTTCCGTTAATTTAAGTCAACGATCCAATGATCCTAATTTTTAATGATTAGTTTATTCACCCTTCGACGTTGCATCGACTTTCGCAAGATTCCCCTCTTCCTTCCTCTGAGTTGATCCTAGGTACAATGTATGTTGATATTATAATTTAAGAGTGTCCACTGAGCTATTCGGTGTGAATGTATTTAAGCCGATATGTAAGAGTGATTTAGTCGATTTTTCGGACATGAGAAGAAAGGAAAGTGGCCAAAAGACCACTTTTCGATTTATAATTTACGTTTAGCGCCCGTCGTTACTCACGACCAGACCTTCACGGGCACGGATTATAGGCGGAGAAACCGCTCTTACACAATCTGATAATGTGTATGATTTTTTTAATCTGTGGTATGTATTGGCTGTGGGCCGGAAAAATTTCTACAATAAAGAAAAATCTATTTCAGTCATAAAATATAATTGCAAAACATGGCTTCCATAGAATTACATTGAACATCATTTATATATATCAAACTTCAAGAGGGCACGTTCAATAAGGGACTCACTTGTAGTTTGCTTAAGTACGTGTCGTGTAAGATGATTCTCCAAAGGTTCTTCAAAGTTTTCTCTCGAAGTAATTTTCACAATTGTAAAGATATTTTCCTAAAGAAAAGCAGCGTACATCTTTTCACTAGAAAAATAGTTTTCACAAGGAAAAAGTGATTAAATTCTTTAAAAATGAATCGGTATATATACCTATTTTGTGACCCTAACCTTGCATGTTCTTTTTGATGAGTTAAAACAAAATTTGACCTTGATTTTAATAATAGGATCTAATTCTAATTGTGCCATTTTCTTACATTAAATAGATAATTTATTTTTCTTATTATTTAATTGAATATTTCTAATAAGAAACATTTTATTTTTAACCAGTTTATTCGTTAAAATGCTGGTTTTATAAATTAATCTATTTTCGGTCAAATTCTTCTGTTCAAGTATTGTTTCTATTTTAATTTCGTGAGGTTCTTGGTGCATTTGTATATAATTTTAATTACTTGTGTTTTTTCGATTTTATATTTAATTATATTCTTTTTTATATTTTAAGGTGTTTTACTTGGTGTTGATAGGTCTGATTTTAAATCTGCAGAGCTGTGTTTGAATGCCCAAACAATTTGCCTAAATGCATTTGCCCAGCAATAACATGCAAACACAGAGATACAGATTCTAAATCAAACCTATAAACATCAACTAAACACTCAAAATATGAGAGAAAAATATAATTAAATACAAAACCAAAAACATAAAAGTAAATTAAAATATACACAAAGAGGCATCAAGAACCCCACGAAATTTACATAAAAAATAACATAGTAACATGAAAATTTCACCGAAAAATGGACAATTTATAAAACTAGGAAATTATTGAATAAAATGAGGTAAAATGGAATATTTTTGGTGGAAAATATTCAATAAAAAATTATAAAAAGATATTGTCCATTTAATTCAAGAAAATAATAAAATTAGATTTAGATAATACGAATAAAATCAAGGTCAAATTTTATTTTAACGCATTAAAAATTACAAACAAGGTTAGGGTCACAGAATAGGTATATATACCGATTCATTTTTCATAGTTTTTAATCACTTTGTGAGCAATCACTTTTCCTTGCAAAAGCTTAAATGGTTTTTGCAAGCAAAAAATCATATTTTTTTGAATTAGAGGTTACAATCGGAACACTACCGCTACTCACCTTATCATTTGAAGGAAGTTTTATTTGGACGGACGTATCGTAAATTTGTCTAGGTAATGACGATAATCAAATGTGAAATAGTTACGATGATGTAATGTGTACTAACGATATGAGTTTAAATATATGATATGAAATGAAATTGATTTCATTATGTCGAAATCTTTCCTGCCCACAGCCGAAACAAACCGCAAAATAGTAAACTTACACATAACTACCGATTTGTGTAAGTGCAGTTCATCCACCTATAATTCGTGCCCATGAGGGTCCAGTTGTGCGTAACGACGGGCCAGAACGTCAATTATGAAACTTATAGGGATAAAGGGAAGATAGAGGACTAGTCTTTTGGCTGGCGCTCTTTCTCCCATCTCCCGAAAAATTGAACAAAAAATCTCTATTACTTATCGGCTTAAATTCTTTTACATCGAGTTGTCCGGTGGGCTTTCATAAAAATCCTAACATCGACATAAAGACCTTAAGATCAATTTAAAGAAAGATGAGAGGGGAAGCATCGTACAAAATCTCTGCAACGTTAAAATTGTTTATTCATATGCCAGGTAAAGTAATACCTAATTTTCAGTAATACAGTAATAGTAAAACCTTTAAAATAGTATACCGAATTTTATGAAAGGGAATTTATCGATAGGAACATTATCTGATTCTAAAACTAACATAAATGTAAGATTCCAAAGAATATATATTTTTAAGTAACGTAGGTCGAATAGGTTAACCAAAATTCCGGCCACCGTAAGATTGTGAAACAGTACTATTCTGATAAACAAAAATCATGAGTTATGAGCAAGTAAGTATAGTCACAAAAATCAAGCCTTCCAGTAATATAAAAGCGACCACGTGTAAGACAGGTTGATAGAGGGACATTAGCAAATCAAAATGACATTCGAATTTAGATAGGGATCGTTGCAAAGTTCCGGTACTCAACATTCGACCATACCCTAACGATGAAGAATCAGGAAATAAATCAAATCATTTAAAATGACGGTACCGCTTAACTCGTGATCTACCTTACAGCTAATAGAAAATAAATAGAAAAGCGAAATAAACGGGAAAACTCCACACTATTCCATCTCAAATCCCCATGACACAATAATGAATATTTTTTTTGTATAAATAAAATTACAAGGCCACATTCTATTTAAACAATCTGCTATACCAAACCAAAATGCCAGCCATTTTGATGAATGTCAAGTGAATTTCTTTCAATCAACTTAGACAGGAATCGTAGTGGATTTATTGTTAACCAGACATTAGACGAGATTCAAGTTCCCAAGCTACCATCATTTTGACCCGGAATCATACAATCATGAGATGAAAAATAGACAAGGCCGAGTCAATGTTATGAGTCCTGAAGCAATCGTTACAACTAAAAATCACTTGCGGAGATACAACCAAAATCATTCAAGCATAATCTGTAATCTAGAGAAAACGGGCAGTGAAATAAACCAACGGAGCAAATCACAATAGCTTACGAGGATACTGGCAGAATTCGAATTAGTTCCGGCACCCGATCAACGTTCTACCCGGGACTGGAAGCTCCGATTACCGAAAGACCTTTGAGACATTGATACTTATATGGTCAGGAGAATAATAAATGTCAAACACTTCCAAATCGTTCCATCTGAAGACAGTCAATAAATAAAATGAAATGGTTATTTATATCCATTAGGCGGTTTGATTAATTATACCGGATATATCGAATCAGGCGACTTCAAGCAATCCCACATGCCAGATATAATCGAATGTCATCTCCAATCTCAACTCAATCCCAAATTACGAGGACAAGCAAACGACATTTAATCGCGATAATAATTAAATTCCTGTCTACGACAAATGGATTTTATCAACCAACTTAGCCAATGAATTTTCCCAATAATCGGAAAAGACCGAAATCAAATTGATGATTTATTTATTTATACAATGAATTAAATTTCTAATCGCCAAAGCCAACAATCCACAATGAGTAATTAGGCTACCCATCACTATCAATACTGACACAAAAATGTAAAAACAATTATTCACGCAGAAGCCAACTGAGAATGAGGCAATGGTGAACGCGAGGTCTTCGATGACGCCCTTGAAGGATCGGAGCGGAAATTTATATTTGCCAGGTGAGGCTATTGCTATGTCTATAAGAAAATGCTTAAATGAAGGAGTTGACATTGATGATTAAAATCAAAAGGGAGTTCAAAATAAACAGTAATATAATGATATCTACAACAAATACTGAATGCTTAAATGAAGGAGTCGACAATGACGATTAAAATCAAAGGAAGTTCTAGATGAACAGAAGTTGTAAATATGACGATGAGAATTGGCAATGAAATTCGTCGTAACATCAGAGTGATTGATAGTATGACTGATTCCCAACAAGCATAGGCTAAACAGCTCTTCTATTCAACCGAAAATGAATTATGCTTATTTAGATTCAGCAAGTTGTGCACAGCGAGAAGACGGACCATGACAAGATGACTCGCTGTCTCCAAGCGCTCTGGTAATCGGGTTACACAGTTGCGACTGCAGGAGGAGCTGATTGGTCGATCAATCCCAAAAGCCGTGACGACGAAATCGAATTGTCCAGCGTGGTGATAAAGCAGGAGCCCGACCAAAAACCGGCATGAGAGACCACCAAAGAGCAAAATTCACCCGGAATTTTTCCGGTACCGAAAACCGGTTCTGATATCAGCCAAATACCCGGTTTTTAATTCTATTTTTTGCCATTTTTTAGCAACAAAACGAGTTAAAAAAAATGAAAACACAATTTAAACATTTTACTTTTCCACACTCCTTAACTAATTACTTGTACGAAAAAGAGACGACAGAAATACGAAAAAATCTACTTGTTTCAGAAAATGAATGATTTGCGTAAATAATCCCATAAATTTGAATGAAATGTTTAAAAAGAGACGAAAATAAAAATGTAACCCAACATTTACATATGCAAGTAAAAATAAAAATTACTATCATGATTGTTGTTTACGCATAAAATTCTCACATGTAGACACACTTATCATGAAAGTAATTTTATTGTAAATTTCTGGTATGATAAGTTTCACGCCAGATAATATGCTAGAAATATGACATTTAAATTAAAACAAAATGGCTCGAACTAAAATATTTTATTTAAATCTATTGAACATAATAAATTCATATAAATTATTTGATTGTTTGTAGAATATGTATTCTAAAATCTATTACAAAATAAGTTTACATCAATTTTTTAAAAATTTTAATTGAATCAGATTTGAACTGACAGTAAGTATTTTATATGTAAGTATGATAAAACTTTATTTTATTTTATTTTTATAACAAAAACAAAAATATTCATGCTTATTAATATAAACCCCAGTTAACCTAGACATGTCAATAAACGCCAAATTTGAGTTGTGCAGCCAATTACTCATTCAAAAAAATCCATTGTGGGAGTATTTTTATCGTGACATTTCAAGTGAGTTTGCCAAGCGTGAAAAAATATTGAAGACATCTGGTGGAACAACAAGTTCTTTCCATAAGCACATGACATCGATTCACAATATTGTTACAAAAGCTGTGAGTGTGAAGAGATCCGCATCTTTCTCCACAAGTACAACACCACCAGCACCACCAGAAAAGCGATTACAAAAAACATCGATTACAAACTACTGTGGGGTTTATGGTTTATGTAACCTTGACCCCAAATAGAACCTTTCCTTACCCTTCAATGCTTACCCGTTGCCAAGCAACGTTGGAAATGTAACCATCGGTTTTGAGATCGCCAAAGGTGAGTGCTACGAAAGAACTGCTATGGCCCGATCTCAAGATGGGTTCAACGCACTACCGATAGAAGGTTCATGTGCGCTTTCTTATCCTGGTCCCCTGACACTCTTGGCACTTAGAATTATTCTCCGAACCACTCGAAATCCGATTTAATAAATTTTACTCTTAGGGTTGAATAACTACATAGAAAATCGATTGAAACTAGGAAATCATTTATGATCATTTATTGAATAGACTATTTAAAAATCAGATTATTCTTTTGCTTGAGCGGCACGACGTTTGGCGCGCTCCGCCTTTCCGGGTCGATGCTTATTAGGCTTGGTTGCGGGTCTAGTGGCCTCCGTTGTTTCTCTATAGGTCAGTTAGCCGGTGCGAATACAAGTGGATAGGTTACAGCATTGCTCTCTTGGCAAGCCGATAACACTACCTCTAGGCCACGAATTTGAACTTTCTGAGTCTGATTGAGTCTGATTGAGAAAACGAAACCTAAATATTTATTTTATGATAGTCAATAACGTTCAGGTCTTGGGTGACATCTTCTGGAGTTATACTTTTAGTACTTGCGAGCGTATGGGTGATCTCGATTGTCATTGAAGCGTCTTTCTTCGTTCCGCATTTCCCGAGGAAGGATCTTCAGTGGGACTACCACATTGATGGCGGCTGATCTCTCATTTAGTCCCCGATCATCAAGTTCGAACGACGTGTTGTACGGAGGGGCATATCCGTCTGTACTTGGGATCCTCCCTGTGGTGATGTCTGAGTTGATTTCAGCCAGGTGGTGTCTAGCCCTCGCCACCTGCCTGTTTGAGGCGAGACAGAAGATATTTGGCCTGACCTCAGATCTCCCGAGCTGGGTTGCGGCCTGGCTCTCTTTTTATGGCCACGAAGGGGAGATGGGTTTCTCCGAAATCCTTTTGAATACCTGTTCTGGATTCTCTCACTGGAGAAATTAAGAATCCCGCGTCCCACATTGCCTGTCTACATCTGGCAGCAGAATCGTCTAGAAAAATTGAATGTTTATTTGTTTAATTGATACCTTTATTCTAATAATTTGATCGAACGTAACTAGTATGAACGATTTTATTTAATGGTTGAGTCATGAGACTATGCAATGATCATGGCCGTTCGTGTGGTCAAAAAACAGAACCGGTAATATAGATTGATACGTTGTCCATACCTTACTACTTTAATTTCTAGGGGGTTGTGTAAGTACGCCATCATACTAAGTTAGGGTTCATGGAGTTCTATTCTGTGTTATTAACTGGAATACTTGATCTGTCGTTGGGCTAGTAGATCGGGTTACATGTCGGATATTTGTAAGCATATTATGGTTGTAACGTATTCATTTCATTTTATGTCATAATCATATTCATTTCATTCTATTTCATAATTGTATTCATTTCATTTAATTTCATAAATTGTATTCATTTTATTTTGTTTCATATGAACATGGGCATCGTTGGCGAGACCGCTTAGTTGACTTTGCACTTTTTATATTCACGAACGAGGCTCCATTGTCCCGGTTGGCTTCACTATCGATGGTGGTTAAAACAGTACGATGTTGGTTAACCTGGCCGACGTCTCATTTCATATGCGATGGTTTTATATTGCGGGTGGCCGCTCTAATGCATAATTGTTTCACTTTTAGCTTAACTTTATTTCTTAAATATGTGATATTTATTGTTTTAAATTATTAGTCACGTTATCATTCAGGAATTTGCGGTGTTAGCGTTACTTTCAGTTTGGGGATTCCTTAAGTCATTTGACTATTAGTATAATCATATTTGGCGTCGAGCGATTCTACCTTTTCAAATTTCGGGTACTTTGAATTATATTATTAATCATTAATGGTAGGTTTTCTACTGCTCTATAGTAATTTTAAGAATTGGTCGTGATTTTAGCCGTGCGGGTTCATCAATTTGCTCATTAAATTCATTACTTTAGTTTGTTCCGTTTAATTACGTTCCTATTTTATAGTTATCAACACAATGTATGTTAATTTTTTAGTCATTAAAGTCGGTTATTCAGATTTTGCATAGTAACGACAATATAATGCTTATCGATATTTCAACTGTCATAGTGGGTATATGTATAGAGTAATAAATTATTAATATAATGCATATTAATGTTTCGACCACTGTAATTGTTATCTAGATTTTTGGTATGGTAACGGCAATGGTAATATAATTAAGGTTTCATCGATTATAATTGGTGGTTCAGATTTTCAGTATATATTTTAATATTTCAGCTATAATTTGTTATTCAGATATTTAGCATAAGAACGATAATATACTGCATATCAATTACAATTTATTATTCAGATTTTTAGCATAGTAGTACAATTGGTTTCATAATTGGCATTTACATCATTTACATCATTCTGAGCATTCATTACATAATAACCTTTCCCCACGCAGCCACGCAAATAGAGCTCTCTTGAGATTATTTGTGCGGTGCGTGGAGAAAGTTCTCCGAAAAATCGTTCACTTACAAAGTTTAAATTGCTTTTCGAGTTAAGTTTTTTCGTTAAAAACGAGTTTTTCACGAGTGAAAATTGTGTGTGTTTTCTGTGAAAATGAATCGGTATATATACCTGTTCTGTGACCCTAACCTTGCGTGTTACATTTGATGTGATAAAACAAAATTTGACCTTGAGATTATTTGTATATTCTAACTCTAATTTTATTATTTTCATGATTTAATTTGACAATTTTAATTTTTAACTTTTAATTGAGTTGTTTCCAATTCAAATTATTTAATTTTAGTTCTAGCTTTCATGAACTCTTGCTTCTTTAATTAAATATACTAAATCTTCAATCTTAATATCATGGGCATGTGCTCGCTTGTGATAGCACTCTTTGTTAGCTTCTTGATGATGTTTTGTTTTAAGTCCGGCTTGAGCCCATGCTGACTTTAATCATTCTTGTATAATCAATTTATAATCCGAAATATCCATATATACTGCGAAATAGGTGCTTGGAATTTTAAATCGATTGGTATATTGTTTCGTCGTAAATAAGTGAGATAGAAAGGTGTTTCACCTGTACTTTCATTCACTGCATTTCGATATGCAAATAGAAAAGGTTTCATAAATAGATCCAAATCCTTTTGCTCTCTATTAAAGTACGATGATTTCATATTGATTAACGTTCCAATAAACCTTTCAACTAGACAATCTGTTTGTGGATAATAGGGTGATGCACTAAGTTTTAATATTCCGAACAGTTCAGTTATTGAACTAAATAATTCACTTTGGAAATTTTTTCCCTGGTCCATCAGGAGCTTCTTTGGCACACCATAACGAAAAATAATATTTTTCACCAATATCTTTGCAACCGTCTCTAATCTTTGATTTGCATTGCAAAATACAATGATATATTTATTGCCATTAATTGTTTCAGGTAGTGAACCAACAATGTCCATTGCCGTCATTTCCATTGGCAACACATAATCGTAAATCACCATATTTCTTTCTAACTACTAGTATAGAGGATGAGAATGGCGATGAACTATCTCGTATAATATTAAATACTTTCATGGCTTTGATTTGACGATCACTTTCTTCTTGATGTCTATATGGAATTCTGTATTGTCGCAATTTAATAGAAGTTTCATCAAGTAGTGGTATCTCATGTTCAATCACTTGGGTGAGACCCAAATCATATCCATGTTTCGCAAAAACTTTTATATATCTTTTCAATAACGTCATAAACTCTTGTTTATATGCTTCAGTTAAATCGTTGTTCGTGTTGGGGTTAACAATATTCATAAAAGTAAAAAGGAAAATCAATAAAACATTGATATTCAAAATAATAATTACAAAACATAAAATCAATTAAAAATTGTAAAATAAATATTTATCGAGGGAAATGGGTATGGGGGGATGTCAAATAAAGAGACAAATCCAAATATAATAAAATTAAATCGATTGCGGGTCCCCAGAAAGAAATATTTAATAAAAATATAAATTAATTAAAAATTATTTTTCTATTGAGAAACCCGAGCTAATGGGAAGTCCAAGTCAACAGAAAACCCAAACAGTGTGAGAGACCTGGAATGTCAATAAAATTACCTAATTACGGAAAACTAAATTGGTTGACCAAGGAAACCTGGGATAAAAGGGGAACCTGCCACCAATATAATTATTATCAATAAATGGAAACCCCGGGAGCCCTGAAGTATCTTATTTAGTTTAGGAAGAGAGATGTAAAAAATGCCAAAACCAATTTGGTTTGCGGGTGACCTGATTGCGAGATGGATATAAAAGGAAAAGGCAAATCAACAAAATTGCAGTTGGTCTAAGAGAATATTTTTAAGAGTACAGCAGAACAGCCAAACAAATTAAAGTATTGCGCACCAGACAAGGACATCTCCCTTTGCGTAGGTATCCCGACGCATTGATTTATTGTGAATTTGTGTAGAGTAATTGAGCAGAGTATTGTGAATTGAATTGATTTTTGTGAAGGTTGTGAATAAAGTTGTTATATATAGATTAGAAATAAATCTTATTGTGTTGGGTTAAATGAATTGATTAAATAAGGACACCAAAAAGTCAGACCTAAGCACTGACTTTTTAATATTTCTCTGTAACTTTTGGGCTTCTGCCGTTCTGTTAGCTTCCCCAGTTTTGTTTTTGGTTTCATGAGAATAGTTTTTGCACTAGAATTAGCTATCCTCACTGGTACTGCGTTGTTTTCAACTTTAACAATTTCATCACACATTGGAACATCATATTTCTCAATTAGTTTTTGGTTTGACTCAAATATACATTCGTCATCAGATGTGTTTTTAGGTTAGTATAGCATATCACTTTACCATTCGCTGGTAATTCTAACTCTTGATTCAAAATGACATCCCTAGCTTTATTTCCATTTTTATCTATTTGTTCTTTCATTAACTTCCCAGAAGCTAGATCAAACACAACTCCTTGTAGTTGTTGGATGATATCCATTCCAGTTAAACATTTTTCAAGATTTGTCCTCATCACTGTTACATCATGTATGATTTCTTTATCACCAATGACTAACTTGGCTTCCATTTTTCCAATTATATCCAAGACATCACCATTGATTTGATAATTTTACTCGTTGGTCTCATCTTTGCCTTTTCTTTACGTGTTAAGAAATTAGCTGATACTATAGTATGACTAGAACCTGAATCCAATAAGGCTCTAACCTCTCTGCCATTGAACTGTACAATTATTCGGGGTTGTCCACCTTTACCGCCGATTGTCATCAAAGTGTAACTACACAGTAATCCAAACGTGTTTTTCCGTTCAACTTTAGCACTTGCTTGTTCTATTTTGTCTAATTCAAATTTAACAGCTCTACTGATTTCATTTCCTTTAATCTTACACTAGAATATGTGGGTGCTTTTGGTACAGACGTTGGTGTATACCATTTTGAAAGAGTATTGATTCCACTAAATTTTGGCAAAATCTGGACTCTGGTTTTACCTCGCTTCTTATTAACTCTTTTTGGAAGTACTTTCTCTCACTTTTACTATTATCGTTGGCATGGTTATTACCATTATTTTTATCATTAAATTCACACGTGGATTATTCATTTGTACATTGTTTATATTTCATAATTTTAACTGTTACCTCTTTGCATTTATAACTGTATAATGCTTCTCCAAATATTCTCGCAAATACACCATTTTCCGATATTAACATTGATGCACTAAATTTGGGTTGGTAATCGTTATTGCCATCCAGTTTCTGAGTATCTCTTTATTTAATTTACAATCATATAGAATCATTTCTCGGTATATATTTTCCATGACGTTCTGGTTAAAATGAAACAAGTAATCAATTTTATTATTAAAATAATGGGTTAATTTAATATCATTTACATGAATTCTAGTTTTGGCTTCTTGCACCATAATCTTTAATACATAAACTCCTTTATAATTTGTTGCATATACTGTTTGACCACAATTACTGGTGATATCCTTTTTAATAAAATGCATACTATCTGTTGGCAATGTAGACAATAAGACTATTGCAGTCTGTCCTGTCCAGACTGGAGTAAATCTAACTGTCATATTTAATTTATAATTTACATTAAAACTATCTGGTCTTTCTCTAAACTGTTCTCCACTTAATTCTTTAAAATTCACTGTTTTTAAATACGCTAAATTATACATATCAATTTTAACATCGTACACAATTATCGATTCTCCCGTCTGGCAACTAGTATGCTTCATCTTGCAAAATAGATGTGTCTGTAACTTTCCCGCATCATCATCGAATGCTCCTTCAAATTCTCCTTTAACTCTGTTAGATACTCTTCAATTACCACAATCACTTTATTTTGTATGGTTCACCTTCACAATCGCCGTCTTGTTTAATTATCTCATTTACTACTACCGTTTCTCAAATTCTATGATTTATTTTTGCCTTTAATTTAATTTCTGGGCTGATCTTTAATTACTCTGTTTGGAACGCAATTAAACAATTTTCTGGCATTATGTCTACAGGCCGTGGAATGGCATGCATTTTTATCAGTGAAGTATGGCTCCACTTGCAACAGTAAAATATAAATGTTGTACGTTTAACAATAAATTCTCTCACTCGAGTTCGTCGTAAATCAGATTCTTGGTACACATGGTATTTTACATCGTTTTCTATTTTTAATTTACTCGGATAGGTATATGAAAATTCCAACATGTCCACAACCGAATATATTTTTCCCATCCATAAATTTAAAATTCCTAAATAATATTTCACAACTCAAAATATCTCAAATTTTCAAAAATTTTCATATTTAAAAACTTAAAAAAAAATTATCAAAATAAATCCAAATATAAATTTATACATACGAGCAGGGCCTAGGACACGGGTAGGCACCAGGGCCATTTAGCCCCTGACTTCCCTTGATAAAAGGCCTCGGAATTAGGAAGTTATTTATTGAAATGCAGAATTACGGAATTAAGATGTTATGCATTGAAATGTAGCGCTACACCTATGGAGTGGTGGACAAAGTCGAGCGAAAGTAGGTCGAAGAATGTACGATTAGGGAGTTTGGTTTTAGCTTATTACACTTATTTAAAATATTTTTAACAATATCAGTCAATTTGACAAAATTAACCAAATGATCAATTTTATTGAAAAACGCAAATATTTCCCTAAAAATTCTACTACGAGAAATAATGACTCAAAAGCGTGTCAATCTATTTCCAAATGTGTTCATTTCCCTGAGAGTTTTTATGAGATTACATATATATGCTGCAGATATCGAGAGATCATTCAGTGTTCAAAAAGGAACTAAGAACTACCTCCGTTCCACGATGAGTCAAACGTGTCTGAATGGATTGGCTATGTTAAGCATTAATTCTGATATAGCAAGAACTTTAAATTATCAAAGAGTTATTGAAAAGATTGTCACTTTGAATATACAAAGGATGATTTGAAACTTACCATTTTCTTAACTAAATCCGGTTTATTAAATTTAAAAATAAAATACAAATATATCAAAAAAATTTATTATTTTTAATAAGTTGTGGCCCTGGGCCTCAAAATCTTGTCCTAGATCATGCGTACGAGGATAATAATACAATATATTCTTTCAGTTTATAAAATTTCTTGAGGATCATACTTTTATCAGTAAATAAACTTTACATATATATCAGGATATTATCATATTTCAACTTTTCAAAGTAAATAATGACACAACTCAAATACCCGAAATTAAAAATCTCTAAAACTTTTCCCAACTCAAATAGGCCAAAAATGTTTGTTTTCCACCGCTTTAAATACTTAGAAAAAATTAATATAGGTCAGTCCAAATTTATATAAATTTATACGTTTGAGGAAAATAATACGTAATGATGTTGCAAAATGATATTCTGAATATTTGAAGATGTATGCGGGGAGGGAAAATATGTTTCGTCATATGCGGGAAATTGTCATGATTGTTCCCACATTTTACGTTGCGATAAGTCAGGCAATCATTTACGATTGGCACCAAATAAACTTATCGCCATTGTCAATTATTGAATTTACAAGTTATCGCGGCTTTATTAAAAAATATCCTGTAGAAGGAGATGTAATTTAATGGGCCAATAAATTCGAACTCAAGACTTAGCTGTTGGGAGCCTCTAACTACCTGGATCAAATACTCCCCTCTACGCCTAGAAGGTCCTGCTTTCAACATTTGGAGACATCAAGCAGAAACTGAAAGAAGCCTATATACCCACTCAAAGTCCGCCTTGGTAAAAGCGCGCACGCAGCGAATGTCGAGGAAATGGGTGCCATGAGTGCCATTACGAATAGCGAGAAAAAGAATAATTCAATATGTTTCTCGTGTGGGAAAAAGAGACATTTCCCAATACACTGCAGGCGTCAGAAAAACTACAAAAGGTTGCTGTAAGCGCCGGCAGCTTCCTCAAAAACAATTCGGTGTAAAGAGTAAAAATTATTTCAATAAAAATTCAGGGGAGCCCGGCCTATGCTTTGGTCAATTCGGGTAGTTACCAATCAATTCTTCAAAAAGATGGTATAGCCGTAACTTTTTTTCAACCAAGTGGATCGTCATAGTAGATGACCGGAGAGTCTTCGCCAGTTAATTTTGATATTCAGGGAACTCCAATTGCCCTATCGTGCCTCGTGATGGATGAAATTTCCCTGTGCATAGACAGAAAAGAAGGTGTAACCTTTGGAGGCTCAATATCGCTGGCAGCACCCGAGCTTCAAAGTAACCAGATCGAAGACGATGATTTTGATGCGGCATTCGATGAAACGAAGTGGACAGTGCGGTGGAAGTGGTCAAGAGGGCCGCCTACTTTGAGAAATCAACAGGGAGCGTACCATGTAAAAGAGAAGTTGCGCATGAACTTTGATAAAGAAATTCAACTGTGGATTTCAAACGGTCGGCTTCGAGAATACGACGGTCACTACAATGGAGTGATACCTTTACTAGCGGTGGAACATGTGAATAAAAGAAAGGTCCGGCCGGTCATGGATTTTTGGAAATTAAATGAATCCGTCGAATGAGTCGAAATTATTCAAAGAGAAATTACCATCTTTAAATTTCTGTTTTTCATTCTTTTCTTTATCATAATCAACATTCTTCCTTTTTAAGGTACCTAAGTAAATATTAGATATAAAATGTAATATTTTAAAGAATATACACCTTTATTTTGATGATCCATTTTAGCTGTATTTAATAATGTTTTGAAGCAACTTTTTATACAATTTTAATGGTAAACAAATATCAGGTAACCAGGCGTGACTATATTTCAAAATTTTAAATTATCACGCTAATTATTGAAGTTTAACGTGACTTATTGTAAACAGAGATATACTTATTTTTACGTTAAAGGTTAATTAAGGTTTTAGTATCTCAAATTATTATAATTTAAGACAAAGAAATTTTAATTATTTTTATTTTTATATTTTATTTTATTATTTGCTATGTCAAATTAAAATTAATAAAATTAAATTTTTTAAATTGTTTCATTATTTTAATATTTTATTATAATAAAAAGTTTAATATTTATAAAAAATATTTTAAACGTTTTAAATATTTATTTATATGACTACGAATGTTTTGAATATTTTTTTAATAATTTGATTATGTTAAATTGTTATTCAACATAATTTGACCTTGTGAAATCTAAGGTATGGTCCATCATGTACTCCATGTTGGTGCCGATGTTTTAAATCATGTTTGAGCAGAGACAAATTCTTGAAGGTTTGAGTCTAGAACATTAAGTACGACAATAATGTAGAGCACAGAAGACTCCATTTACATACTAAAAATTTTCGATGAAAAATACTTGCTTTGTAATATTTGCGAAAAGGTTTATAGCTTGTGTGTGTTTATGATCTACATGTTTATTTATTAAAATTACATAGTGTATCTGATAATTGTTTTGACTATAATATAAATTAGACACAACCTACATGGTTCATAAGCTTTGTTCTCCAAGTGACTAATCATCATTTTTTCTGAATGACCTTGAAAGACCCTATGACATACTATGAGTCATTGTCTTGACAGACATTACATCAAATTACAAAAATTATAAATCCTTTGAATAATACTTTATGTATTTTGTAGAGAAATAAGTTTCATTTATACCTTGTTTTTACAAGCAGATTTTGGGTTGATCCGGGTTTAGGTGTTAAAAAAAGAATTTCTCTGCTTGTAAATTTGTAAATGATGATTGTCATTTTTAAAGTAATTTTTAGAAAATTGCGAAAATATTAAAAAAAGAAATATCTCGGATTTATAACCGTTAGTATTTAAACATAATCTACAATGCTATTTAGTTTTAATGTTATAACTCTTTTTCTGCAAATGTAAGGTCCTCCGAAATGTAGGCTAGGAGCATCGACACTGTCCGCTCTTCTTACAGTAAAACTATAATTATGAAATCACAAACTAATCTAAAATATTTGACAGCATAGGGGAAGCGTAATAGAAATAATTTGATTAACGGATAAATTAATTATAAATATGCAGAATGTCCATAAACTAAAAAGGCAAAAAAGCCTTATATACACCAAATTTAAATTACTTTTTCCGAAATCTCATAGTTTAATTTAGATAAAGGCTCTCTTAAACATGTGATGTAATGCAGCAGGAAATTTCTAAAAATGATAATATTTGTTTTGATTATTTTTATTTCAATAATTTAGAATTGTTTCATTCAAACAAAATAAACATGATCATAACTTATTGACATGCATAAATAGGTAAACAGCACCGAATTTCACCAACATTGATGAACTTGTAATAAACGGTTGAATTTTTGAATTTTGTTGGTATCATAATTAATGAGATTTATAATAATAATAATAATAATAATAATAATAATAATAATAATAATAATAATAATAATAATAATAATAATAATAATAATAATAATAATAATAATAATAATAATAATAATAATAATAATAATAATAATAATAATAATAATATTAATAATAATAATAATAATAATAATAATAATAATAATAATAATAATAATAATAATAATAATAATAAATTAAATAAGTTTGGAAACAATTTAATTAAGAGAAAACGCCAAAACCCTCTTCATACGATATATTTTGACAGTTTAAGTGTCATCGTGAGGCACCGAAAACCAACTCAATATTATGGATTATTTATATATTTTTTAAACAAATTATTTTTTTTAATTAATTTAATTTTCCAATAAATAATTCATTAAATACTCTAATTCAATTAAATATTTTAATTAAACAGTTTAATAAATAAATATTTTAAACATTTTAAACATTTTTTAATAAATATTAAACTTTTTATTATAATAAAGTATTAAAATTTTTAAAAAATGTTTTAAACAATAAAGAAACATTAATTTGTCACAATTTAACATACTCAAACTATTTAAAAACATTGAAAACATTCGTAGTCATAGCAATTTGCACATTACTTTTAGAAGAAAAGGTATTTTATTATCATAGACTTTTTAGACAATAAATTTTCCCACTAATTACATTGATTTTGTTCTATATAATTACATTCACTTTACTATTCGTGCAATAATAATGTGACTATAGCAAAATTCATGTCAAATAAATAAAGATAATAATTATTAATCTGGAATGAAGAGAAAAGAAATGGATAATGATTCCAATGGATCAACAGTGATAAGGATAAAAGGTTTCACAAAAGTTATCCTCGATTTAATTTATAGGCATATAAATATTATTTATTTTTTGTGTTGATGGTATGTTTTAATTATATTAAAAATCTTAATAATAATGGCACAATGTTTGCATAATTTATTTTATTATCAAAAATTTCGTTTTAATCAGACCAATATTTCTGGTCGAAAAATCGATATATAAAGTGTTTACATGTATAATACTGGTAGGTTTTTTCATTAAAGAACGAAATATTTTAAACATTTTGTTAAGATAGTTAACATAATCATAAATGGAAATAACCTTGCGGAAACCGAAGAGGATTATTTAATAATCGAAACGTTTTTCAACAATATAAAATTGCTTGCAGCAAGGGCTTATTTTATTATTCACTTATTTGATATATTATTATTATTATTATTATTATTATTATTATTATTATTATTATTATTATTTGATTATTATTATTATTATTATTATTATTATTATTATTATTATTATTATTATTATTATTATTATTATTATTATTATTATTATTATTATTATTATTATTATTATTATTATTATTATTATTATTATTATTATTATTATCATCATCATCATCATCATCATAATCAAAGAAAGATGGAAAAGTTTTAACAATTGAAAAACGCTAATTAGTTGCATTGAACAACATTGTCCTTAATGTTTCAACCGTTTATCCTTCTTCTTCGGGATAGAAATCACATTTACAAACACTAAATGAAATTAAGAAATATTTAAACAAATTGAATTATAATAATCATCTTCAAATTGTATCAAAATTCTATTTTTTAAAAAAAAAACATTAAATCATATAAAACTATTTTTAAAAACACAAAAGTTTTATCATTTTCTCAAACAAATTTTATTAGAATAAAAAAAAATTAATTTTAAATAAAATGATTTTATTAAACAACAAAATTATACCAAACACTTAATATACAAATCCAACTTACAATAATCCCTGGAGGCTGAAAACTTTGAGCAATAATTATAGTATTTAAAAATGTTATCAACAACACCTCACAAGTTACTCATTCCCAATAGTTTTTCGATGTTTTCGCAATTATTTTAAAACTAGAAATACTTATTTTTTTGCTGTTACACTTCCTAAAATGATCACTAATTTTAGTCAATACATTCAGTTGATAATGGTCAATAAATCGAGAGCAGACATGAAAATATATATGGCATTACACTCATTAATAAGAATTGATGTATGAGTTCAGAAAATAGGCCAAATAGAGATGGATATTTATTATTGAACATATTACTAACTTTGTAGGACGTTGAAACAATCCTAAACCGAGTCTTGCCTTAATATTTGAGGATCTTTTATTTAAGTTCTATGAAACCCTCAGAATAAAGCAATACCAAAAAGATGTTTCTGCTTCGTATGATTAAATCGATTTTTTTCACCTTCCGAACTTGAAGATGTACTAGCTTCAGAATCAATAGGAACACTACTTTCAGACAAACCTGTACAAAAATCCTAAATATTTCACACCCATTTATCTACAGTCTTTTTTGTCACATTCAAGAAAATATACTGATAAAGATATAGATAAGGATATCGATTTTTAAGGCGCAAAGTAACCAAATATGAATGATAAAGACCATGCACGAAATGCTAATCCTTTTACCATATTTTGCTTGTATTTGAATTCAGAAAAGCTCTCATGTGTAGTTTAAATAATAGTATAGATATTAATCTAATTGTCTTTTCTCCTTCCGTCGAATAAGGAAATACAAAATAAATTCAACTTTAATTAAAAATTTATTATAACCATATCTATAGGTACTTTCAAAAGTCACTAGTTAAAGGGGAATATTTAAATAATATTTTAATAATAAAAATTTTAAAATGTCTGAGTTTTTAAAATAAATATTTAATTAAGAAAAATAAAATTATATTTAACTTAAAAATTTAAGTTAAATTTCAAACCATTGGTTATTATTATTTACTGCCCATATTTGTCTTTAATGCACTTATATGAATAATTATTGCTTTATATATGAATAAAAAGTACAAAATAATTTATTATTGTAAAACAAAACTTTTTTAAATAATATTTTTTTAACAATTTCAAGAACATGAGATATTAGCAGTTCAATTGCACTAGGTCCACTTGCCTTCCTCTCACTTGACTGGGCAAAGAATGCAAAGAAATTTCATATTGCTACCATCTTTATATGAAGACAGAAACAATAAAGTAAAACAATAAAAAAATCATCATCATTTAACTTACGCCAATTATGAATCATTTTTCTTAGGCTTCTCCGATAATATTTTGACGCTAGGAAATACACTGAGCAATCTACAACGGATCCTATTATTTGTAAGTAGCTGGTCCACTGGACGATAATGTTAAAGTTGTAATAATTTATAAGATTCTCTTGAGAAATTTTCGATTGAGATTCCATCCACATTATTGTATAATTCAACACAAGATGAAGAGTTTCAAAGGGAAAGCTACAAAAGATAAATAGCATTATTGAAATAATCAGCAACCGTATTAAGTGTTTTTTACGGCTGTTATTAAAGGGTATAGCTGAACGATAATATTGCCCCCTCGTGCGTAATTTGATGATCATCATAATTGTAGATGTAACAACTATAAGAAATGGCAAAATGTAGGTAAGAACTCCCAGAAATATTTTATACACAAACATAAACATGTTGATAGTAAAATGAATGATGAAAACCGTTTCCTTGAATTTTACCTTCATTCCATAATAAGTAAAGATCAGATCGGGTAATCGGATCATCACAGATCCTAATATCAAAGAAGAAAATGTAAAAATATTAACTTTTATACTTTTTGATAAGAGCCTCCAAAATATTGGCTTATAAACCGCAATACACCGACCAACACTGATGAGACTCACTATCCAAACATTGATAGTCAAACCAATATTAACTAATCCGGGACCGTGTATGGCATAATAATAAAATATATCCTTACGTCGATGGACTTTCGGTAAGTATACTAAAGGGAAGGAAGTGAAACAAATCCAAAAATTCGTTAAACCCAATCCAATCAAACTGTAAAACGCCATAGAAATCTGATTTTCCAAATTTAAGAAGACAGATTTTTTAAAATTCCTATAAATGACAAAAACACTGAGAAGGTTCACCACCATTCCGTAGCTGCAAATGATCGGTAGGAAGATCTGCAGTAGACGTGTATGATTCTTGTATCTGATATTCTCTCTCATCTGATAGAAATAGACGTTGAAATTCGTCGAGCTATTCATTTTCAGCCAAATACCTACTCAAAATGTATCTATTAAAAAAATAATTATTTTTATCAGTAATAATCAAAAAAATATTTAATATTAATACAACTACTTAACAAGCAAATGGAGATCATATCAATATCAGATTGCGCTTTTTGTAATTAAAAAAATGACCCCGGGAGATTCAGGTTCGACGATAATCCAGCAACGTATCAATGAGAGATTTCTATAAACAAAATATCAGTTTTGATCTTTCATCTCAAAACTAAATCCACTGAAGCAGAATTTATTTAGTCAGTATGATACTAAATTAATGCGAAGGGTAATTTAGAGTGAGAGGGGGTCAATATCTCCATGGCAACCGTGTCGGTTGAAATGTTAATCCACTGAAGAAGGAAAAGGAGTCTTCAACTTGTACCTCTTTAACCTCAAACTTGCAGCTCTTTTAATTATAATTTTTAAATTTTATTTTACAATTTATACCCTTGTTTATTCACTGAACCAAAACTGAATAAAATGAAAATTAACTTGCTGAACCGCTACAAATTTCAGAATATAAAGCAATTACAAATTTATTATTTTTATTTAAACCTTTCATTCGAAACCAAATTGAGAAATCTGATTTTATGTTCCTTTTTTCTTTTCTTTTTTCTTATATCTACCTCTTTTATACTTTAAAAAATATTAATTTAAAATTGGACGGTACTTTTGATTAAGTTCATTACTTTTATTTTTAATTACATTTATAATTTAATTACATTTTAATTTACAAAAAATAACAATAATAACAATCCTAAAAAAATATTGTTGAAAACAAACCTGCTAAAAGGAAGTACACGAAACGAACCAACAAAGTGAATGATTCTTTATCTCATACAGATATAAATTCTATGACTAGTTCTGAATTCACTGATCAAAAAGCTAAACTGGAAAGAAAACAAACAAAAAAAGGACATTAAATCCGAAAATTAATAAAACAAATTAAGAAGTAATGATGAATGAGCGATCCATTGAAGAATCACATGAACTTAATGCCAACGTAGATGATAATACGAATGAAGAAGTACCTTTAGAGCCGAAAGCTTTGATTGATTCAGATTCAAAAAATTAGCAATATTAGAATAACAACACCAATCCAAAATATATATTCAGCTACAATATATTTCAGCTACAATGCTAGTTTTGAACTTTAAACTATTTAGAGTAAATCATTGTTATTTAAACAAGTTTCTGCTTTTAAATTCTCAAAACATTTTATCAAAAATTAAAAATTTTGCTTCTTTTAAATCACAAATTCTACAAAATATTAAAAAAAATTAATTTTTTAAATATAACTCATTCAACATGATGTTTATGCACAATTATGACATGTTTCGACTGAACATTGTATTTATTATGATTATATTTATCATGAATCCTCAAAAACGGTATAATTTATTAAAATTTTATTTCAATACAGATTTTTAAAGCTTTTATAAAAGGTTTTCAGTCACAAATTTTTTATGGTTATAATTTTTATTATTTTTTATACTTCTATCAGTTAATAATAACACTTGAAAATAGCAGCACCGAAACTTTGTGTTAAATAGGAGATATGATATAGTGGGGAAAATAAAATAAATCACCTGTCAAATTTATTTCTATGTGAACTATGTTTGGTTTTCCAATAATTTGATCAGTTTAGAATGAGCACTTGGAATAGAGGAAATAGAGCAATCTAAAAATTGTAAATTATAAAATTGTGAAATGATAGAAAAACTTATGGTTTAAGTCACCATAATATTCCAAAAAATCTTCGAAATTAAAAGAAAATCATGTGAAAAAATTTCAAGTTTCAGAACATATTCTTATATCCGTTTCAGTGAAAGGTTCTCTGTATGTTTCATTTTCAGCTGTCCATATGTTATGAGTTTGGAAATATTTGGAAATTATTAAACTATAAAATTATTTATTTATTATTATTATTATTATTTTTATTATTATAACTATTATTATTATTATTATAATTTTTATTATTATTATTATTATTATTATTATTATTATTATTATTATTATTATTATTATTATTATTATTATTATTATTATTATTATTATTATTATTATTATTATTATCATTGTTACTATTAAATATAATATATATAAGAAAAAATTAAAATTCAATCTTTAATATTTACACATCCTCAAATCTTTATGTTTAATCTCTGTTTCAAATCTCCATCCAGTTAATTGTTTTATTAATTCCAATTTCAATTTTCTTATTTAATTTTATAATAAATCTTGATTGCGATCTTAACTCGGTTGTGATTTTTTTTCATCAAAACCGTTTTTAATTGGTTTGCCTGGAAATTGAGTATCATTTTAATGGACATCTTTTATACGATTTTTATAAGCTCATCCAGACTGCTTTTGAATATTGCCTGATTCTCTATTTTCATGAGTTTTGCAAAATATTATTTTTTATGTGGTGCATGTGTTTGTTATTATGAATAATAATGTACACATCTTTGAAAACATGTATGATAATCCTTCTATATAAAATACATATCTAGAAGACATTTAATGTCGGTTCATTTTCAACTCTAAATCTAGGAATTTTTTCTTCCTTCCTAATTCTTGAGACATAAATTATTTTAGTTTATTATTATTACATATTATTATTATTATTATTATTATTATTATTATTATTATTATTATTATTATTATTATTATTATTATTATTATTATTATTGTTGTTGTAAGGAGTCCCAAAACTCGTGTTTAACAATAATATAGTGTAAATGTTATAATTGTGGTTACTTAGTTCAAATAACTATTTATGTTAAATTTTTTTATTAAAATCTATTTTGTTTATTATGTCATATTATATTAAAGTTTTTTAGATTAAAGTAATCAGATTTATGACCAGTAGTAGCATCAACATTAATAATTACCACGCCTCATTCGTTTTAATATTTTAGATAAACTAGTGAATTTAATATTTTAATTTGATAATTAAAAATTTCTAAGAATATTTGAATTTAATCGCATTTAACGTGACAACCACGACCATAGATTTATTGATAAACAGATTTTTACCCGAGAAATTGCACTGAGGCGAGGACCTAGCGGCTGAAGAAAAAACTATGGAAAGGAAACTTATATATGCCATCTCGAAACTGACACCATTAATGAATGATTTAAAAAGAGGCTTTGAGTTTTGATTAAGGATCAGACTCAGTTGATATGTGTTTAGAGATAGTAAAAAAATGACTAAGAAATTAATAACGCACAAATGGAATGGAGAAGAAATAGAAAAATGCCTTCAAACGAATTGTATAAAAGATCAAGAAGTTAAAAAAAAGATCGATATGAAAAATTTGAAAACATCAAAAGAAAAACAGACAACAACAAAAAATAAGAAAAAGTAAAGAAGGTTATGAGGCATATTAATGCTGTGAGGGCTGTGAAGGAAAAACAGAATCTATAGAGATTTTGCCAAAAGTGGATTGGTAAACAGAATTAATACTTTCAATCAGCAAAATGTCAATAATCGACAACTAAAATGCTGGACATCAAAAATGACAAATGAAAAAAAACGAGTTTTGCAAGCGGAGTGAAAAGTCATGTATGGCGAGAATGTGCAACAATTCAATGTTTAACATGTAACTTATGCGAACACAAAGAAACTAATTGCAATACAAATTAGAAAAGAAGAAAGTTTCAAACTAATTGAAACAGGAGAAATGATAAATATTATAAAATTGAACCACAAGCTATCAACAGAACAATTGCAATGAAAGAAAAACAGTTCAGCAATTGAAGCTAATGATAAAAAAATGTCGTTGGTTTATTTAGATGATTCCGAAAATATTCAGCACCCAAAAGTAAACTCTTTGATATGAGAGGCATTGACTAGGTCATTTTGATATTGATGTCGTAATTGGTCATAATAATTGTAGTAATTGTTATGTAATAGTTATCTTAATGCAGATCACACTTATATAAATAGTATGAAGAATATATCTAAGAGTCAAAAAGAGCGTATTATATCCAAAAAAGCAGAATATACTAGTAAAATAGTAGCTGAAAAAATTTATAAATTTATGAAAAAGGTAGAAGATAAATTGGAGAGGAATTATAGTGTGTGGATTAATGAAATATCACAGGAGCAGAGTATTTTTCAGTAAAGATGAATGGAAACTCAGAGATGATTTGCGACAAAATGCAAGGTAAACCGACAACAACGCTAGGGTTTCGAGGTTATAAAATGTACTGCTTACAAGATACAGGAGTGAGAGTGAATATAATAGCAGAAACAGAGGTATTTAAATTAAGAAATTTCAGAATCATAAAATCAGAATGAAATTCTAAGATGGACAAACGATAGTAAATTAGAGAATATCGGTTAAAACTAGACTCTGATATTAGAATTAGCAATATGGAAATATAATTAACTTTTATAATAAATAAAAATGTTGTTACAGATATAATAGGGGGGAGTGTAATAACAGAAAGAGTTTTGAATTGACTTTGGATATAGTAAGCAGAATGAAGAAAAATATAATGTATTTATATGAAAAATAGAAACCAGGTTTTGGAGAAATATTACAGATGATGAGTTATTTCAGAAAACAATAGAAATTGAGATTAAATGAAAATCAAAAGGTATTGTAAATTGTGTAAAACAATAAAAGTGTTTAAATGGTTAATTATTACTTATCAATTGACAAAAACGGAGAAACAATAAGAAATATCGAAAAGATAAAGCATTATAAAGAAATAGTTATAAGAAGTTCCATAACTCGTATTTATCAAAAATATAATTTAAATATTTTATAAAATAGTGATTAGTTAGTTGAAATAACTATTTGTGTTAGATTTGTATATAATTTCTGATATCATTGGATTTTAACAAATAAATTTATTCTCCCCCTATGAGGCCCTATCTTCTAATATTTATTATATTCACCGCCTCTATAAATCTTTTATTATCTGATTATTCTTTGAGTACTACTATACAGAGGACCATTTCATATAATTAAAAAAATTGTTAATTTTATGAAATGGATAAATTTAAAGAGTAAATTGAAAGCAAAGACTAGAGAAAGCTGTGAAGGTCTGGTAAATGACCTCCAATATTGTAGTATAAAATGTGCGGCAACAAAAGAAACGATCTGAATAAAGCTTTCAATACCGGTATCCCGAAATCTGGCATCCCGAGATCTCGGACCTTTTTCTGATACCATAATACCGGTATTGAGATTTGCAGAATCCCGGCATTTTGGTGTTGGTATCGATAATTTATTATTATCACCCAATTGCTCAGAATAAAAAGTTATAGATGATTGAACAAAAATTCAAAATT
This sequence comes from Schmidtea mediterranea, assembly GCA_022537955.1. Lineage (NCBI taxonomy): Eukaryota > Metazoa > Platyhelminthes > Tricladida > Dugesiidae > Schmidtea > Schmidtea mediterranea. Next base: position 169,256,955 of record CM039680.1, read on the forward strand.
GTATAAATAATGTTTAAATTTGAGCTTGATTATAGAATCATATTTGTAACCTTTTTATAGAGACTTACTAAATATTTTGTTAATTTCGTGCGTTTGATTTGCCAAAATCTTCAGCGAGAATACGAGGCATGGTTATGAAATATGGTTAGAGTATTAGACAAAAATATAAGACTGAATTACAGAAATTGAAGGCCGAAGGCAAACGTTTCAGTCTTACTTTCGACGAATGGACTTCGAATAAAAACCGAAGTTACCTGAATGTTAATGTGCACATCAAGAATCAGTTTTGGAACTTGGGATTGGCCAGAGTGCATGGATTATTGCCAGCAGAAGACTGCATAAGGCTTCTCGAGGAAAGATTGGAATTGTTTGGATAAAATTTACAAGTGTGTATTACGACGGACGGTACACGTGTTATGCAAAAAGTAGAAAAATTACTCCTTTGCTTGTAACAAATTTGATTTTGCCCATGTGGTGCACCTAGCAATCTTGGATATCCTCTACAAGAAACCTGAATCTACATCTAAGGAAGTATTTAGAGATAATGCTGACAGTGAATGGGACGACGAAGATGAAGTATTTCAAATTGTTAGTAAAGAAGAAGAGCTAGAGTTTGGGGATATCTTGCATCCAATGGTCCAAAAACTAAGAACTGTAGTAAAATTGTTCCGAAAATCACCGACAAAAAACAATATTCTGCAGAAACATATCAGAGAACAATTTTGCATGGATCTTCAACTAATAATCGACATTAATACACGTTGGAACAGTCTTTTTTATGTTGCAACGATTTTATCAAATAAAGAATTGTATTTTAAAATCATTAATCGATGTCGGATCAACTGTGTCATTTGACGAGAATGAATTAAACGTAATTTGTAATTTCGTTGAAACACTTGAACCTATAAAATTAGGACATGAATCCTTTTGCAGTCGTGTCGCAACACTTCTCTCAGTTGACACAACAATCTTTTTTATGATGAACAACTCTTGGGCAGCAGTGATCTAGTTAAGCGATTAAAGGAATCTCTTTCCCGTCGCATAAACGAGCGGCGGATTGAGGTATCTTGTTTGCTGCACTATCTCCACAAAGGCAACCAAGGCTGTGCTAAACTTAATTTGTACACGATCTTGAATTTCGGATAGATTAGTCAAATCGCCTATGAATATTTCGTCGTCTTTATCAGAGGCGGAAATTGAAGTAGCTGAATAAGTTGAAATCCCACAGTCTCTACAAGAGAAACTTGATCGCACTAAGAAGCAACGAAATCAATGTAAAATTCACACCAAAAGCACTAATATTGAAGAATACTACTGATATTGTAAAAATGGAGATGATAAATTTTGAAATGGATAGAAAGTGGGGGCCGAATCTCGAAAGATGCTACAACGATTTGAATTCGATTTTGCCTGCCACTGCGGAATCTGAACGAGTTTTCTCTGAATGTGGCAAATTCGGAACGACGAGAGCTTGAACATGTTAAGCCTTTTAAGATCTTACTTTAAATAAGAAAATTTAATTAAAAATATTATTAGTTTTTTTACTTATATTTTTTATTGTTGAAAAAATTGAATTAAAGATGTATTTATTAGTTGATATTTTTAATTGGTTATTTATTTTATGACATCAATTAATCCCGGTATTGAAAATGTTGAATACCGTAATACCGGTTTTGGGAAAATGCTCATGTATTGAAAGCTTTAGACCTGAAGTACAACAGTTTATATAAAAGAATCGGTGAGATTGTATATGATTGATGTATATAATTGATGTGGCATCCAGAATTCATAATTTGGTATAACTGTTAAAATGTGAGTAAATATTAAGCATTCATTTTGTTTGTACCACCGCTTCCACTTCTTTGACTATTTACAGTTAGCACGTTTATTGTTTCTCGATTTTACAAATGTTGTCAAAGTGTTCACACTTTCAGTTAGTTTTGTGACCCCCATGTGATTATTCGTCTAAATAAAATATGTATATAGGCAACAAAATTTTGTTATCTTATGTGAAATACGAACAAATTTAAACAAAATATATGACCATATGAAATAATAAATTATTAACTTTTCCAATTACTATAGTTTGAGTGTTTTGGACATTAATTTCGAGATATAAAGATCTTACCATTAATAAATGCCTCTTTACCAGTAATTAGTGAAGACATTGATAAAATTTTAAAATCAAACATTGATATTATTCATGCTATTCATACTACTAGCTTAGTATTATGGAGTCAGTAGTATCCTTTAAATTGAGTGAATGGATAATAAGCAATCTCTCCCATGAATGCCGCATTATACCTATTACATGTTAGAAATTTATTAGCAAACATAATAATTAATGTACATGATTAAGACGCAATCTTAAATTTTATCCAATCCATACTTTATAAAATAAGGCCTGTCTAACACAAATCTGTTTCGGAGCCAATCTCAAAATCATCTAATTTGCGAGAAAAAAATTAAACAAAAACTAGTGATTTATTTTATATTTTATTATAAATATATATTAAATACATTTATAAATTCCACTTTATTTTTCTCATTATGTAAAAATGGCATGTTATCATGCCATTTTTAATTATGAAACCGATTTCTAACTAAATATGTAATATGCCTTTTTTCTATGAAATTTCGTTTTTTTTATAAGAGCCACGGCCTTCTTAATCCAGATTTATGTTGGGAGTCACGAAATAAATCTAAAGAGCCATACGTGGCTCAAGAGCCACACGTTGGACAGGCCTGCTTTATATCATTTTATAACCCATAGAGTAAATAAAAACAAATACATTTAGAGTCAGAAATATTATCAGATTAACTAAGTAGCATAATCGACAGATCAGGCTTGCGAACCGACTCCATGTCCATTTTGAAAGGAAAATATAAATAAAAAAAGAAGCAAAATATTCTTCACTTGTTTGATATTTATTGAAATATTTTGCATTGAAAATGTTTGTTTTTGACATTCTTTCAAATTGAAATGCCATTATTATTATCATTAAATATATAATAATTAGTTTTATATCTTCCAGGCCCCTCTCCAATCGTAATAATAATAACAATAATTTTGTGTGTAAAAAGAAGAACTTCCATAAAATTACTTTTTAGGTTCTGAGAGATTCTCAAAAGAAAGAGGGACAAGACCTTACAGCGTTGACGGTCATGTGAAAGGTTGCATGACAATTGCAATCTATTCAAACAAATATTGCATCGTGTTATAAATATTATAAAATTTAAGAATTTATGTTTTGATTAAATATTTGGAAATTATTGTGAAGAAGTAAAACAAGAATTATTTTCTTTAAATTTCAAAGAATTAAAAATATTAAACAAAAGTAAATCAAAACTCACTTTAATGAAATAACTGAGTCAACTTGGATATTAGATCAATGCAATTAAATATAATTATATAAATTCTTAAAATAATTATTAAAACAAAAATATGAATTATTCATTGTTTTAATAAAGCAAATTTTTATAAAATTGTAATTTAATGTTACAATATTTCTTTTTTGCATTTGTCGATAATAAACCAATAGCAAGAATTTGTGTGATTAGAAACTAATTATTATTATTATCATTATTACTAAATTATATTACTATTATAATTATTTTTAATTAATAGTAAGAATATCATTTCAACTAGATTTGCATCTATTTAAAAAATTTTCATAATCAAAAATGAAACAGTTTCTCGAATTTATTCATATGAAGGAGAATTTATATTCAAAACCTGTCAAGAATTGAATGTTTAAAGTTAAAAATAAATCAAAAACAAACATTCTTTTTATTAAAATTGTATTTACATATATCAATATATATATATAAAAAATTAGATAAAGTTTTGTGATTAAAAGTAATTTTTTAATTTTTTTTCGTTTTTAAACAAGTATAAGGATTGTTAGACACAATTAAATTCAAATTTTCTTCTCTAACCATAAATCACAAATAGAATGGACCGTTTAGGAATACTATGTAAATAATTGGAAATTATAAATAACTTACAATAGAAAAATCACTTCATTTTCTTATGATTATATCTTAGAAGTAAAAACCGGTTCTGAAATTTTATAAATGCGCTTTGGTCCCAAACGTGGAGAACTACAATAATTTCATGAACAAAAGAAATAGGATGAAAAATTTAATTATTTCTCATTGTTATCTCTTTTAATGCTTCTTGATATTGTTTTCTTAAGCGTTACGCTCCACACTGACGGGGCATGAAGTAAACCAATTTTTCACATATATTCCTAAATTAATTTGTTGGGTTATTATTATTGAAAGTCGGTTCCCTCTGACTCCTCGTGTCCTTATCGAATCAAATAAGCAAACCCAACATAGAATGATTTTATTTGCACTTTACCACAGTTACAACTCAATCCGATTTATTTCAATGTTTGGTAATTACAATTTGTGATTTATTTGCACCCTTCAACCACCGAATAAATTTGATTATCTTAAGGTAGGTTATCCAATGAATAATCATCCTTTCTGATAGATAACGTTTGACTTTACTTGGGTTTAGACTCTTTTACTGGCCTGACTAGACTACTCGTTTGCTTCAACCACTGGCCATTTCGTTTTTTCCCTTTTCCCTTTATACTACTGCTCAGACTGTTTTCAGACAATTGTCAACAACGTTTGCTACATTACTAAATTACAAATTAGGAAATGATTACCTCTCCATAGATCAGTGGCGCCCATTTAATATTGTTTAGGCCAATTTACCCTTTTATATTATTCCGTTTACATGCCTGGTTTTCATCATCTCTCGGGTTTCCCATTGCCTCAGAATTACCATTGACTCGGGCTTCCCATTAGCAATTAATTTTTTAATTAATTTGTTTTTTTGTCTTATATTATATTTTCTAGGGATCCATCACTAAATTTTTATTATTATTTCTGGACTCGTCTCTCAATTTGGCATTCAACCATACCAATTTCCCCCGATCAATACTACTTTCGAAATTTTGTAAATTTTATAATTAATGTTGCACTTTTATCATTTTGGTGTTTTATTGATTTTACTGTGCTTTTTTTCGTAATACCACAACAAATTGCCTTTTTGTCACGATTTTAAAATGTTTCAAACGTCACAAGTAATCATAGTGGCATCCCGTATATAGATAATTAAATTTTTCTATCGTTTGAGTAGCTAGTTAGGAGCACACTAGCCCAACACACAAAGGTCCCAGTAGCCCCCTTCCCCGGATTAAATTACACAATTACGCAATTAATCCAGATTAATCAAGATAATTGAATTTGTATGTGTATGTTTATTTTTTCGAATTTCTTTTAGAGATTTTTTGGCGCGAATTTTCGAAAAGTGTTTTAACGTATATTTTTTATTGTGAAATTTTTCATCCACAAAACATTTTTGGTCACACTATATAGTCAGTGGGTATTTTTGACTCTTGGTAAAAAGCCTAAGATAAAAATTGGCTTGAATCGACTATCAATAAAAAAGCAAAGAAATATTTTATAGATTATAAAGCCTAAAAATATTTTCTCGATAAAAAGCCTAAAAAATAATTCATCGAAGAAAAAGCATAAAAATATTTTATCGATTAAAAAGCCTAAGTAATTTTTCTTGATAAAAAAGCCTAAAATAAATATTGGCTCAAATCGATTACGATGGTCACATCATAGTCAGGGATATTTTTAACTTGCAATAAAAAACAGTGCAATATTTGGTCACACAATTTTCATATGCAAATTTAGGCTCTAGATAAAAATAAATTAAAATACCTAAAGTAAATTAAGGTAAATTAAAGGGTCTAAAGTAAATTAATGTATATGAGTACATTAGCGTATAATAAAGTAAATTAAAGTACATTAGGGTACATTAGAATATATTAAAGCAAATTAAGGTAAACTAAGGTAAATTAAAGTAAATTAAAGTATATGAGTACATTAGAGTATAATAAAGTAAATTAAAGTACATTAGGGTACATTAGAATATATTAAAGCAAATTAAGGTAAACTAAGGTAAATTAAAGTAAATTTAAGGGTCTAAAATAAATTAAGGTACATTAAAGTAAATTAAAATACGCTAGAATAAATTTAAGTAAATTAAGGTTCCTGAAGTCAATTAAGATGCCTAAAGTAAAGTTTAGTAAGTTAGGTAATAATTTTTTAAAAGTAAATAGAGGGTCAAAAGGTAAGTTAGATAAGGTAAGAATTTTAAAAGTAATGGTGGGTTTCTGGGTGTTGATATTTTGAGACTATATGGTTGTTACCCAGACAACCTCATACAAATATTCTTTCCTTTACCACTCGGCACCCGTTGCTAAGCAACGTTGGAACTGTGTTCGAGTGGGAGGATCGTCCGCAAAAAGTGAGCGCTGTTGCTAGTGCTATAATTGAACGATCCGTGGGTCCAACGAGCTGCCGATAGAAGGCCTGTGCTCGATTTCGATTTTTAGGTCCCATTAGTCTCCTATCTCCTTCGAATGTCAACCTATACTGTTATATCATTTATCTATTCCCATAGTCCTTCTTATCGTTGTCCGAGTTGATGGTTTTGCTATGGCCTGTAAACCCTTTGTTATGTAAGTATCCACACAGTATCTCTCTTACCCTTATCCCTATTATAACTACTATGTCTATTATTATTGTCACTGGCGTTATCATTGTTACTATTATATGTATTACCTTTATTAAATGTTACCACTATTACATTTATTATTATTCTTATTCTTATAATTACTATTACATTCATTATTATTACTACTACTATTATTATTACTATTATTATTATCCTAATTATTATCATTATTATTATAATTACCATGATCATTATTATTATTATTGTTATCCTCATTATTATCATTGTTATTATTGTTATTCTTATTAAGTTTTAGTATGGATCCGTCCTTATTCCTCAGCGTAATAAAAATATTTTATTGATATACAACATTAGCCGTAACCCATCCTTATTTTACAGTTTTCGATAAAGTATTTTTGTTAGCTCGAAAATTTTTAGCAGCGTTCCGCCCTTATTTTACGGTTTTATCAGATTATCCTACCAACAATTGAAGCTAAGTTTGCAACAAATTTACTTTGATAATTTGTTAAAACACATCAGTATATATACATATAATTTGACCTTAACCTTGCGTGTTATTTTTATTGCGATTAAACAAATTTGACCTTGAAATTATTTGTGTTATCTAAATTAAAATTTTATTATTTTCATAATTTAAATTGGCAATTTATTTATTAAATTTTTAAATAGATTTATTCAATCAAAAATATTTTATTTTTATTCATTTAATTCGTTAATTTTTCTTTTATATAAATGATCATTTTACGGTCAAAATTTCTTGTTATTATGTTATTTTTATGTAAATTTCGTGCGGTTCTTGATGCATTTTGTATTTATTTGATTTTATGTTTTTGATTTTATATTTATTTATATTCTTTCAAATTTTAGAGTGTTTAGTTGATGTTGTATATTGTATTTTAAGTTATCTTGGTGCTGGGTTTTCGTGCTGTATTACTGATATATTTCTCAAGGCTATTTGTGTTCTGGCCCAACAGTAACTTAGAGTCTACAAAATTACATGATAAAATCTTTTAAATAAAATTTTTAATATAATTTTATCGATCAATTTTTATACATGCTTTTAAATGATAAAATTTTTTATCATAACTTTACAATGAAATTTTTATACATTTTTTTAATTGATAAAATTTTTAGTGTAATCTTACAATGAAATTTTATATATCACTTTACAATGACATTTTTTAGTATAATTTTTTATAATGACGTTTTTATACATGCTGATAACAATCAAATTTTCAAACAAATTTTTAAAAGAATTTTATTAAATAAAATTTTTGAGTTTTAGTGTTACATAAAGTAGTAGGATGTGAGCCCGTCAGATACAAACCCCCTTGGCTTACTTAACATTATGTAATATCTGAACTATGCCAACGCTGTTACTACCAGGAGATTGATCTCTGTCCACATGGTTGCTACCTAATAATTGACCTTTATCCACTGTTACCAGATGTCCACACGATTATTACACATGCCCACTGATCAGTCACTACCCGGAGACACACTTATTATGCCATACACACCAATTACCTAATACTATTCACACTTATTATGTCACTAAAACTAGCTCATACTATACATGTGGTTCGATTGTTAGTCTGAATATTCCTATAAAGCAGGGTCTCAAACAAGGATGCATCTTTCAATGATTTTGTTTGCCATTGCAATGAATCCTGTCCTTCAAGCTGTTACTCTTTCTAAAGTAAAACCTTTTAAAATTGGTGAATCTTCAATCCAAATTCTCGCTTATGCTGATAATATCGCTCTTATTGCTAATAATACTCATGATTTGCAAAATATCTTAAACATTGCTTTTGATGTAGCTCGTAAAATTGAATTTGAACATCGACCTGAAAAGTGTGCATATATTCAACTGCCAAATGTCGACACGATTAGTGAAATTTCAATTATAATATATAAATAAAGAAATTATTGAGTAAAGACTTTTATCAATATCTTGGAGTTCCAATAGGTGAGGAACATAACCAAAGTCCTTATGAAATTTTGAATAAGGTTGTCAGTGATGCGAAAAAGCTAACGGATTCCGATTTGTGCGGTTGGCAAAAGTTGAAAGCTTATTAGACCTTCCTTCACTATCGCCTAACTTTCCCATTTAGAACGAGAGAAATTAAAATTAGTGCTCTTTCTGCAAACGTTTGTAATAATACTACAAAACGTCGTAGTCATTTGAGAAAAAAATGAGTTTACCTAACAAATCTGAAATCAGTTACTTTTATAACTCGATTGAAAATGGAGGTGCATCTTGCACTGACCTTTTGGATGAATATCACACGCAAATTATAAGCCACGTTTTTAGACTTTTTACTTCTAATTGTGAATTTACAAAACGTATTAAAATAGATTCTTTAAAAATTGTCACTGGACCTAGAATTGGGAATAATAACCCATCACTCCAAGACAGTTTTAATTGATTTAATAAAGCTGATATTATTCAAAAACACTTTGGGAAAATAACTTGTTTCGTGCTACCTAGAACAGCGATTCGGTCTTTTGGGAAAACGCATAAAATTACAATATCCTTTGAAGTGTTGGATGATAAGCCGATTCTTTACCTCGCAACAGCTTTAAAAGAAACAATAATATTAACTGAGTTTGATCGTAGTTTGGTTTCGAAAGTTCTTCATCTTGCTCTTTATGATTCATATTTTACTAAATGGAAAATCAGTAACATTAGTAATTCATCAACATTTTATCTGTTCCTTAATATTAATAGAGCAATATTTAAAGGAGAATTACGAGAGGATCATTGGAAATTTATTCATCGTGCCCGAACAAACACATTGGCTAATTTTGCAAAACCCTATATAAAAGGTGAGAATAGATTGTGTAGGCGTTTCCATAACCAAGATGAAACGTTACCACACGTTTTGCAAAATTGCAAGGATCATCTTACTCTTGCACTTAATCGTCACAACGATTGCCTTCAACAAATAGTACATCATTTGAAAAATCCTTTACTGATTGTTGTTGAGAACCACACTTGCTCCTTGGTATCAAACTCTAAAGAACGAGTCGATTTTATCATTACTAATAATGAGAAAAAGACAATTCTTATGGTTGATATTAAATGTTCTTTTGAATCTTTGGTCACGTTTGAAACTGTGAATAAGGAAAATTTGGCAAAATACGATATTTTAAAAAAACAAATACAGGCTGCGAAACCTAGCTTTACTGTTGAAATCTTTACTTGTATATCGGTTCTATAGGATCTGTTCCGCCACAATCTTATGATCTACTTGGTAAAATGGGAGTTCCTTTTGAAAAAGTCGCTGGTCTCGTAAAAGAATGTGCAATGAGTAAAATCGCAAGTTCTTCAAGAAAATAGCATTATCATGTCACTGGTGTTCTAAAAAACCAATAAATTGATTTTTAATTTAATTAAAAATTATTTTTAGAATATTCAATTAAAGTTATATTATGAATAATTTAAATTCAAAATTAAACAATAGAAAAGTTTCAATTTGTTTTAAAATATTATATTTAAAAAAAAATTAAAAACAAAACTTCTACAAATGATGCTCTTTTGAGCCAATTAGATCCGCTGGAGAAACATTTCGATTTTCAGCAATCGAGTAGTAAAACATTGATGGATCTGGTCAAATCCCAAATTGTCTCCTCTGAATTAATTATGGGCTTTATTTCAAAACTCTGTCAATCTGCTCTTTATATCAAACCTTCGAATATGACTTATCGCGCAAAGTCGTATCAGATAACCGATGAAAATCAGTAAAGCCAGAGAAATTTTGAGGAGTGGAACTTTATTGAGACAAATCTTTTCTCAAAATTAAATGAACCGAAAATTTTATCTCTATCGTTCAACCTCCTCGATTGAATGATTCCAAACAGAATCATCTCAATTGATATGAATCTAGAACTTGTATTAATAAAATTTTTAATAGTACTAGTGAGTGATTTATTTAAGTCTACTACTTAGTCGTAGGCGTGTTAGGCGATTATGGGCGTAGATGGGTGTGGAGCTGTGTGGAGTTGTGTTGAGATGTGATCGTTGGTCGGTGTGTGTGGGGGGGGGGAATATGTGATCTCGGGAATATTCTAGAATGTGTGTGTGAACGGTTTCATATAGGTAGGTTCCACCCGTAGGTGTGTGGAAGTTGGTAGGTGTGTGTACATTAGGTCATCAAGGTGTGTTGGTCCACAACTGCATGACATAATAAGTGTGTCTACGGTAGTGACTGACCAATGGGCACGTGCCATAACCGTGTATTTATCAGGTCACAGTGGCTAAAGGTCAATTACTAGGAAGCAACCACGTGGGTAGAGGTAGTAACTGCGTGGACAAATGTGAGATATTACATAATATTACGTATACAAACGGGGATTTGTACCTGACAGGCTCACATCTTACTACTTGATAGGTTTTTATGAAAATTATGAATATAGTTGGTATAATGGAGTGAAAAATTACATTTGAAGAAAAATGATTGGTTAAGAGGGGAATTTATGATCATTAAACGGACCTAGTCGATTGAATTTATAAGATACTTAGGAAAATTATTACTTTTTCATTGATTTTAGGGTTATCATAATATATCGATAAGATTTTGGTTAATTTTAATGATATTATTAGAATCTGATTAAAATATACGATACGAGTTCGGTTCTAAGAAAATCTTTGATATATGTAATTATTTGCATTCAAGTAAGTATTTACTTGATTTTATTAATATATTTGTAATTTAATTTAATTAAAAACTAAAATTGACTAGTATTTAAAAGAATTTTGTTATCCATTATTTATGTTTTTATTGACAATTTTCTGAATAATTTAAATATTTACGATTATTTCCAGGAATGAAGAGAAATTGTACAATTAAATACTATGAGCAGTCGATAACATACATTAAATTTTATTCAACAAGTAGCTATTTCTTAGCAATTACTTAACAATCTTATAAAGTTTTTAAAAAATGATCTAACAAATGTTTTCAATTATTTTACAAATTAGTTAATTTTATTAATTTTTTAATTGATAAGTACTATTTTCTTTACAATTTTATACTATGTTGAAGCTTTCTTTAAAAAGTTTTATTTAAAGAACTAACAAATTTAATCAAATTTATTTAAAATTTACATCTTTCCCATTACTTTATTAGAATTTTATTCACCAGACAACTATTTAATCACAATTTAATGAAAATAATTATTTTTATAAAACTAATAGAAAGTCATCAATCACAAACATTTGTCTTATAAATTTGGATTTTCAGTACATGTAATCAGTGCACAAGAACCTATATATGTGTTGAAGCATGGTATCAGAAATTTAACATATTTAGTATTAGTTGATAATTATTTGATTGTAGTAATGCGGTAGATATTAATTATATGTATATTTTTTTTCTATCAATTTTATTCATAACTTTAGCATGTTTGAGTTAATAATTTTAAGAGTCGAATCATTTTCAATAAATATATGAAAATTTATTTTAAGTACAATAAAAGTAAAATATGTTTTGTGAAATTAATCTAAGAATATTTTTTCTAATCAGGTTTCTTTTCATAAGCAATTAGATTAACAGCCACTTATACACACTAATTAATTTATCATTCAGTAAACTATAAAAGTTGGAGTGAAAAGAATAGAGAAAATGTGTTTATTTTTTGATGTGTTATCAGTTAATAGAATTATTTTAGACTTAGTGGCATATGTAATTTTAATAAAAAGATTGGCATTCATCTTGGAAAAGATTTCCATTGAAAATAACTTTTAATAATTGTCCATTGTTGAATGAAATAAAAGATGTTACAAAAATAGTGGAAAAATTTCAAAGTTTTTTTAACAAAACTATTAAGTTTTACAAAATAATTTCAATAAATCACATACAAGACTGTAAAGAAAGCAATAAATTTTTATTCAGAGAAAATATAACAATGGATTGAGCTTCAATGACTTTAATTAATAGTCAGTTGATAGCAACCAGGTAACTAAGCATCCATATATTTTATCAATTTGGAGACAGCAATGATCGATAAAAAGAGTGAAGAAGATTTTTATTAATAAAAATTGTAATTTAACTATTATTTCTTTGTTCAACTTTGTATGTGATTTTATTTCAAATATTCTTCTTGATCAGTAAACAAGTATTAATATTTATTTGTTCTTTGTGTGTATAGTCAATAATATTTTAAAGAGATTTATTCAGTTAAGAACGAGTTTAATAATATTTTTAAAGGGGGTTGAGTTTGTTGAATATCGGTGTTCAAAGGGTAAATATTATTTAAATTGGGAATTTTAATGAATAAGATACTCAATTATTTAATACCTAGTATGTATATAGTACTCAGTCATTTGTATACAGTACCTAGTAATTGTTGTTCAGTTATTATCCAATGGATTGTTCAGTGTTTATGGGTTATCAGTATTCAGAAGTTGATGCCAATTAAATTAACGTTTTCTTTGATTGATGATGAATTTATTATTATTAATATTATTATTATTAGAATTATTATTACTTATTTTTTTATTATTAGAATTATTATTACTTATTTTTTTATTATTAGAATTATTATTATTATTATTATTTTATTATTATTATAAGGGTGTGTTGCTGCAGAGTGGAGGAGATGGGTTGCTCTTGCGAATAACTACTACCTACCTTGGCATTACTATGTAACATTGAAACTCAAAAATTCCATTTCATAAAATTCTTTGAAAATTTTATTTGAAAATTTGATTGTTATCAACATGTATAAAAAAGTCATTGTAAAAAATTATACAAAAAAATTTCATTGTAAGATTACACTAAAAATTTTATCAATTAAAAATATGTATAAAAATTTCATTGTAAAGTTATAACTGCATTTAAAATTTTCAATCTTTAAAAATCACCTTTATGTAACTTAACTGTTGACCCTCTATTTAATTTAAAAAAATGCATACCTAACTTTTCAAACTTTACTCTAGGCCTCTTAATTTACTTTACGAACCTTAATTTACTTAAATTTATTCTAGCGTATTTTAATTTACTTTAATGTACCTTAATTTACTTTAGATCCTTAAATTAACTTTAATTTACCTTAATTTGCTTTAATATATTCTTATGTACCCTAATTTACTTTAATTTATATTAGACCCTTTAATTTAAGTTAATTTACCTTAATTTACTTTAATATACTCTAATGTACTCTTATATACTTTAATTTACTTTAGACCCTTTAATTTAAGTTAATTTACTTTAATATACTCTAATGTACTCTTATATACTTTAATTTACTTTAGACCCTTTAATTTACCTTAATTTACTTTATTTTAATTTATTTTTATCTAGAGCCTAAATTTGCATATGAAAATTGTGTGACCAAATATTGCACTGTTTTTTATTGCAAGTTAAAAATATCCCTGACTATGATGTGACCATCGTAATCGATTTGAGCCAATATTTATTTTAGGCTTTTTTATCAAGAAAAATTACTTAGGCTTTTTAATCGATAAAATATTTTTATGCTTTTTCTTCGATGAATTATTTTTTAATCTTTTAATCGTGTATATAATTTGATGCTTTTTTATCAAAGAAATATTTCTATGCTTTTTTATTGATAGTCGATTCAAGACAATTTTTATCTTTGATTATTTAATTGTTAGGCGATGTAAGCCAATTTTATTTTAGGCCTTTTTATCGAAATTCAAAAATATTTCCTGACTATAGTGTGACCATTTTAACCGTAGACGATTCAAGCCAATTTTTATTTTAGACTATTTAATCGATAGGCGATTCAAGCCAATTTTTATTTTAAGCTATTTAATGGAAAAGCAATTGAAGCCAATTTTATTTTAGGCTTTTTTATCGAGTCAAAAATACCTACTGACTATATAGTGTGACCAAAAAATATTTTGTGGATAAAAAATTTCACAATAAAAAATATATATTAAAAAAAAATTTCGAAAATTCGCGCCAAAAAATTTCTAAAATAAATTCGAAAAAATAAACATACACACACAAAGTCAATTATCTTGATTATAGAATTATGTAATCAAGATTAATCTGGATTAATTACGTAAATATGTACTTTAATCCGGGGAAGGGGCTACTGGGACCTTTGTGAGTGGGACTAGTGTGCTATTAACTATCTATTCGTTTGAATTTGATTGGATAAAGATTGAATATTTTAAATGGCTGTGACAATACAACCTCTCAACATAGGATACGTTAATCAGCCTACATTTTTAATGAAGAATAAAAAATATTAAAAATTTGTAAATAATTTCCAAAAAATCTTTAAAAAAAAATTAGTTATTTATTTTAAAAACAATTTTTTGTTTTTATAAAGGAAATAGAAGATGAATAACGGCGAAAACCTTTTTTGTGTTCAGAATATATATATATATATATATATATATATATAAAGGCAACAGAAGAGGGGGATAAGTCAGGAGGGTCATTTGACATGGTGCTCCGAATTCTGGGAGCCTCCAAAATATAGCTAGTTACTATATTAGAAACTATAAAAAAGGATCAAAAAATTTACTTCGTGCTTTTATAAAGCTCCTACATTTTGAGACAAGAAAAAAATTACCTGTAATAAAATCGAATATAACTATGATTGGCTCCGTGATCAACAATGGTCTAGGATCACATAATGGTCTGGCGACACCCAGCATTAATTGGGAAATTACAAGGACTTTAGATTATTTCGAATTGATAAGTTCTTTTGCATCTCTTAAATTTCATTATTAAATTTTGTTTTTGTTTTTCCATGTTTTGTTTTCCATGTTTAATTAATTTTTTTATTGAACAAAATTGGACAATTTTTTTATTTTTCAGTAGAAGGTCATATAATATATATATATATATATATATATTAATCATCAGAAATCATTTCAAAGATTGATCGTAAATAAATTGTGGATAATGATATCCGTTAGTTGAGATTATCTCCTCCTCCTCACCTTACGAAGGTATTTCTTTGTACAGGTACTTTTCGTTCCATTTTATGAATAATTACTAAATGATCATTCTTCTGATGGTTTGTAACATAAATGCGAAATTTTGTTGTTGAGTAATATTTTTTTTCATTATTCTATAATTTTATTTTCGATTTCACGATTTTGATGTTTAAATATTGTATTGATCGGCCAAAAAATATACATACAGTCCTGACTCTTGCACAAACAAATAAAAATATGGACCAAGTTTTACTAAATTGTAAAAAATTTGAAAAGGTAACGTTACAGCATTACAATCAAACTGATACTGTTTATCAGAACTATGACATTTGGTTATTTCTATTATTTTTTAAAATTTGTTCAACATCTACCTTCTACTAAATTGTTGTTACTTTTAAATTTTTAAAATTTTTTTATATATCAATATTATCTTGATATTTTAAAAAATTTCTTTTTTTGATGTTATTCAATTTTTTCTATATATTAATACAATTGCTCAAATTTTTATTTTTAAATTTCAAAAAAAATTTGTAAAGTTATGTTCAAACTTTTAAACTCACTTATCACAAAATAAAGTATTTTGGACTATTTTTCTGAAGAAAAATCGAGATTCTTTTAATTTTTTCTTTGTTTTGTGAAATATTGCAAAATTTGATTTTTCTTGTTTTTGCAAATTTTTCTTATTTCTACAAACCATTATTTGAATTAATACTAAAACATGCTGGAAGACAATTTACGAGTTTTAGAATGTGTCCTTTCAAGGAACCAAGTATCAATTTAATTACCATAACAAAGAAAAATGATGGAAATAAACTTTTTAATTTAGTTCTCTTTTCTATGTATAATATAATGTAAAATTACTATAACTAAAAAAAAATAAATTTTGAAAGAGATATTTAAATAACTAGCTTAAATTCACTGATTTTACAAATAAAATTACATTCAGAAATGCATTCACGAGTAGCTTTGTCTTTTAAACGAGTGTGACTCGCATAAATGGAGTCTTGGAATATTACGATGACAGTCAACGCCAAAAAAAGTGGCGAGATTTAAAAATATAATAAAAGAAAATATAAAAATACTTTCCAGAATTTAATTGATAACCAGTATTTAATGTTAAAGTCATAGGTCACTTTCAAATAAATTCACATTTTCTTAATACAGAGACACATATTTTTGGCACCATTTAATTAATTATTTGTCGTTTATTAATAAAAAATTACAGAAAAAAGGAAGAAATACGTACTATTCCAATTGTCCAGTATTTCACTGAACACCTTCAACTTTTAGCCGAGCGTTCCCAATTGTTAGAAACAATAAACAAAAAATAATTCTTTTTCTAACAATTACAGAAAAAGAAATAATTCTGAAATAAAAAATTGAGAAATATTAAACAAAATGATCATGAAACACCTTGCATTTAACCCTGGGACGCAAAAATGGAGTGTATTGACACAACAATGTATTTTGATTTTAATCATTCTGTAATTTTATAAAGGATCCAGAATAAGAAGAAGCATAAGCCTGAGGTGTATTTTCATTGCAGGTTTGCGTTGTAGGGTCAAATATTTACATGAATTTTGTTACACAATCACTTTCCTTGCAGTGCTTGTTAAATTTCAATGAAGATAAAGAGAAATTAAGAAGAGAACGTATGTATTTTATCCCTTTCGAAAGAACCTAAATATCTTCAATTAAACTAAATTCAAAATATATAAAGCAAAATATGAAATATTTCAGGGTCAACAATGCTAATTTCTAATTAAATAAAATTGTCTTTTAATTTGATTTTGTCAATTTTGTCATTATTAATAATTTGTACTAAAGCAAACATAATGCTGAAATTGAAATTTATAATAAATATTTAATAATCAAATTAAAATGAATCGCTATAAAATTAGAAATTAACACTATTAAATATCAAGATCACACAAATAGATAAAAACCCGCATTTTTCACAATCAAAGTGCATCAAAATATTTCCCGTTAAAATAAATGATTAAAACAAAAAAAACAAAAATTGATTCATCTAATCATAAAACTAAAAACCTGATCAGAACTCATTAAACCGACGTAATCAGTTCATAATCGGAATTATCAGTATTGCTCCGATCACCGATATCGTCTTTACTCTGAGACTTCCTTGTTCTGATGTTAAAATTTTCAATGACGTTGGAAAAAAATCTTTTTCGCCTCTCATTCTTGCCATTTCGGGCATCATTGTTGTCATTTGTTTTGGTTGCTTCTATGAGCTGGTCATTGTTAGGGAATGCATCATTATAGCAAATATATGGAATGTCATGTAACCCATCCTCACCCTGTTCCGAAGCTTCAAGCTTTCTTTCCTCGTTTTTTCGGTTAGAATAAATATTTTGAACCTAACGAATAAATTTAAATTATAATTATCACACAAAGCCCAACCTCGTCATTAAGAAGATAATAAAAAACGATAAAAAACGCTCCTTGAAGACTATTGAAAAGTCCATAGAGATATTTAACAATGATTCCTTGCATGATGACACAAATAAATGCAAATGACCATGAAAGACTCAGGAGAATGATCTGTACAAAAAATAAAATTATTTTAATAAAGCCATTCATTATTAAATAATGAGTAAATAATAAACTGTTGCAAGTAAAAGAAAAAAAAGATTAAAACTAAATCATCCAATTTTGTTTTTATGAAATTATAAAATTCAACATTCAAAATTTCACCTTAAACAATATTAATAAAAAAAAAATCTCTGCGAAAAATTTCTTTCGTATACTCGAATTGGGAATTCAACTAACAACAACAATAAAAAAGAATAAAATAAATTATTTTATTTACTAGTTTGTATTTATTTAACAAGAATTTTGGGTACAGCTTTATTCAAGTGTTTGTTGATCAATTTTAATTTATTTGTTCAAATATAAACAAAAATATTATTTTTTATAAATATTTAATTATTTTTTGTATTTATTTATTCATTTCAAATATTACCCTCTTTATCATCCCCAACAAATTTGTGAATATTTATTTTTGTGTCAAATAATTTATTGATTATTTTAAGACTTTCACGTCGTGAAATTCACAGAGAAGAAATGCAATGACTTAGTTGATAAATGTAGGGATCTGACTGCAACTGTAGATATTAAAATTTGTATTCTTTCATATTTCAAATTCAGACACATTTTATATTGAAATAAATATTAGTAGATGGTTTCTATCCTCATAAATTTTACATAAAACCTAAAAAATATAATCACATAGAAAACATTTATAATAGAAATCAAAAATAAAGAAAGAAAATTTAGGATGTGTATATTTTTGTATACAGTTTGTTCACTGATGTGCCGCAAGAATTTTTGATAATATTAAAATTACTAGTGTTTATACTATAAACCAGTGGTTCTTAATCTTTTGATAATGAAGGAACACTTTGTTATCTAAAAGTTTTTGGCGGAACACCTGGGATCCTTTCAATTAAGTACCGAAGAACGAAGGTGCAAGATTTGCGAGAAATGCAATACCTTCCTAAACGTTATGGTTGGTGTTGCGGACAGAGGCCCCACACACCGTGAAAATCTTTGTGTAAAAATACCCGTGAAATTGCAATTTTAAAACATTTCAATGTAAAAATGAAACTAAATTGAATTCTGAATACCATATATTTCTGAATATCTAAATTTGGCGGAACACTTCACCTAATTCTACACCGGTTAAGAAACACTGCTATAAACCCTAGCAATTTTAATATTATAAAAAATTCTGGCGGCACATCAGTGAACATCTCTGGCAGTACACCAATTAAGAATCACTGATCTGTAGTCTGAAAGAATGAAAATAAACATAATTTAAATAAACATAGGTTGATTATTTTACAGTAAAAATGAAAAACCTGAGTCCAAATAGCTTTGGTTTGATTTATTATTGCTTTATTATCTTTCTCATTTTTTGTATAAGAACTCTCGTGATGCTCCTTGGCTGTAAAAATGAGAACTAAAATCGAAACCTGAAATAAGAAATTAATTACAACATTCATAAAGAATAAAAAAAAATCTTACTACTATCACTGCAATCGCAGGTCCATAGAACAGCCAAACATCTTTATGATTTATCCAACACCTAATATAAATAAAAAACAACAAAATTTAAAATCATTTACATATTTGTGGAATAATAATTTTCCTTGTTTATTCCAGAAACCGCAGCTACCAATATGGCTGGCATTACTGAAATATAAAAATTATCTATAAACTTGCATCTAATTTTACCATTTTAAATTTCCATAAAAAGTATATTATATATATATATATATATATAATTGTTGGCAAATTATCTAGAATGAAAAAGTTTGTCAAAGTGTTGAATCAAAAAAGGAATATGTATCTATTGAAAGAAAAATAGATAAACAAAAGTGTAAATAAAAAGAGATCACAGTGAGAAAGTTAAATAATCTGGATTTTGTTTTAAATTATTTATTTGGTAATTAGTTAGCACAAAAAACTTTTGCAAATAAAATAATAAAAAAACAAAAAAAATTTAATGTTCATAGATTTAAATTTCTTGAACCTGTAAATTATTGTGAAAAGCAAAAGAATAAAAAAATGAAAATACAATATTAAAACAGAATTTACACGAAAAATTAATTTTCACTAATAATGTTATCAGGAAGCAAAACAGGAATAATTGGTAAATTTTTATTTTGATTAACTACATAATACAATGTTTCACAACCTTTTTGTGCCATGCCCCACCACATAACAAATACAATACATTTATAATGTTCAATATTAAAAAAATTGAATTACTCAATAAATAAATTCAGATATATTATTGGTTTTTCGTTAGAAATTTAACAAACCTAGTAAGTTAACAAAAAACATTATTGAAATTTAGTACAAAATATCTTCAAAAGAAAAAATTTAATGAGATCCTTGTCTTTATTATTTTCTGCAAAGAAACTTTATACCGTGATCTAATTTAGTTAGCTTCAGTCTCAAGTCCCCTCGATTTGTTATATCTAACGTATTTCTTTTCTTAAGCAGCAAATCATTTATGGCACTTAATCCACATTCCACTAAATACGACAATGGAAACGGTAACAATAATTATCTTGCTTGTGATGTAAAATTCTGATATTTGCTTTCAGTTTCGACATAAAGCCATGCCATTACTCGTTTTATATTAAATAAATTTTTGACCGAATCATCATTTTGCATTTCTGTGAGTTCTTCTTGATACCGCATATTAGAAATAGCAATCGAATTCACTAACATTGACTAGTTGGAAAATAAATCTCTTTCAAATCATCTAATAGAATTTCCAGATGGTTGAGAATAACAAGTTTAGCATTATCAGTCACTACGATTTGTTGGGGCCGTAAAAAGTTTTTAAAATTTCTGTTGTAAATATTTTTCTGATAAAAGCAATGAATGCGAATGTCTTTGCTTTTGCATCAACAAGAGTTTTATTGCTTCCTTGAAAGTGGCGATTTAATATATTTAATTTATCAAATATATCAGCTAAATAGCTTTTCCGTCGACCGTCAACAGAAACTTCATATCAGGTTTATTGCTTAAGAAATCACTAAGGATATAGAATAATTCCATAAATATTTTTAAAGAATTTTTCTTTTGAAAGACATCTTAGTTCAGTATGAAGTAACAGTCTAACGTGGTCTGCATTTTGTTCTTCACAAAATAATTTGAAGACACACTCACATTAAAACGGTTCATGAAAGGGATATATGCTCAGAGTGCATGTATGTATGCATGTAGTACCTATGTATTAGTCATAAATGAGCTCTCAGAGAATTAGTAATGGGAAATCTAATAAATAAATATATAATATGTGGAAAAGTTGTTAATTGCCGATGTGCCTCACCTGTATAGCGTACGCTCCACGTTGGGAACCACTGTCATAATACAATACTATCTCATATTTATTATTAATAAATATAAATTAAAATAAATTAAAACTTACTCCATCCGAGTACATAAAATCGCCACATGTGACCATCAGTGGAATCTCCATGACTGTGAGCGGCATATGTGATAACAATATACAAATTGAAAGCTTCATTCATTAGCCATGTAAAACACGATAAAAAGAAATAGTGTAGCAATAGTGAGAATATTTTACAAATTATCTAAAATATAAAAACGATTAAAACAGAACTTATTTATGTTCATTAAATTCTTTGCTATAAATGCTATCATGCTTGATATAAGTTTTTCCAGTGAATCATCTTTTATATTACCAACAAGTGCTGAGTTCGCAGATGTGCTGATCTGAAGTGTATTTATGAAGCGTATTTCCCTTGGGGATTCAATACATCCATACAGTATTATTTTCCTAATATTTCATTTTCATACGTTGAAAAATTATTCTTAGAATTGGAAATAAATTAAAATAAAAAATAATAAAAAAATTATAATAATAATAAAATAATAATAATATTAAATAAATAAAAAAATAAAATAATAAATAATTACTTATTTAATTCACTTCATTAAAACAAACAATTCAATTTTATAATAAAAATAAATAAATAATTGACTTGATTAAAAAACTAATAAAAGTAATTAAAATAAAATAAAAATAAAAAAATAATTTGACTTTTT
The DNA here is from genome assembly GCA_022537955.1 of Schmidtea mediterranea. Taxonomy (NCBI): domain Eukaryota; kingdom Metazoa; phylum Platyhelminthes; order Tricladida; family Dugesiidae; genus Schmidtea; species Schmidtea mediterranea. Next base: position 169,279,058 of record CM039680.1, read on the forward strand.
ATTGAGGAAATATATTATACCCTCACTATAGTGTGACCAATCGTAGGCGATTTTAGCCAATTTGTATTTTTAGGCTTTTTAATCGAGAAAAAATATTTAGGCTTTTTTATCGTAAATTTTAAAATTAAAAAAAAATTTAAACAAAAATTTAAACAAAAATTTACTTCATTAAAACAATAATTTTAAAAAAATTCATTCATTTAAAAAAATAATTAAACAAAAAATTTTTAAATCCTTCCTAGAAAATTTTTTTTATCAGGAATATTTGGCTAGAAAAAAAATTTTTAGGGAGGTCTCAACTTTCTTTCAAACCAAATATCCACGGGGGCATAGTCTTTATATGTCTCTTGACAATTAAAACCAATTTATTTCGTCGTTTTTTTCTGTTTTTTTCAAATCAGTTATGGTTGACACTTGATTATCATATTTTCCAGCACTTGATTCGCTTGGTAATTTATGTTTTATAAACACGAATAATTCCTTCATTTTCTTTTTCTGCAAGTTTTCGAAAGCTATATCGACTAATAAAAAACCTTAAAACCCCAAAACAATAAATTGGACATTTGTCGCCCTAAAAATGTTTATAATGAGACGGCTGATTCTGGTAAAACTTGACCTTTTGTTTTTAGGTGGTCATCAATATTAAAGTTTTTGAAATCCACAATGGTGTTACATATATTACAGTATAATGTCTATCTGGGCTTCATACATACATTATACAGGGTTTCCACTTTGAAGTGTGAATGTTTCCACTTTGAAGTGTGAAAACTGTAAGATAAATTGAGCGTGGTATGAATCCAAAACCTATTGCTCACAATTGTCATTTTATGTCCGTGTACAGAATAATCAAAAGGTACAAGCAATATGGCATAGTAGATGCAAAGAAAAAAGGCGGGAATAACACCCGCAAAATTTTTGAAGATGTGCAGGCTCCTCTTAAAGAGCTTATGAATAACGATTGCTCAATCACTCTTGATAAAATGAAGTGATTAGTTGAAGAAAATATTGGAGTTATTTGCTCATAATCAGCTTTACATAAAACAATCGATGATTTTTTATGGAGTTTCAAGCGGTTAACGGTTTTACCTATTAATCGAAATTCAGAAGCCCAGATAGAAAGAAGGTACCAGTATGCGATTACATGGGCAGACCTTGTTTCGCGAGCTGATGGAAACAATTTCATATTTGTAGATGAAGTTGGCTTCAATATCAGCATGTGCTGCCGATATGGAAGAAGTGAGCGTGGTCATGCAGCAATTCAGCACGTTAAAAATATCAGAAGTAGAAACATTTCCGTTTGCTGTGGACTGCTTAAGACCAATGTGCTGTACTATAAAAAGCAAAAAAACATTTCTAGAATTTATTGATGATACCGTAGCTAAGCTGGCCGAAAAGAATATGAGTAATATGGTGTTTATTATGGACAATGTCGCATTCCATAAGTCCCAACTTGTTGCAGAAAAAATAACAGCTTCCGGGCATATAATTGATTTTTTGCCACCCTACTCCCCATTTTTGAATCCTATCGAGAACATGTTTTCTGAGGTAAAACAGCGTGTTAGAGTGGCGCGCCCTCAAAATGAAGAACAGTTATTCACCAATATTGACGCATCTTTTAATGCAGTTGTATCAAATAGCTGTGAAAATTACTATCGGCACATACTATCTTTTATTCCGAAATGCTTAAACAGAGAAATAATTGATGATGAAAATTATAATTAAATCATAACATGAAAGTGTTCTTTATTTAACAATTTTTTTATATGCTTTTATATAACTTTTTCATCCTTTTAATTTTCACACTTCAAATTGAAAATATTCACACTTCAAAATGAAAAAATTCACATTGTCGTGTAATATTGTCGTGTTATTTTTAAAGAGGCATGAGTAAAATTTGACAACCGATTATAAATTAGAGATTAATATGAAAAAATAAAAGCGGTTTAGAGTAGAATTTCTAACAATGAGATTTATAGCATTTACAGCAAAAATAGCAACGAACCGACCTAATGATCACCCACTGCCAAGAAACTGAACATATTTAAATAACGTTTTTTATAAGGGCTTATAAATTATATCTGACTTTGTCGAAATTAATCATCTATCTTAGTTTATCACTTCCATGACTTTCAGTTAGATTTGGTTTTTACTACTTAAATTTGTATTTCATTTTAGATAACTAATATAGTTTATATTTGCATTATTAAAGACAAAAAAAGAAGTCACTAAAGAAAAACCTACTAAATCAAGGAATAAATTTAAAGAAGCGATAATTTTACCTCATGCTCATACTTGTCTATGCCGAACATGTATGACATCTGTCCAGCAATTATTGCCATCGAGAAATGCTTGTGTATCGAAGATGTAATCGAAGACGTTCTACAGCATTATATATAATTAATCAGTATAAAACATATTAATATAATATATTATTTTAAAATTAAAATTAAATCATTCATCTGAGAAAAGCGGATTAAGTCAATAATAATAAAATTAAATGAAAATATCGTGGAATAATTTATTCAAAGCCAGTCAGAAACTTGCTGATTCATTAATTTGCTTCATCAGGGCCGGAGTCAGATAGCGCATCCCCCTTATTAGCATTTCTAAAGGTTTACGAGTCTAATTTTGATTTTGTAAAACTCTACCTCCGAATGGAGCCCATCAATTAAATAATAATATTATTATTTTTTGTTCAAAGAGTACACTTTGGAAGTATTTCATAGGTGGAAAAAAGACGAAAAAACAATAAAAACTTTATTTTCTTTTAGAAACATATTTTTATTCGGAGTGGATTTTTTTTGCTAAATGAGGATGTTCGTCTAATAATGTAGCCACATCCGAACAACTTTCATTTTGCAAAAAGTATGAAATTATTGGTTTTCTCTAACCTCAAATTAATTAAACAGAAAGAGAATTCCCATGTAATTCCCATAAAACTTTGCCGTACATACTACGCATGCGTCAAGACTGTCAAGCATACCGTACATACTGCACTTCAAAGATCAGCCTCCGGATTAGGTACACAAATATTGGAGAGATAGATGTATCCATCTCTTTTCACAAATGTAATTTTGACGTTGTTAGAAAAAGAGGTCTGTAGTATCTATCGATCTCTCCAAGTACATAATACGGCATCTCAATTGTGCCGGAAACTGCAAGCAATATGCGCTCGTGAAATTCAAATCACTGTCAAAATAATTTTAAATATTTAATTAATAAAATTGAAATAAAATAATCTAAAAAAATGTTTTAGAAATGCAAATGAGTATAAAATTATACAAATGAGACTTTCAGAGTACAGGATTTGAAAAGAGTACGGTTTGCGAAAAAGAGTACAAACATCTGTAAATGAGTATAGTTGGCCATCTTATTAATAATAAACATTTCTCAATAAATAACATGCAATATTAACGTAACTAAAAAAAAATAAATATGAAACTAATATTATTTTTAATTTAGTAAATAAACATTTGAAATCTTCGTTTAAAAAGTTGTCTATCTATGCCGAGAAAAAGGATTAGAAATATATTATCCTTGATGTATATTGTGTATCAATTGAATTGTACTACATTTAAAGAAATTCAATTTAAAGATAACGAATTCTGGTTTTTCAATATCTCAATCCAAGTATACAAATTTGATTTTGGGTTTAAATTTAATAAATAATTGTTTACTTAATATGTAGTCAGTACACTATTTCTTAATTATTTTTAACAGGTGATAATTATCAATGAGCTACTTTTCATGGTGTTAAATTTAAGGTGTTATTATTAATATTATTATTATGACTACGATTATGAATACTTGATTTTTTTGTTCTTTACAGTACCTAATTATATAACTTATGTTAAACTACAGTATATTTTGACAGACTCGCTGTCATCATCAGGTAGAATCGATATTGAAACTATATCGATTTAAATAAATAATTACTTCTCCAGAAAGCTTTTGTGAATTTAAGTATAAGAGAAATATGGTGAAAGGATTGATTTATCGTTCATGGGCTTTATCTTCTACTTTTGCTAATTCGGTAAAAAGTGTTGATAAATTGGTTGAGTTGTTGATAAAGAATGGATATTCTAAATCATTTTTATTGTTGATGATAAAAGAAACTGTTGATAAATTGATTAAAAATCCTAAGGATCCATGTTGTGGAAAGTCTGAATGTAATTTGTCGGATGGATGTGAATTGAGTGTTGATCTGGGTGATGGTAAAAATGGATATAAAAAAATTGAGCCTAAATATGTGTTAGTATTGCCGTACTCTGAAGGCTTTACAAATTATAAGAGGAAGTTGGGTAAACTGATAATAAATTTAGAGTATAAGATCGTCTCTAATTCGTGTAAGGTACGCAATATGTTTATTAATAAATCAAAAACTCCGGTTGGATTGTGTTCTGATCTCGTTTATCAATTTACATGTAATGGGTGTAATGCCACATACATTGGAGAGACTTCCCGTCATCTCTGTACTCGAGTTCTAGAGCATTGTCGATTGAAGGGTTTGACCAATATTAGTGAACACAATAGAGGCTGTAAAAGTGATATAGGAATGTCTGATTTTAGAATTTTGTTGAGAAGTTTTAATAGTTATTGGGAACGAGTGATATGTGAAGCATTGTTGATAAGGTCATTGGATCCAAAGATTAATGTGTAGAGTGCTGTGACTACGAATGTTTTGAATGTTTTTAAATAGTTTACGTATGTTAAATCATGTTTGTTTTTTAATATTATTAAAATAATTGAAAATTTTAAATTACATTAATTTTTAAAAATTAGAATATAAGTAAAAAATTTTAAATTTAAAATTAATTTAAAATATATTTTTAAAAATATTTATTTATTAAAAAATTAAATTAATAAAAAATAATTTGTTTAAATTAAATGTTAATTCATAATATTTTTAGTTGGTTTTGAGTACCTGAAGATGATAGCTGTGCTATCGAAATATATCGTACGAAAGGTTTTTTATTGGCGTTATCGTTTAATATCGATTTAAATTGGTTTTTTTCAAATAAAATTTATTCATTAATTTTTTTATTTTAAAATATATTGTGTTAACAAATTATTAATTTTATAAATTTCAATTTTTAAAAATTTCTATTATAAAATGTATACAATCGAAATTTTAACAAAATTTTAATAAATTTTCAATAATATATTTTTACATTTCTATACAAAAATAAACTACTTTTATTTTCATCATGTAGCCAAAATTGCGTTTGCTACTATTAATCTATTCTCTCACTTAACTGTGATCAAGAACTTGACAGTGGAAATGACGAGTAGTCATTCCAATGTATGTGGCATTGCACCCATGGCATATATTTATAACCAAGACCCGAACACAATCTAGGTAGAACTTGAAATCTACTAATAAACACAAATTTCACACTACAATTGTACTATTATGGAAGTGATTATTATTGAAAAAGAGATGTAGAAATTCAATGAATGAAAAACTATCAATGAGTGAATTAGCTTTATCTGATATAAATAATGATTTTTTTTGAGTTTGAATTTTGCATTATAATATTGCATTGCATTGATATATAGTCATAATTAATTTTATATGACTTAGTTTAAATTTAAAAATATGTGAACATCACCTACTTAAATTTAAAATTTCATACTTGCCTTAATTTATTTTGAAATAGTAAGTTAAACATGATTTGTAAATACTTTTTATTTAATTATAAAGTTTTTATTTAAATTTATTAATTTTTTTTATTATTTATTTGCTTATATTTAATTACTAAAACTTTTTAATATTGCTATTTTTTTAATTGATATAATTTATTTATTTTATATTATTTATTTTGATATTTGATTTAATTTTATTATAACAAAAGATAAAAATGTATATTTGACCTAGACATAATGAGAATAAATGAAATATCAAGAAAATAAATCAGATCAAAACCACATCAAACCAAAAAGTAAAAAAATTATTGATAATATTTATTCTATTTAAGAATTTTATTTCTTTTCTAATTATTAATTACTATCAATATTTATTTTTATTCTCATTATTTCACATCACACTTAATAAATTTGTAATAATTTAATAATCAATTGTAAATTATACATTAAGTCTTATAACATATTTGAATAGGATAATAAATAATAACAATAAAATAACAAAAACATTTCATACTTTAATAGTTCTATATAATTGTCACTATGATAATCACAAGTACGTCAATGATTTGATGAACACGCGAAGAGCCTCTTTAGTGTTTTAACAGGTGCCTTTATTTAGAGAACGTATATTATCCTCTCATACAACTAAGTTTTCTCTAAAATAGCCAAGATTTTTTCTCCAAATTGTTCCTAACTTATGAACATTACTAATAACAATATGTTTATAATTTGCTGCTAAAAAATGAAAGAATTTCATGAGAAATTATCTCAAGTGAGCATTCGACCAAATTCAGCTCATATTAATCAAAAGGTATTGTTGGGTTATTATTATTGTAAGTCGGTCACCTCTGACTCCTCGTGTCCTTTTCCAATCAAATAAGCAAACCCAACACAGAATAATTTTATTTGCACTTTATCACAATACAGATCAATCCGTTTGTTTCAATTATTGTTATCACACTTTCACTAATTGATTTGCACTCTCTGACAATTGTATGAGCCTGTTTATCTGAGGGTAGGTTGTCCAAGGGAGAACCACCCTTTCTGATAGATAACTTTGACTTTTTTACTTGGATTTGGATTCCTCGACTAACCTAGTTACTGCTATTTCCCGTTGATTCACTCTGCTCTTTCGTATCTGTTTATAATAACTTTCGTTTCTTGTCTAGTGAACACTGTCCCTTTCGTGTTTTTCCCTCTTTCTTTTATACTCCTGCTCACACTGTTTTGCGACGATTGTCAACAATGTTTTCTGCATTATTAAATTATCAAGAATAATTACTTTCCAGTCCGGCATTTGTCAACAACGTTTGGTCCATTACCAAATTGCCAATTATGAATTAACTGCCTCTCCGTAACTTAGCGGCGCCCACTCAATGTTGTTTAGGCTAATTTATTATTCCGTCTGTGCGCCGGGTTTTCCTCATCTCTCGGGTTTTCCTCAGCTCTCGGGTTTTCCGTATCTCTCGGGTTTCCCATTGCCTCGGGCTTCCCATTGACTCGGGTTTCCCATTAGTAATTAATTTTTCTTAATTAATTTCCTTTTTTATATTATATTATTTTCTAGGGACCCCTCACTAAATTTTTATTATTATTTCTGGACTCGTCTCTCAATTTGGCGTTCAACCATATCAATTTCCCCCGATCAATATTACTTTCGAATTTTTATAAATTTTTTAATTAATATTGCACTTTTATCATTTTTGTGTTTTATCGATTTTACTGTGCTTTTTCGTGATACCCCAACATATCTCCCCCTTTAATAAAGATTCGCCCTCGAATCTATCAAAATTTGAAAATTTGATTTAATAATAATAATATATAATAATAATAATAATAATAATATTAATAATAATAATAATAACAATACCAACAATAATTGTAATAATATGATAATAATATAATATTAATAACAAATCATAATAACAATAATAAATTAATAGTTGTATTATTATAATAATATTAATAATGCTAATAATAACTTAAATACTAATAACTTATAATAATAATAATAATGATAATAAAAACAAATCATTACAATAATAATAATAAATTAAATAGTAATAATTCATAATAATAGTAATAATATGTTAATTAATAATAATAGTAATAATTTGATGTAATAATAATAATAATAATAATAATAATAATAATAATGATAATAATTTATTTTATTTAATAATAGTGATAATAATAATAGTAATAATAATAATAATGGTAATAATAATAATAATAATAATAATATAATCATTATCTAAATAATTTATGACAATGATAATGATCTAATATGCAATAATAATAATAATAATAGTAATTATGATGATGATTTTCAGCCGAGAAATCCGGCGCCGTTCAATTTTGTCGCCAGACAATTTCTCGTTGTTGAACGGCGTCGCTGCGAGGATAATGCGACTCATCAAATCAGCCAATAATGCGACTCGTCAAATCAGCCACGAACCAATAACAGCACGAAACGATATTTATTTTTATTGGAATTTTTTTCTTTTTTTTACATTTTCCAATTCAATTGGAAAACTGGATGACAACAAAACTACCACGACTAAAAAGACACACGAAATGAATACCAAAGAACTGACAGATCTAATGATGCTTCGACAGCAGGAAGTCATCAAAGAAAGTATGGGGATGTATATGAGATTTGTTGGAAACTTAAAACCTCCCCCCAATCAGGTATTGTGTCTGTTTTTTTTTTTTTTTTTTTTTTTTGAACTAATTTTAGATACTACAAATAATGATGTAACAATATTAATAGATTTTAAACCACAGATGGATGAAATTCATAACTTAAAGCATAGTGCACCAACTATTCACCAAAAAAAAGTTATCAAACGAAAATAAGATTACACAGCCTCTCTCGCTGCTCCTTTTAGATACAATGGTAACCGTTGCACCATAATCGATTGGCTCCATCCGTAAGCAGTGGCATACATGTAGTAATCAGCCATAAAATCAACAAATTCGACAGGATCTCCTCCATATTGCTGAACTGGTAGTTTCTGACAACTTGCATAATCATTACTAAGAGTAGTAGACATATTTGCTTGGATATTAGATACAGGGGTTGTCATAGTCGACACTGGGGTTTGATCATTGTTATTGGAATTGCTCGCCATTATTTCTGATTGCTTCTGGTTTCTCAAATTATAAAATCTTTTTTGTACAACTTTTTCTCGTCTGAATTTTAAAATGTTACAATTATTAATATTACCTTTTGTTTTAATTTTGGAATTTATTCTATACTAATTTTCTTTATAAATTCTGGCGTACAAAGTTTCTCGATAATTCGAAAGTTTTCTTTTAATTCAATAATTTATTTTCTTTTCAGTTTATTTTTGCTCTGACACTCTTCTCTTTTTTTTCAATTTTCCTCTTTTTACAAAATTCAATTATTTTCAGCACTATTTTCCGCCGACTTTCGATCACGTCGTCTCTTTTTAACAATTCAATTATTTTCAACACTATTTTCCGCCGACTTTTGATCACGTCGGGCTCACCAAAATGTTGGGTTATTATTATTGTAAGTCGGTCACCTCTGACTCCTCGTGTCCTTTTCCAATCAAATAAGCAAACCCAACACAGAATAATTTTATTTGCACTTTATCACAATACAGATCAATCCGTTTGTTTCAATTATTGTTATCACACTTTCACTAATTGATTTGCACTCTCTGACAATTGTATGAGCCTGTTTATCTGAGGGTAGGTTGTCCAAGGGAGAACCACCCTTTCTGATAGATAACTTTGACTTTTTTACTTGGATTTGGATTCCTCGACTAACCTAGTTACTGCTATTTCCCGTTGATTCACTCTGCTCTTTCGTATCTGTTTATAATAACTTTCGTTTCTTGTCTAGTGAACACTGTCCCTTTCGTGTTTTTCCCTCTTTCTTTTATACTCCTGCTCACACTGTTTTGCGACGATTGTCAACAATGTTTTCTGCATTATTAAATTATCAAGAATAATTACTTTCCAGTCCGGCATTTGTCAACAACGTTTGGTCCATTACCAAATTGCCAATTATGAATTAACTGCCTCTCCGTAACTTAGCGGCGCCCACTCAATGTTGTTTAGGCTAATTTATTATTCCGTCTGTGCGCCGGGTTTTCCTCATCTCTCGGGTTTTCCTCAGCTCTCGGGTTTTCCGTATCTCTCGGGTTTCCCATTGCCTCGGGCTTCCCATTGACTCGGGTTTCCCATTAGTAATTAATTTTTCTTAATTAATTTCCTTTTTTATATTATATTATTTTCTAGGGACCCCTCACTAAATTTTTATTATTATTTCTGGACTCGTCTCTCAATTTGGCGTTCAACCATATCAATTTCCCCCGATCAATATTACTTTCGAATTTTTATAAATTTTTTAATTAATATTGCACTTTTATCATTTTTGTGTTTTATCGATTTTACTGTGCTTTTTCGTGATACCCCAACAGTATGAATAACATGAAAATATATATCTTAACAGTGTAGATTATAGACGTACATAGAAGCAAATTAGTTTCACATCCGAAAATTCACACATAAGAAATAATATTATTTTACAAAAATTACCTTAAATAAATGAGCATCAACAGTGATATTGAGCATAACATTGATGAAACTGAGCATCCGAAATATGAAGGCAGGGCAAGCAGATCATTTGGCTGTTTCTTTTTCTTCCACTTTCAAAAAAATTCATTATAAAAATAATAAAATGATCTTTCATCTGTCTCCCGGAACACCTGTTGTAAGTTCTTTCTTAAGTTGATAAAATTTTGCACGGAAAATTAATTTTAAATAAGATTTTTGCTACTAAAAACATTCCATGAAAGATTCTAGCCCGACGAAAATGCGCATGTTTGTTCTAAAAAGTTGAAAAGATTATTTCGATTTAATATGTGCCTACAGAACAATGAAGGAACTCTAAGTTTTGTTGGATCTGAGAGACAGATGAAGATTCAAAGTAAAATAATAATTTCAACCTTTATTATATTTTTATTAAAAACTCACAAGTTCATTGAACATGTCTGTAGCAACAGTAAATACTCCCAACTTGTTACATAGACAAATTACAGAATCAACTTTCATATTTTCCATTGCGCAATCATTAATCCACTCAGATCGGCTTGTTGCGTGGATATTTCTTTCCCTTAAAAGAAAAATATCTTTTATTATATTCACATTAATATATTTATTATTAAATGATGATTTCTAAAAATTAATGAAAAAATTTTTATAATAACTTTACAGCAGAGAATATTTTATTTTTTTACTTTTCTGATATTATTATTATTATTATTATTATTATTATTATTATTATTATTCTTATTCTTATTATTATTATTATTATTATTATTATTATTATTATTATTATTATTATTTTATGATTATTTCATTATTATGATTATTTTATTATTATTATTTTATTATTATTTTATTATTATCATTATTTTATTATTATTATTTTATTATTATTATTTTATTATTATTATTTTCTACAAAATTTGACTATGAATCAGATTTATTTAAGGTACTCACGAATTTTCAACACAGCCTTTTTCAAGTGAATACCTTAAATAAATCTGGTTCATAGTCAAATTTTGTAAAAAATATTATGTCACTTATAAAAAAATCAGAGGTGAAAAACAAAAAAAAGTCCTTATTATTATTATTATTATTATTATTATTATTATTATTATTATTATTATTATTATTATTATTATTATTATTATTATTATTATTATTATTATTATTATTATTATTATTATTATTATTATTATTATTATTATTATTATTATTATTATTATTATTATTATTATTATTATTACCTGAAGTCACCGGATACAGAAAGACAATTTGTATTGGAAATGTTTGAATACTAAATTAAAATAAAAGTAAATAATAATGATAATAAAAAGAATAGTTATAGTTTGATATCCATTTTTTTTGGATCTGTACATTGTTTTAATTTTCTAAACTTATAACTTCCCAATAACTTCTATGATAGTATATTATAGTATAACTGAAAGCAAAACCCCTTTAAGTGATCATGACAGACGGTCCTCATAATGTTATGTAAAGTAATTCAAATTTTTTGAGAAAATTCCAATATGACAATATGTTGGTCACTTAAAAGGTTATGTAGATAAAGATGAGCCAAAAGTTGCATAGGAGTCTTAAACTGCGTCAAAAGTATCTCAGTGTTTATCACAGAAAATAAAAATATAATAAATTGACAAAAGATTACATCTTTGTAAAAGAAATGAAGTTTCAATGAATTAGATTTGACTTGATCAATTTTCCTGCCATCAATAGAAACTGCGATATCTATTATATCAGAATTGATCCTCTGATTCCAAAAAGAGACAGCGCCAGTCCTGCAATAAATAAGATTAAAATAAATTATTAATTAATAAAACGGATAAAGTTTCATAGGATCTAAAAAATGGTTTTACACTGTTAGGATAATAGAGTAAATATTTACAGTAGATAGATATGTCAGCACTCGAAAAAAAGACGCAAAAACAAACGTAGATTAGAAAAATACTAAGAACAAATTAATTAATTCAAATGTAATCAAAAATTGTCAACAAAAAGCAACGCATATTTTTGAAAGGTTTGTGTGCAGATAATCCAATAATGGCTCTGTTCCGTAAGTTTAGAGTAAAGCTTGTAAACGTCGATTAAGTTGAACGTATTTTGACTTGGACGCCTCGGGATTTGTGAATTTGGTTTTAAGCAATAGGTTAATTGATTAATTTGATCAATTGGGTTTAATCTGATCCTAGAGTTGATTCTCGTGTCATTTATGATATAGAAATGATGAATTGTTTTAATATTAAATTATAAATAAGTCGTATAGAAAAATGATCTTAAATAATGAGTTTGGAATTAAACAATATAAAAAATAACGAACTCTGGATTAGAAAGTGAATTGATAAGTATTCAGGAAGTTTTTATGAAACACTAATGGAATGTGGGAAATGCAAGTCTAATAAAACAAAAAATAGTTACTAATGGAAATCCAGTTACTATTAACATTAGGCGTCAACCTGTACAATATACACTGTATATGTAGCGAAAAAAATCCAAAACATGTGATTACCAAATGTTTTCATGTTAAAGGAAGAATACAACAGACGATGGAATTTTCACCTGTAGTAGCATTTGGTCAAACAAGATGCCGAAATGGGCTGAAATGGAAAATTTGCATTCAGAAAATATTAATGTGGAAAAAAAAATTACAACTTATTACAAATTTTCAAAACGTTGAATGGCATAAGGTTAATGAAAAAGGACGGAGATGTAAAAATGATGATAAATTAGATTCTACATAATCAAACATATAATTTAAATTTATTTTCATTATTATTATCTTTAACATTTAAATTTATCTACATGAGTGTCATCTTTGACTTAAATTTTCATCAAAAATATTTTCAATAATACTTTCTGTATCTAAAATTTATAAATGGCTATTAATTTATTGAAAATGAATAATTTAAACAAATGTTAATTTAAATTTATGATAAGTTTTTAATTTAAAGCTGAGTTAGTTAAATTTAATTTATAAATTAGTTTAAAATTTTCATTTATAGTAATAAGTTTTGACTTAACATACATTGTGTGTAAATTGGAATTCGGATATCTAATTCATATAATATAGGTGCTAGTGGTAAATTGAGCATATATTGATACAAATTGGGTACTGGTGGGTACAGACGTGATGGTGAGTCTAGGGTGTGTAAAAGGAATCAGGTTGAGACAATTGTGGGTAAATTGGGTATTAGATGTGACAAGGGGTAAATTGAGGGTTCGGATGAGTATCAGGTAGGTAAAAGAGAGCATTTTATGTAGGGATACTACCAGTTTAGGTCTAATGTAGCTGGGTTTTGTATTATCCGACAAGTAATCCTAAAAAATCGATACACATACATGCAACATCATATACAAATACACATAAATATGACGTAGTACGTACCGATCAATCAAAACCACGTATTATTATTGTATTTAGATTGCGTATGAGTAATCGTTTTATATAATTAAAGTCACATCAATTAATACAAACAATACATATTTATTTTTTAATTTTAAAAACGGAATTAAGAAATGATGCAGTTTAACAAGTTGTTGGTCCAAGTTGGAGTGGAAAAACTGTGTTTGTTTGCAATCTATTACAATCAGAGTGGTTCAAATCAAAGTATAACAAGATTTATTGGTTAAGAAGTGTTGATAATGAGCATGGTTTTACACAAAAAGAATTTTGTAATTTAAAGCTGACTACAAAAAAAGAACTTGATAAAAATTGGTCATCTAGATTACGACAAGGGGATATGATTGTTATTGATGATTTATTTCAAAAAGCTAATAAAAAAGATTTTAATAATTTATTTACAAAAATAACTAAACATAAATGTATTACAAATATTTTTATAATTCAAAATTGGTTTCATCAATGTCGAAGTCATGAGACACATAAATTAAATGTTCGACATTTTATTGTTTTTTCAAAGATGCAACAGTTATTGATTTTCTTGCAAGCATATCCGAATAATAACAACTTTTTAATCGAGGCTTTTCAAGATGCTACAAAAACCCCACATGAATCTATTTTTTACGATTTCACTCAAAAATGTCCTGATGATTTACGAGTTAGAACTCATATTTTCAACAAACAAGATGCTATGGTTTATAAACAAAGTTGCAACAAAATATGTTACCAATCATGTTACTTAAATTTCATCCTCAAAAATTGTTAAAACTTTGAAGTGTTTAACAACAATTGCTTAAACAAGATGAATAGATGGATGATATCACCGCTGGACCACCTACCCAAGATAAATTTTTTTTTCGAGTTCAAGGTCATTTTTCTGTCAATTTCGGGTTCAAGGTCTTATTTATGATAAGAAAAAATACGTCTACTTGAAGTAGAAAAAACGATTGTGTGTATGTATTTGTAAAAGACAAAATTTTACGTAAAAATTTATCAAATTTCAACAAAATATTCAATTTTGAAACAAATTATGAAAATTGGTATTGTTGGGTACGAAATGTGTGTTTCCAAATAGAAAAAACATTAATAACAGACAAAATTTAAGGAAAAGTCACAAATATTTCGAGTTATATTTGTTAGTGAGATATCATTTTACAGGGTTTTCAATGGAGTCTACGATGATGATCCAAGATTGGCAAAGGGTGACATAAGAGTCACTTTGTTGGATGAACAAAATAATTTTTTTAAAATTATGCACAATATTGGAGTGGTCATACGTTGACCATTATTCAGTTTTTTATGATTGAAAAATTCCTTCAAACCTAATACTACATAAAAAAACATGAAAAAAAATTTACTTTTTCTAAACTACGCAAATATATAATAATTGTATTTAGGGAAACATTGTTTATTACCTCATTTTCATCTGTTCTTGGCTGACGGAATGCGCAGCATTCAACCCAGCCTTGCGATAAATGACCGTTATAATCACAATATGTTCTGAACGTAATAATTTATTTAAAAAAATTAAATAATAATAATAATAATAATAATAATAATAATAATAATAAGCCAAATCATTTATATAAATAAAATTTAGATAAATAACTATGTATGTCAAATTTCACCATATTTATTCAAAAAATGAAATATGAAACATTTCGATTTAAACTAGGTCCTGATAACTCATAGACAAATGTAAATTTGAAAATTTATCCGTGAGTAATAGAGATGATATTTGATTGAAAGTTCAGGTGGTAGAAGTGGTTGGTATTGGTACTTTTGGTAGAGAGTTTTCCTCCTCTTGTAGTAAATCCCATAAATACTCTTCAGAATTGAAATTTTTGGGAAAAAAGCCTTTGATATATAGTGATAGAGTTTGTGAATAATTAATTATGCCACTTTTATATAAAATAATAAAAAATTATGTTTTACATCTTTCTATACTAGTCCTAGTTTAAAACACAAGTTTGAGGTATTTTGAAGTTAATGAAATCAAATTCATATTTCGATAATTTTTCAAAGGTTTTTTTAATTGTTCTGGGATATTTTTTACTAATATCTAATTGCAGTTCACTAAGCTAATTGAATTAAAATAAAACTTGTTGGGTTATCATTAATAAAGTAGCTTATTTTATGACTCCTTGTGTCCTTAAAAAATAAACAAGCAAACTCAACACAGAAAGACTTTATTCACAATTTATCACAATCATGGGCGTCCGCGGAATTTATTTCCAGAGGCAACCTTTTTTTCTATAGATATTTCTAAAAATAAAAGCCATATTTTTTCATATAATGTACAGTAAAAAAACCAAAATATTTTTTAGACATTTATTTACATATTTTATTCTGCAAACCCCTGATAAAAAATAGAAAATACGATAGTAACTATTGATTTAATTCAAAGTTATGTGAATTATTTTTAATGACGCGTTCATGTTGCGTCATCCAGAATATTTTAAACGACCGGCAAAAAAACAAGATAAACTTGGAAATTCCAGAAGGCAGCTTTTATATATTCAATTTAAGTTGCAGCATCTAAATAGACAGGAACTTAATGTTTTAGATTTTGGGTCTTTCAATTTTATCCAACAATACAACATCAACGTTCTCCAACAACTATTGATGAATTCAAGCAATTAAACAAAGATAAATTTGACAATGCATTTTTAACATTACAAATTTTTATGGAATCAAACATGGTCGCTAAAGAGTGGTAATAATTATAAAATTCAGTATATGAATAAAGAGAAACTTCATCGAGAGGGTCATTTGCCCGTATCTATTATACGCAGTCAAGACGCAACTGACACAAAACGTCAAAATTTTATGAGTAATAATTTAATAAAATTTAATTATGAAATACATAATTTGTAATATTATTTTACACTTGTTATATTAATTTTGAATTTTAATAAAAAAAAATAAAATCAAAAATTATTATTTTGTATATCATAATTTGGGACAATAAAAAAATCAAAAAATGTGTGTCATAACTTGGGGCTCAGGGAGTAAAATATTTTAATGAAAAGAATATACCAATTAATCATCAATTTTTTTTTCAATGTCATGTAAACACAAAAAACAACACAAAACAAGTAAGCAGTTCAGAACTCAGAAATTTCATAATTAAAAACAAAAAAAATAGACAAGACAAGGTGGAAAATTCTTTCAAATTTCTCAAATTTAGTATTTTTTACCCTTTTTGATTTTTCAATTTTTTTTCTTTAAGTAAAGTAAAAGTTTAAGCTTTGAAAAAAACCGGGTTTCGAAAACCAGTTGAGAAGACTTATTTACAACACTTTATATCCACACGATTTCCAATAACATTTTTAATATAAACAATTTTCAAATACAGCATCAAGTGTTAGGCGGAAAGCAGATTGTACAATTATTTTGTTTATTCACAGCCTGTGCCTCAGAAAGAAGAATCAAGGTCTTAATGTTATTTTAGGGTAGTTTTTTATCACCAAACAAAATTAAACCGATTTAATGAAATTTCCAAAGCTTATGCAATTGTCTTCCCAATCCTCTATATCAGTCGTCGGCAACCGATGACCCGCGGATCACCAAGTGACTCACTTGAGTTCCGTAAATAAAGTAAAATATAATTTAAATAAATTATAAAACTTAAAAATACTTTTATGTGTTTTATCAATTTTGTGTAATTATTTGGCCAGAAGCATTGGAATATTAGTAGAATTTTGGTTGATTTTGACCCAAAAACAAATTCGGTTGCCGTCACCTATACTGTATAATAGTTTATCAACTCATGCTTACGATAATGTCTTTAGCTTCATTGTATTTAATGGAAAACTGTTTTAAAAGGAAATAAATCACTTGTATGATGCAGTTACTGAAGTGAAAACTGTGAAGTTTGATATGATTCAGCCAAGAGTCAAGACATATTTACTTGCTTTGAAAGTGCTGAAATGGAAACACTTGGTTACAAAAGTATGCGACCTCCTAAGATAAATATATGAAATGTGATATTCTGTAATGGTAAAACAGTAAAACCGTAACAAAAAAAATTCTGTGGAAAAATGTTTTTAAACAAACTAAATAAATAGATTTTTTACTTGGATTCTGTGAAACTTGCAATTGGTCTCTTTCAATTTGAAAGTCTTTTGTGAGTGCTATAGTAGCTATTTCATTAGAATTTATTTGTTCATATGTCAATTCCTTGAGATCATCCGAGTCCGGAAATGCAGTGCCTTTGAAATCCGACCATCGAAAAGCCTTTAATTTTAATACTGAAGTCAAAATAAATTTTAAAAATCCAAAGTCATGCCCCAACTGAACTTACTGATGTTTGGATTGTTGATAAATATTTCCATTTCCCGTGGCATATAGAAGTACTTATTTATCAGATTATTAACGTTGACTGTTGTCACTTGATAGAACTTGTTGAGAACTCCTAATAACTTTCTTCCTTCAAATCCACATGGTCTGGTGTAGTTCCACGCTGCTATGTTTTTGGCATCCAATAAATTATTTGCAATTCTCAAAACCAGCTGAGCAAAAACAGATTTATGGCAATAATCGGGAAAACAAAAAATAAATTATTCATAACTAACTGAAATAATTTAAAAACGAAATAAAGCGGATTCTAGAAAGAAAGCAATAATTCAAAATAAAAATAATTGTCAGGATTATTAGAATGCAGAAGAAATATATTGGAAATTATATCGGTCTGTCAAAATAAACAAAAAAACATTTTTTATAAATACCATATAATTTATCAAACGAAATACCGAACATAAATAAATTACTTTTATTGTTGTGTATTGGTTTTGATGAATTTCTTCTCTTTTCTGGAATCTCTCGATCATGAACGATGGACATTTTGATTCTTGGTTCTCCTAAATCCAGGTTCCACGATAAAAATTACTATATATATATATATATCAATGACCTTATCAGCAAAGCTTCACATATCACACGTTCCCAATAACTTTTAGCATCAACTTATGATTAAACATTGGGAACGTGTGATATGTGAAGCTTTGCTGATAAGGTCATTGATTAATGTGCAAAGTGCTTTGACTAAGAATATATATTATAATACACATAAACATAATTATGAAATTAAAATTCATAAACTTTGTCAAATTTAATTTAATTTCAATCCATTTCCTACTTGATTTAGATTGATTAGTGTACTAGGGCACCATTTTGGAATTTCAAACGCAAGTGTCCTTAAAGGAATTTTCATTTCAAATGCAGGATGACTGAAAAGAAACTGTGTATCTATTAAAAAGATTTTATGACAAAATATCATAGTAAATCTAAAGAACTACCAAGTATATGTGTGTTGCCAGTCTAAAATTCTTAGAATCAAGAGTCGAAGAGATTGCGTAGGTAAACATTAAAATTCATTCTGAAACTTACATGATTGGCAATCGAGTGAATTTCGTCAGAATGATAGTACAAGTGTTCTAGGTCATTAACAACTTTTATAATAGAAGTTTGAATAAACATCTGGCTGCAGATATTATGCAGTTATTATGCAGCTCTTAATTAATACTTTACAAACATTTAGTTTTAATTTATTTTTAATTAATTAGCTTTTTCTTTGTCAATTTTTATCAATTTATTTCAATTATTGGATTTATTTTTCAATTTAATGTAAGTCAGATAAATTTATAAGTGGTGGGTTTCTGGGTGTTGATATTTTGAAACTATATGGTTGTTACCCAGACAACCTCATACAAATATCTTTCGCTTACCACTCGGCACCCGTTGCTAAGCAACGTTGGAACTGTGTTCGAGTGGGTGGATCGTCCGCAAAAAGTGAGCGCTATTGCTAATGCTATAATTGACCGAACGATCCATGGGTCAAACCAGCTGCCGATAGAAGGCCTATGCTCGCTTTCGATTTTTAGGTCCCATTATTCTCCTATCTCCTTCAAAGGTTAACCTATACTCTCATATCACTTATCTTTATGTCCGTTCGCTTAGTCCTTCTTATCGTTGTCCGTGTTGATTATTTTTCTATGGCCTGTAAACCCTTCATTATGTTAAACATCCACACAGTATCTCTCTTACTCTTATCTCTATTATAACTACTATGTCGCCTATTATTGTTACTAGCATTATCATGGTTACTATGTATTATACTAATCCATTAGCACTCTATTACTATTATTATTATTATTATTTCCACCATTACTATTATATTTATTATTATTATTTTTATTATTATTATTATTATTACTATAATTACCATTATCCTTACTATTATCATTACTATTACCATTGTTATTATTAAATTTTTAGTAGGGATTCTTCCTTATTCCTTAGCTTTGTGAAAATGCTTTACTTAAATAAAAATTTAGCCGTTCTCCATTCTTATTCTACTGTTTTCGATAAAGTATTTTAATTAATTCGAAAAATTTGAGCAGCGTTTCGCCCTTATTTTACAGTATAATCCGGATATCCTATTGTTGGGCTATAAGCCATAATTTAAACAAAAAATGAGAAAATTGTGTAAATTAAAACAAAATAATTAATGTCGTTTGGATATTTTCAATATGGCTGCTGTAACATAAGCACACACCGCAAGCAGAAATCAAAAATAAAAAAAAACATATTAAATAAAACAAAATAAAAACATAACAAAATTAAATAAAACAAATATTAATTAAAATCATTGAAAAGCCTACAGATGCAAAAAGAAACACAAAACCAAAACATAAAACCGCCCAAAACCTTGCAAAAGAAGGTTTAGAAAATTCATAGGCGGAAGCGGCGACCAAAAATTTAAATATCAAAGGGTAAAAAGAGAAACAATCAAAGAGAATGGTTAAATAAAAAAAAATAATAAATGAAAATTTACGAAATATTGAGAAAATAATATCAAAAAATAGAAAAAAATATGGAGAAAAATAAAATATTTAAAATAAAATAAAACCAATAAACCCCCCCCCCGAAAAATGGCCGAAAAGGCTCAAAATTCTCTGATTGGTCGCACCCAGGCATGAAAACACTATATATACAGCAGTCATTTTCATAATTTCAGACAGTTAGTCAGTCAGACAGTCAGACAGACACGAAATTTTTAGACACGATTGTTTAGAAAATTTTTATGCCAACTTATGAAAATTTTTCAACTTGTGGATTGTAAGTATTGTTATCTTGTATAAATATATATTTCGAAGTTAAAGTTTTGTTATTTTGATTTTACTCTGGATGATCGTGGGATCTTATGGTGCCACTGACAAGTCCCTTTAAAATCTTATTTATAATAAGTATTGCAATAGCTGTCGAGAAGGCAGGTCGGTGATCATGCTGATGGATTAAGTTCCGCTAGTTGAGATCGAGGGCCGAGCTCTCTTGAAATCTCGGTCTGTCCGCGACGAGGTCTGGTCGAAAGACACAGGACTCTACTCGTAGGGCACCATTAAACAACTCGCAACGGCTGATGGAAACGTCGGTCGAGGCGAGAAGAAAATTTAACCTATGGGAAGTGCGACTTTAGTTAAGGGGGAATAAAGTTTTGTATTGAAAATTTAAAATGTTGTCGTAAAATTAATCGAAAAATCAAGTAGAAAAGGATGAGATAGTGTAGGAACATAAAGTTGAAAACATTTTCCAATAGTTGAATGATGTAATGTGGCAGAAGGGATTAGTGTTTATTAAAGTGACCGCAGAGGGCTATAACTACTTTAAATCATGGAAAATGTACCGGAAGTTCAGGAACTGTTAATCAAATTTTTAATATAGGTAAAGATACAGGGTAAACTAGGACGAAAATGTAGTTTATACAGTGATTAAACAAATGAAATAGGAAATTTATCAAAAGTTAAGGGAGGAACGTTGCTCAAATTTTTGAAGGATACCTTTATAAATGATGAGTAAAGATCAGAAATAAGCATGGGAATTGTAGGAATAGACGAGTAAGAACCAGGATATAGAAAGAGAAAGACGTAAGACCTTCCATCGGCAGTCAAGAACCCGAAAGTGAGAATATCATGAGGAGTAGTTCTAGAAATGGAGCTCACCTGCTCATGAATTTTCAACCCCTATGTACAGTACCAACATGGCAATCACCATTGTTACATAGGAGCGATAGAGTAATAATCTTGATGGCGTTTAGGTGGTAGATACACAAAAACCCTAGGAAAAATAACTAAAAATCGATCCCTATTCGCCAACACTATCAATTATTGAGCCGTATTCTATTTTTACTTTGCTATTTTTGATAAGTATTTTAATTGAGTCGGAAAATGTTTTCAGCGTACCGCCCTTATTATACAATTTTATAATAATCTTATACCAACAGTAGAGCCGCATTCCACATTTATTTTACTATTTTAGATAAGTATTTTAATGGATTCGGAAAATTTGAGCAGCGTTCCGCCCATATTTTCCAGTTTTAACTCAAATTAATTAATTTACTTCTTAGATATTATTTAAAATATTCTTTTTCATAATTTTAGTCGTTCGGATTAATCTTTTTCCGATGGCTATTCATTTTAACTGTTGCAATGATTTTCGCAATTTTTCTGCTACCCTTTCCCTCTCTTTGTCCTTATGATCTATTTATGTTTAAATTACGTTTAATGAGTGTCCACTGGACTACTCAGTGTTAGTGATTTTGAGCTGATTGTGGTAAAAGATTTTATGTCGATTTTATCGAAATTAAGTGCAAGAAAGTTGAGCCAAAAGACCCACTCTCAAGCTACTCTCCTTTACTATTTAGTTCAGTGATTTGACGTTTGGGTTCCTGCGTTTTCACGTAGGAACCTTCACAGGCACGACTGTTGGCGAACTTACACCGCACTTACGCAGTTTGATAGTTATTTGTAACTTTACTTCCTTGCTTTATGTTTTGGCTGTGGGCCGAAAAAGGAAAAAACAAATTTTACCATATCAGTTGAGTAAAAGTTTCAAGCATAGTACGGTTTATTCGACATGACATATTTCACATAGTAATCGGACGTTTATTGGCATCATCATTGTTCATCGCTTCATCCCAATACATTTAATCTAATTGGTCAAGAAATTCATACAGTATCGACTCATATATCCTCATAATTGGTCAAATAACTCATTAAGCATTCATCTATATCGCTTCACACGGCAATGTACAGCAACTGAAAGTTGTCGTGTTCAAACAAAACCCTTACTAGTGTTAATTGCCTGAAAGCACGGCTCTCAGTTGCAACGCACACCAACTCAATTTAGATTACAATTTCTTCTGAAAAATAAGTTAAGTTTGCAACAAATTTACTTTGATAATTTGTTAAAACACATCAGTATATATACATATAATTTGACTTAAACCTTGCGTGTTATTTTTATTGCGATTAAACAAATTTGAACTTGAAATTATTTGTGTTATCGAAATTAAATTTTTATTATTTTCTTAATTTAAATTAGTAATTTATTTTTAACATTTTTAATTAAATTTATTCAATCAAAAATATTTTATTTTTATTCATTTAATTCATTAATTTCTACTTTTATATAAATTGTCATTTTACGGTCAAATTTTCTTGTTATTTTGTTATTTTTTATGTAGGTTTCGTGCGGTTCTTGATGCATTTTGTATTTATTTTATTTTATTTTAATGTTTTTTGATTTTATATTTATTTATGTTCTCTCAGATTTTAAAGTGTTTAGTTGGTGTTGTATATTGTATTTTAAGTTATCTTGGTGCTGGGTTTTCGTGCTGTATTACTGATGCATTTAAACAATTTTCAAGGCCGTTTATGTTCTGGCCAAACATAGGTAAAATTAATTAAAAAAATTAATTTTTTACCAATACGTATCAATATTCCTATTTATTATTTCTCTTTTCCTTTGAATTGCCTTTTGGCTGCTGTAAGAAGATTAAAAAAACAATGTCAAAAAAATTTATTAATGAAACGCAGTCTACAGCACGTGTATCATTGGGATAAATTATAAATAATGATGTAATCCGAGGATCCAGACAATCAAAATAATCAATCAAAAATGCAGGTAATCATTAACATTGTAACAGGGAAATCAATTATCCCAATAAAAATACATCACAGATGAAACCTCTTTTTCCATTTGACAGAAATCCAAATTTAAGTGATCAGTAAAAAAGTTTAAATGGTCAGTAATCTAAAGTTTAGATTCTAAACTATTAAATATTAGTAATTAAATTTGATTATCAGTAAATAAATTGCCCTATAAATATTCATAAAGGTAACTCATTTAAATAGTGTGATTATTGTGCAATCACTAACACATTGTGTTGCGTTATGCAATATACACTAAATTGATGAACATTTGGTCTTTGACCTTTAATGTTATATCATTACTCGCATTGTATTTGGATACTCGAATTCGATTTAATGTTCGGAAATAAATCTAAAAATTTTATATAAGCCATCATATTGAATGTCTTTTTTTATTATATGGGGTTCTCGGCTTACTACTACCTCTCCCAACTTCAAAATTTCATTTAATTCTTTTGTCCTTGAATTCCTTCATCCTTTTAAACGCTTGTTTGGAATTCATTTGAGTTTTCTCCGAAATATCTTGTACTTGATTTTGGAGTCTAGAATTAGCATGTAATGTTTTTTCCGTCTATATACTACCTCAAATGGTAAATATTAAGTAGCAGTTTGATAAGTTGCATTTAAGCTGAATTCAATTCGAGGCAGCAGTTCGTGCCACTGTTTTTCAGCATAACCATTTTCATCGTTATCACAAGTAAATCTCTCATTGTTGTGATAGCTCTTTCTACTAAGCCATTTGACTGATGTTCAGACAGCGTAACGAATTTTTCTTTTTAAATATTAGCTTTCAAAATTTTGTTCTTTGTCCGTCAATATATTTTGAGGTTTACCATATCTGTAAATTCAATTGTTCATTACTAATTTGCAAAACCTATCAATAATAACGATAACATACATTTTGTCGGTTGAAGTTCTATCCATGATAAACAACATCCAAAACAATCTGTTCTAGAAATTCAGAACTTTCGCGCGGAATTAAAATTTATTTTCTTTCCTTGATCTATTTTCTTTTTGCAAACGTGACACACTTTTTACTATATCTGTTGAGAATTTGCTTAGTTTGTTCCCTTAGCCCCCACTAGTTTAGTAACTTGGAAAATGGATTAAAAATTTGAGTCTTCTCCAAGTAACAACAATAATTTAATAAAAGAAAATGAAAAATTAATTTTTAAAAACTATTAATCAAAAATGAACAATGTAAAAACACTTTTCTTTTAATCTTCAATTTTCGATCTAACTCAAAGTGCGCTTTATGTGAATTTTGAAATTAATTAATGCTAGTTTGAAGTTTCTCAGAATTTGTAAATTAAATTTTAATAAATATTTAGTAAATTGATAATTTATGAATAATTTTATAAAATTTATTCATGATCATAAAATGTGGTTATTAGATGAGGTTTGTGAACGTTTAGGAGACATACAAAATTATTTCGGATTAAGATATTCTGACAAAGATAAACAAAGACAGTGGATTGATTTATCGCGAAATGTTTACAATCAACTGAAAGATTTGCGCAAAAACTCTTGGTCTTGATGAAAATCCTAATAAAAAGAGTAAAAATTCATCGTCTAGCCATAGTGTGCAGAAAGACAGTAGTGATTCAAATTTATTTTCTCAAGAAAGTCTCTTAAATGCATCTAATGATAAAATGAAAGTTTCTGGCAAAGTTTGTGCAATTTGTGGCGAAAGGAAGATTGTGATGAAGCTTCTTTAGTCAATGGAAATAACTTTTATCATAAAATTTCAAAAATAATGACAATGATTGATCAATTGAAAAAAAATATCGACTATATATCTTCGAATATTAATCTTTTGGATTTTGTTTTAATTATGCAAAGTTTGGAAAGCAGTATTTACGACAAATATTACAAATCATTTTCGTTACATGATAGTCATCAAAATATTGAAACTAATGATTTTCCTTACAGTAACAGAATATCCCAAGATCAGTAGACCAGTAATAAAAGAATATCGATCTCATGGAAGACTCCATATATCCATTCATTAAGCCACGCTCAAATATCAATTAATAACAAAAATGGGGTACCCGTTGTCGAAAAGAAAACCTATATTACAATTGAAAACTCACCAGAATTTCGTAAAAATCTTCAAGAGAAGAATCGGCATTGTGATTTGGATCAGAAAGACATCGAATTTATATAGGAAACAAGAAATATATTTAAATTTCCATGTGATTACCGCGAATGGATTAAGGAAAACATTGAGAACTGGCCTCATTGGATTCGCCATAAATCACGACTAAAATTTCCCAAACTATCCAAGGAAATAATCGACATTCTCGACGATCTCGTTCTTCAAGGACATTCTCAGGAAGGTTTTGAATTTTCTTGGAACATCAAAAACGTTGGTGTATTAT
Organism: Schmidtea mediterranea; assembly: GCA_022537955.1. NCBI lineage: Eukaryota > Metazoa > Platyhelminthes > Tricladida > Dugesiidae > Schmidtea > Schmidtea mediterranea. The sequence continues at coordinate 169,305,073 of CM039680.1, forward strand.
TTAGTTCTGCAGTGAATGGAACAATTCAATTGTGGGATATTAATTGTACTCCAGGAAATAAAATGGAATTCACCAATATCTTTAATGGTTTTCTGCATTTTTGGTTAAAAGAAATCCCCTTCTAGGTAATGAAACAGTTTCTTAATTCCAACATGACATAAATCTTCGTGTATTTTAATCACTAATTTAGATTGATAGCCTTTGGGGATTATTTATATATCTATTTTTTGTCCATTTCCAATATCATCTGATATCTTTAATCGATCTTTATATTTAAATAAAAAGATATTTTGAAACGATTCTTTTTAACGTATATTTCATTCCTAAGAAAATGCATCGTTTTTTTGAACAATTTATCTTTCTTCTGTTACTCCGTAATCTCTGTCATTCTGTGTTTCTTGTATCAAAATGATATATCTTACTTTTGATTTTTCTTGTTTATGTTGTACATGTACTGTCTGACATTGTGCGCACAAATTACCCCCAATCCTTGATAATCCATCTACATTTGCATGCTTTTCACCTTTCAAGTATTTCATTTGGAAATTGTATTCCGATAGATTAGCCATCCATATCTGAAATTGTGGGCTTATTGCTTTTTTGTCGTGTTAATAAATACTAAAGTCTTATGATCTATCCAGTCCATAAATTCTTTTCCGCAGAAATACTGTCTAAAATATAAAACATATTCATGAAACGGAAATAACTATTTCCTGGTTACGCAGCATCCATTTTCATGGGCCATCAGATGTCTTGAAAACCATGCGATAACTATTTCTGATCCATCTTCTTTTATTTGATCCAATAGCTTATAAACTAGCATCAGTATTCAAAATAAATTTCTGATCTATTAGAAGGACATCATGAATAGGAGTTTATATTAAGGCTTCTTTAGGTTGACTAAAGGTTTTACACAATTTTCTGACCACTTGACTGTTTTATCAAAGCCTGAAGCTGCTGCATGTAAAAGCACTGCTATTTTAACATAATCTTTGATAAATCGTCTATAGTAATTCGTCAGACCGAGAAATGATCGAAGTTGTTTAACGCACTGCGTTTTCGTTGCTTGATATTTTCGGAATTTTTCTATTTCATTTTCACTGATGGTATAATCAAGGGATTTTAATTTCGTTTTGTAAGTTTTGCATTTCTTCGGATTTATTCTTAGTCCTGCTTTTTGTATTCTATTAAACATTTCTCGTAATCTATCATCATGTTCAGATTGATCATTGCCATACACAAGAATATCGTCTAAATAAACCATTGCTCCAATAAACCAAATACCCTTTAACATCGTATGGATTAATCGCTGAAACGTTGATAGAGTCTGTAAACAATATTGACCTTCTTTGGAACTAAACACAGTTTTCTCTCGCGCTTCTTTGATTTCAATACTGCTTAACTTTGGTGTGCAATTTTTATTCCACGTACCTCATTCATCACTATAATCGGATAACATCTCAATCTTAACATCATTTATCATCATCTTGCTCATTTTATTCCACCTGATGTCTCATATCTTATTTCTTCTGCTCTGTCATTCTGTATCTGATTCATCCAGTTATAATTTCATTGGGAATTTAATCTACCTTCATTCCTGAATTAATAACTTGATCCCCTAGTTTTATTACTCTGATTTCAAATGTCGAGTATCTTTCACTTTTATCTTGTCTTATTGCAGTAAGTTCTTTAATCTTGTCTATAATAGTTAATTTGATAGTAAATTTTTCAGTAGACCATTTTTTACCTATCTAACTGTTGTTTTTTCAGTTTTAAAATTTTGCCACAGTGTAGCTGCTTTATCCCAAAGAAGAAAATCAAATGTTTCTGTTCTCTTCAAGTCATTTCAACCGATCCAATCATCAATTGCTTGTATTCATTTTTCATCTTCTTTGGTATCTCTGCTGTTGTATAGTCTAATTTCCATATCCAAGAGTTCTTAAGCTCATTTCGGTAGTGCATCTCTTGCAATTTCTTCCCTTCTCATCGGGTCGTCATTATGTGAACATTTTCGGCGTGGTCGCCAGTTAGAACACTTGTTTTCATATAAAGATTTATTTGAAAAACATAAATAGTAGTGTATATTGCTAAATCACTAACACATTGTGTAAGTTGATTAAAATAACAATATGTGAAGAATTTATTAATGAAAGGCAGACAATATATGTACTACATGTGTGTCTAAAGCACATGTATCATTGGGATAAATAATAAACAATGATGTAATCCGAGGACTCAGACAATCAAAATGATCAATCAAACATGCAGGCAATCATAAACATTAATTACAAAGGTTTACATATAGGGGGCATGGAAATCAATTATCCCAATACAATTACATCACATATTTGATTATGTTAAGCAATATACACTAAACTGATTAACAATTGGTCTTTGACCTCATTACTATATGAATATATTATATTTTTATATTTTTACTGATAATTTTTAAGTAAAATAATGATAATAATTTTTGATTTACTTATCAAATAAAATAATTAACTGACCAATTATATAAAAATAACTGATTTTTTCTAATCATTTATTTACTGACGATTTTAATTTAATTTACTGACCATTGAAACTTTTTTACTGATCATTACATATTATATTTATATATATTTAGTAGTCCATTTGAAATAATGGGAAAAGTTCATAAAAATAGTTATTTGTAGAAAGATTTCGATGCTAAATTTATGAAAAGAAATGTAGAATGGCTAAATCGAGGAAGAAATGATGCAATTATATTGTAATATTTTCCCAATATAATAATCCTTATAATCAATGTGTATGAATGCCTACATGTTTGATTGATTATATTAATTTTCTGGGTCGTCGGATTTTGTCATTATAGTCTGCTTTTCTTAATTAAATCTCTTTGACATATTCTACTGTATTTGATAAAATGGAAACATTTCAACTCTAATAATCATTTATTTACTATTGATATTTTACTGTACTTATTCAGTAAAGAATAAATTTTTATCTAAACTTACTTTCAACTCCGTGAATACGTCAAGAATGTCAATGCAAAGGCTGAGATCAATTGCGTTGTTGATATTGAATTTGTCTGTGAGATTGGCAAATATTGACAACCCTTCAATCAAATGCAAATCATTCAGAAAGCACTTCGTGGCTAAGTCTTGTAATTCTTTTTTCTGTGGGAAATAAAAACAAATTGATAAATATTTTAATTGTTAACAAAATAATTTTATTAAGAGCAATATTTCTCAAATTAAAAGAAATTATAATTTTATCATAAAACGAAAAGTGTAAATAATAAATTTACCTAAGATATTTATCTAAGAGTGGGAAACGGAAGTAGAATTTACAAGGAATTTAAATTTTAAAATATATTTTTTGTGTGCGTTTTCATTTTTGAAAATATTTTGTGCTGTTTAACTCAGAAAAAAATTCTTAGAATTTTTCTGATTCTAAATATATAACTTTTATTTCCATATAACCACATGGGTTATAGAAGAACTGGATAAGAAATATGAGATATTTAAAGTGTTATCTGGTAGAAAATAATATTTTGAGATGAACAGCACAAAATTATATTCAAAAATGTCAAAATACACACACCTAATTAAATCAAAATTTTAAATTTTAATTTAAAATTTCTCATTTTAACAAAAAAGATTTTTTAACCTCCTTTTCATGCTGAATCCTATTATGCATCCAACGCACCAACACTTAATTAACTTCAATAACACATATTCCATCCAAAAAATAAAATTGACGAATATTATGAAAAGCTTTTACAGAATTAGTTAATGTGAATAATACCGACTGCTTACCTTAAGTAAAAGAATATTCCAAGCCGAAGAAAGGCAAGCAGTGACATTAGGGTCTTTCCACTTGCCTAATTTTAAAGAGGTTTCTTCACAATATCGAGTGATTTTTGGTCTTGAGTCAACCAACCGAGTTGAATTATCACTCACAAGTTTTAATTGCTTCGGCATAGGGCATGGACTGTAAATTGTAGTGTTGGCCTTCGAACGCTCCCATTCAATATTAGCTGTGATATCGACTTTGCACTGAGCACCGATTCGTTTGCTGCATGACGAATCACATGTACGAATTAGCGTATTAACATCGGTGCATGAACTAACTGAAAGTGGAACATTATGATTTAGGAAATGACATTTAAATGAACAAAATCTGTGAGAGAAAGGCTGAAAAATTACTGTTTTAAATTTGTATTTTAATGATTTGTTAATATTAACATTTTAATTTATAAATGTTATATTAATAGGCTGGCCCGAGACAGTCCCGAATTTTCAGCAATTGACTCGTGTCCCTGTCGGGACGCTATTTGTCCCGGAATTATTAATTATCGGCAACGGATGCTTCGCGCACATTCTTCACAGTGCCTCCGGTGCTGATTGCGAGATTCTTGTAGTTGATATAGAAGCTATTATTGTTAAGTTTTACAAGCATTTTGCAATTTACACAGTTCGCACGAAAGCATTCAAGGATCTTTGCGATGAGCTTGACGCTATATACAAGCCTCTGAAGAGCCATTCAGAAACAAGGTTTTAACACCTGAGACAGCCGTGAATCGATTACTTGAAATTTATGATAAGCAGTATTTCTTGTCGCTACAAAAGTGCTTTCGGTCATAAAAGAAAATTTTTTTAAATCCTGAGGGAAAATTTTGGATGCTGTTTGTTTACAATCAATTAAAAAATTTCAACGAAATGCTTCGAACCTGCACACGAGATGCGTATTCTTAAGGAAAAGATGAAGAACTGACGAAATTTTTGCTTTCTTCCTAGTGGATCACAATAGAAGTTTCAGAAATTGACACTGACATTGCAAGATACTATCAAGAATAAGATTAATCAATTTTATTCTACTATAAATGACTTTATCGAACTTTGGGAAAAATCTTGCGACTGCGCTGATGTGTTCACCTGGATGGTCACGGACAAATTTCTAAGCTGGAAAGACTTCGAGAAATCATTAGAATTCGCCACAAATCGAAATGGAAAAGAAATTTTCTCGATAATTAATCGAGGTTCACTATTCGATGAATTTATTCTGATTAGGAATTTTTAATAAAGAAAATGTGTCTGATTGGATGAGATCAAAAGTGTCTCCGGAAAAAATTTGTACAGAAATGTTTACCCATTTTCGAAATGAGTCCACTAAGCTTCCAAACTTGGAAAAGTTAGTCCAATATGCTTTCACTCTATCTGGAACATCGACTGATGTTGAGCGTATACTATCGCTAATGAATTGGATTTGAGATGATCTGAAAAGTATATTGGAAATCGGAACACTTAGCGTTCTTCTTAGTATTCAATTCAACTGTGATTTAGATTGTAACCAGTTCTACAGCTTTATCAAGAACGACATTGAATTCCTTGTCAAAGTTCATCGAAAAGTATGAATAATAAAAAGTAATATTCTGAGTAGAAAAACTAATTTTGCCTTTTGTCCCGGTTTTTTGTACAAATGTCCCGGATTTTCTATGAAAACCTCTGGCTGCCTATATAATAAGAACTTGCTTTGGTTTTGCCTCTGATTTTTAATTTTTCAATGAAATTAAGAATTTTTTAAAATTTAACTATGAGGTTTCGATGTTTCATTCATATCATTACTGATTCATAGTTAAATGTTAAAAAATTCTGAATTTAATTGAAAAATTAAAATTTTAGCTTAAGGTTTAAATTTATTGATGATTTATGCGTTTTAATATTCGAATTTGAAAATTTGAAATATTATTCAGTACAAATGTTTAATATGAATTTAAATATTTTAATTTTAATTCCAAAATTAAGACCAGAGCCTCGAAACTGAGTCACCGAAAGTTTGTTTTGAAAACATGTTTTATATTCGGACCTTTTTGTTTACCAGATTTTAAAATGAATGAAGAAATCTAATACGATTCTATTACAACTAATAGCAGTCCATCTATCATTAATTTGTCAAAAATTGTTCGACATTTTTAGTAAACAGTGAAATATTTTAGATTTCTGAATATTCATCTTAGCTTATGATGATCATACGTACCACATTGTGGTACAATTCAGCATGTGAGCAGTCATCTCACATTGTCAACCGTACTGCATTTCAATCATTGCTTTCTATAAGTTGTGTTTTAAAAAATATTTTCAAGTAAACTAAATTGTTTTCGAAAATTTATGACATAACATAACTTTTTTTAACTGTAGAACTCCATCCTACAACATTAACTGTAAAGAAATCGGGTCACTGTATCCGTAAATGTAAACATAATTGGGTACTTGTTCGTTATACCCACACCAGCCTGATTGGTCAATTTTATAATGGTTAAAATAATTAATCATTAAACAATAATTATAAATATTATAATTGTTATTAAAACCCTTATAAAATTGACCAATCAGCGCTGGTTGGGTATAACAAGTACCCATAATTGTAATAACTATATAAAGAAAATCACTTAAAGAAAGCTGCGAATATCAAAAAAACATCGATATCTTTACTGATTAATAGTCAACAATTATTAATGTCATTGATAGATGAAGAAAGTTACTACTTTTAAAACAAATAGCATAAATTTTCAGTAAAAATTTTTAAACCGCTTCCAGCATTTGCTTTAAATATATTCTTTTTAGGAAAACTGAGGCTTGCTGTATGTGTAGGGTAAGCAGATGTGAAATCTTAAGGAACAAATATTTTTCTCTGTTTATTAGCTGCAAAAATTGCTAGTGTTACATTGATGAATAATTTTATTATCAAAAATAGTTTTAAATTTAAAAAAAAATTGAGCTTATTTTTAAATTTTAATTATTCGGAATATAATTATATACCTATCCCTCGATTTACGTGTTTTGATTTAACGCGCAACCTATCCTTCGCGTAAATCAAGGGATAGGTGTAATCTTGTATGAATGTTTATGTTTTTCATTTTTTTAAACAAGTTAGATATCACTCTTCAGACTTAAAAGTTAGAAAATATTGAGTTAATTTTTTTAAAAATCCACACCTTTTATTCCCGATGGCCATTTTAATTGAAGATTGCCCCGAGTGCCATACCTAAAATCTGACCATTGAACGATGTTTCCGCAAAAATTATAAATGCAATCTTGATACAAAGATCTACACTCATCGTCTGGATAATATTTTTATTCTTACAACGATAATTTATTATTCATGTCACCTTTCAAACTGTAATTCCAAACATTAAAATGTGCTAAAAATCCGGAAAATCCGTAATCTTTTGATAAACTTTTAAATAATCTGGATAATTGTCCGAGAATCATTTCTCCCTTAAGGACGTCTGATGAAAAGAATTCAACCTTTTCATACTTGACATCGTTGATATATCCTTTCCATTTAACAGACTGATGATCTGAAATATTTATTATAATCATTACATAACGTCACGTTTATAATTGCTGTTTACAAAAGAATATAATATTGGATTTTTTATTATAATTATGTCAAGGGACTATGGCCTCTATGTATGATGATTGATGATAGAATGTTGGTGTGTGCAATGGTAAGAAGTAGATAGTAACAATAGTAACATTTAATAGTAACATTTAAAAAAATTAATGTTGTTATTTTAGTTATAAAGCGGTGATTTCTTGCTAGTAGTATAAATTAAAATATCAAATAAGTAAATAACAAATAAGCCCTTGCAATTAGGGCTGCAACCTCAACAGAGTGCCAAATCTTGTGACTAAACTAAAATGCAAAATTCATTATTCGTTTATTCAATTTTTATTGCGATTCTGGTTATCACATTTTATTTAAAATTAAAATATTATTTCTTATAAGATATAAGCAATATAATATTAAAAATATTTATTGGAGCAGGGGACGAAAAATGGCCAAATTTGGGTATTAGCAAAAATTTAAAACAACCTTTTTTGCAAATTCAGAGTGTACAAAATAGCGATACAATGAACTAACGAATGAAATATAAGCGTAATATTATAATAAAAAACAAAAACGTTTTGCGTTGTTTTCATCGAATTGTTGTCAAAAATAACTTACCCGGTAAATTATTTTACTCAGAAAGAAATATACCCGAAATGCGAAATTTATAAAATCTTGAGATTCCGTTTCCAAGTCTTGAGTCTTGAGACTTACTCTGAAATCTTGATTCCCAAGCCGAAATCTTGAGAGGTGGCAGCTCTACTTGCAATGTATATATTAAATGAAAATATTTTCAATCACCGTGTAAATTGCAACAAGGGTTTATCTTAATATTTACTTATTTGATATTTAATTTGTATTATATTTTTTAGTGTGACATGCGTATGTTAATGAGAAATGTGTTGAACCCAACAGAGTCACCAGAAAAATTTGTCGCGGCGGTTTGGGGTGTCTATGTGAGTAATTATTCGCGAATTATTTAACTTTTTACAAAGCTTTAAAAATAATATTAATGATAACAATAAAAACAACAATTAATTAATATTGTTTAATGAGCTCTCTGAAGTCAAGTATAACATAAGATCATCGCCGTTCGCCGGAATCAACCACTCTTCGTTGATATATTGCTCCATCTCATTTTCGTATTTATATCGTATGTCTAGTTTGACTGCATATTTTAGGACATGGTTATTCAGCCCGACAGGTTTTCCTTTCTATTTCCAAGACACGATTCATTTATTTTAATCGAATAACGATGAAAAATCATCACCTTAAACTCATAATTGGTCATCCTTTAGCCTACACTAACAATACAACCCATCCACAAAAATCCACTTCCTCTTTACAAATCAAACGCCTCCAAGAAGTCCTATTAAGCTGCATCCCAAAACAATGACAACCTCTACACAAGGTTTTTTTATCATTAAACAATTTACACTAATACTTGCTCACCTCACGGATATTCTACATTGGCCTTCTCCACAAGGCGCTCTACAACAATCCTCCCATATGACGTTTCTGGTTTTACCTCTACCTATCGGAAGCTTTCTAGACGCTATCATTTGAGAGCATCAAAGATTGACGTATCCAGCACTCCAATTTCCGCTCACATTGAGTTCGACTATCAAATGCGCCATACTAGACATTAATGAGAAGCCACTAGCACTATAGCTTCTCTTTTGATGTTTTTTTGACTTTTCGGACACTGCCTTATTGAATGCCTTCTATTACCAAATGTTCAAAATTCCTCCATAAGCATTTATTCCTGTAGTGGATCTCCCATAATTGAATGCAATATCTTCGAAGCAACTAATCTTGCTGACTCAAGGTGTTATGGATAACTGAATGCGTGCTTGAAGAATTATTTTTTAAGGCTCATTTCATGAATATTTGCCAGGGTTCTCACCTGTTGGGATACTGGTTATGGCAAAACTGTAAAAAATGTTCCCTTGAGCATGATATCTTCTTCTATGCTCTCCAATGCAGCAATCTTGTTCAAATCTACAAGGAATATATCCACCGAATAACCGTTCTATAACCATTCTATTACTCAAAATCCCATTTGTCTGGAATCCGTAAATTTAAAAGGTGTCTTACAGCGCCCTTTCAATTGCATTACAGTATTCATTATCGTTTTTCCCGTCAAATGGTCCTACACTAATGGTTATTTACACAAACCATTCTAACATCAGCAGTATCACGAATGGAATATCTTCAATTTTTAGCCGTGTTCATTATAGACATTTATGAATTTTTGAAATTCAATGTGCCGCAATAGCTTAAGCCAAAAACCAATAAAAATAATAAAGGTTTATTTAATTCATAAAGATGTCTGCCGATTATTTTCAAATTCTTTCTAAACATTTAAATAAAAAAAACAATTTTCTTTAATGCACATAATCTCTATAGTAAGATGAAAACTTAATATTCAAAATAAAATTTTTGTTATTATTATATTAAAATTACTAATACATGTAAATTTATAATTATCAAGAGGAATCATCATCAAGACATAAAGGGGGAATGAATAAACCATCCACGCGAAAATAAAAACAAAAGTTGAACACTACAATAATTATGGCGCTTGTTTAGAATTGCCCCGCATTTTTTAAATAAAGTTGATTTTAAACAATAAACTTTTAATACAAGCTTTAATTATTAAAGATAGCTAACATGACTGTAAAAACAGTTATCTAACTCGATCATTGGGCAGGTGGCCAGTATTCAAGGATATCATGTAAAATCTTTTCAAATGGATTTGCACCATTTAATCTTCGTCGCCACATATACTCACATAAATAACTATCTAACATGCCACAATGTGTCCCAAAATGACGCTTATTTCTTTGTTTCGCTAAACTCCAACATCTTTTTTTTTGTTAGGTTGATAATCCATCTTTAAAAGTATTAAATGCCTTATAATAAAATTTATTTAAAAATGCGGGGCATTTCTAAACAAGCGCCATAATTATTTTTGATTTCGAAATTATGCAAATGGAAAGTAGTATAAATAGTACTTTTATTGCATGTTTGGGTTTAGATTGAAAGTTTAGTAAATAAATATTTCAATAACACATCGCGTTTTGGTGATTGTAATTTTACATTTAGTGACTATTTAATGAGATGAAATTTCTTTTTCAATAATTACTTCATTTATTTATCATTGAATTTTGTGATTTTTATTTAACAATATTGTGCTTTGATTTTTTTTTTAAATAAATTTTCTATGAAAATTTGTTGAGTAAAAAAATTATTTGAAAGCGAATTATTTATTCAAAGATTTTTTATATGATTTCAAAATTCTTTCATACCAATTTCTCTCTACCTAATTCAAGAATTCTAATTATTTTCTTAAGCGCATTTATTACACGTTATTCAAAAGCTACTTTCAATTTAAGTTATTGTCCAGCTATTTATAATGTTGATAGACAATCCATAAACATTTTGAATTGTATGCTACTCAGAAAAACGTTTTCTAGATTTGCTTAATGTTTTCCCAATTAGACTTTGATAAAGCAGTAGTGCCGTTTTATTAGAACATCAAAAAAATTGAACTTACTCATCAGATCTTAACCCAATCGATAATCTTTGAAAGTGGTGCTAACGTATAAAGATCAAAGACACATCCAGTATTAGGTAATTTCATAGTAATTGATAAAAAAAATAAACATTTTAAAATTAAATTTTAGTTATTGACAAATTATCAACATATTGACCGCAGCGTAATATGTAGGAACAATCCCTAGGATTTCCCAAATATTACTTAATAGATTTGCGTTTCCCGCATACACGCATATATCTTAGAATATCTAGATGCTCATTGCGCAACATCATTACAATATTGTCTTCTGTTTTCGGAATGTCTAACAAAACAAATATCCTTGAATTTATACATGGAAAAATTGGATGGCATAATTCTGAACTATTTTCGTGAGATTAAGGATTCATTTAACTTGACCTAGTCGATAGCCAGAAGAACAAAGATTATCAAAATTTAAATTAAGTAAAGTTAACTTTATTTTATGATTAACCAAAATGAGTTTGATTGATATACTACTTAAAAACAAAATATTTATCTGTTGAAAGTTTCGAAAGCAAATGATGATATACAAATAGATAAAATGTAAAGATATGGAAGGTTAATTATTATTAAGGTTAATGTCTAAAGTAAAATAAAGATTTATTAGAGTTTCGGCTCGAGCCTTAGAGCCTGGTGATTTTTTTCAAAAATCAAGTACTTGAACCCAAACTTTAAAGATCGATGACCTTCAAGCCTAAAGTAACGACTTTTTTTTGAATTAAATCCAATATATTTTCAAAAATTTACATAACGAAAAGTGTTTTAGTATGTGTGTTTACATATAAAATTTTTCCAATTTTCTGTTGGCTACAAAAAACTAAAATTTAAAATAAATTTAGTGAAATTTATGGTAATTTTAATAAAAATCACAAATGTTAAGTAAATAACTTATTTTACAATTATTTTTGCATATATTTTAATAAAATTTCAAATATTTAACAACCATAATATTGGTGGGCTTCTGGGTTTGACATTTTGAAAACTATATGGTTGTTACCCAGACAACCTCATACAAATATTCTTTCGCTTACCACCCGGCACCCGTTGCTAAGCAACGTTGGAACTGTGTCCGAGTGGGTAGATCGTCCGCAAAAAGTGAGCGCTATTGCTAATGCTTTAATTGACCGAACGATCCATGGGTCCAACGAGCCGTCGTTAGAAGACTTGTGCTCGCTTTAAATTATTTGGTCCCCTTGTGTCTAAGATTCTATCGTTTATCTAACTATTTTGATGACATTAGTTTGGAAACAAAATGGGTGGTACTTCTTATTTAAGCCCTTTTACAATGTCGTTTCAAACCACTAGGATGATATAAACATATCAATATATTTATAGAAACTACATATACAGGAACTAAAATCTCCATCACACTTTATGTAGTCGATCAAATACATGGTCTATGATAATCCAGGCTTATCTGAAAGTCGAGCGGCTCGGCGCTTAGCCCGCTCCTTACGTCCAGGTCGACGACTGGTTGTTACTGTTGTGATTGGAGTAGTGGTCGTGGTAGGAGTTGACGTTAGGGTTGTCGATGGGGTAATACTCGCCTCGCGGTAGGCCAATTGAGCAGGGGCGAAAACTAGGGGGTAGGTCACCGCTGCCCCTTCTTGACAGGCGGACAACGCTACTTCTAGCCCCCTAATTTGAGTCTTCAGGCCTTGGACCAATTGCTTCTCTTCTGCCCACCCCTTTTGCGCCGCGGCCAGTTTTTGATATAGCGGTTTGACTCTCTTCGGCTCTTTCCACGTTGCCTTGATTTGTTGAGTTTCCCGGACTAGTTGGACTAGTTGGTCATGGAGTTTTTTGTTGGCCTGTCTCGCATGAGTTAATTCGGCTTGTAGTAATTTCACGGGGTCCATTTCTAGAATGACAAGGGTTGAATTTCTGTGATGATTTCTATAGTAACAAGTGTGATTAATACCAAACATAGTTGCGAATTGAATTTAAAACAAACAAAAAAATTCTTTAAAGCTAGATTCCTAATAGTATATTAAACAAAAAAAAATTTTCCGATCATTAATGGTCACTGTTGTAGGGGATTATGCGTCTTCGAAGAATCGCTTGATTCCTTCTTCCGGAGAGTAACCCGGAATCACAAATACTGGCCTCTTGGTATTTCGGGTCGCTCTCGGGGGAGGTGGATAGTTGCTTGCTAGACGCCCCGCCGCTAGGTCGTCTTGGACGTTGGCCAAGTATCTCATGGCCCGCTCCACAGCGGCCTCGACGTGACGCTGGTGGTGCAGGAGACTTTCCAGGAGTTCTTGGGCCTGAGTTAGGATATCCTGGGACGGATTCGGTTCACTGGACGTTTTTCTGAACTGTCGCATAAAGTCTTCCGGGGAGATATCTTCCCTTCGGTCGTCTTCTGGCATGTCGGGGCATCGCTCTCGATATACACGATTCCAGGCCTGTCGCCATTGCTCCACGATATGAGTAGGGGTTTCGACGATAGCTTCAGATTGTCCTGAATAGAAAGTTTGATGAGTTTAGCACTGTAACCCAAAATTTCTCTCAGTAAATTAAGATTCAATCGGTTATCCTGGGGTGTTCTCAATTATATAAATTTTCTCGTCGTTCGGCGGGACACAACTCAAGGAAAACTAAATTAACTAAATTTTGAAATGCGTTAAATCTCACGGAACTCGAAGTCGGACGTGGGTTACTAACATGGTTGGCAATATATTCTCGACTCGGTCGCCTTCTCCCTCTTATTCATATGCGAAAAATGGTGGGTCATATGGCTGGAATAATCTTTTGAGAAAAAAAAAGAAGAAAATCGGCACTTCAAAACTACTAGGGTTACACATTCTTATGTCGTGAAGGTACATTCGAGGAAGAAAATTCTTGTTCAATTTATTGAGCAATTAAAATACCTGAACCGAATGTGGAGATTCGACTGAAATGAACAACAAAAAAACTACCTGAATTACTGAAATAAAATATCTAAGAAATCCCAATACTAATAAGTTACGTGGCTAAACTTAGAATAATTACGAGCGAACCGTTTTCCCAAAAATGATTGTCGAGCGGTTTGTTTATGTGGTTAGAACCGGAATCTTCACGTAGTAATTATCAACTCGAACACTTGTAACACTGAAGACCAATGAGATTGACGATGGTAAATATTTTTATTTAACCACAAAAAAAATTGATTATTGTATTTAACAGTGGAGTGAAAGGGTTTCGTCATGTTGGAATTTGTCTTGTGCGGGAGACCACAATTTACTAGTAGGTATAGAATTATTTAGGTCATCGACTTTAATCCAGAGGGCTGACTCTTGGGTTAACTTGGGCTAACTCTTAGGAATTTTGGGCTAACTCTTGCTGACTCTTGGGTTTTCATTTGGCGGGGGGAAGCGATACAGTTTTGATTCTGAAATTTTTCCTAAGGCTCGAGTACAATTATAATCTCGTTAATAAGAATAATCAAAAATTTACTCGTCAGAGGGGCTTCTGCGGCATCCAGAGAATTGGGTTTTAGATTTTCTCCTGAGTCGTTTGGTGAATTCATAATTTTTCCGCTAGGTGAAAATGATGTATTTTCTACTGACGTCGGTTGATATATTGGTGAGTGTGCGTATTGTGTGCCGGATGATCGAGTTAGGTAGACATGAATGAAATGTCAATTATAGCGTGACCACAACGAGGTGGATGTTTACATTGGTTGATCGACGGAAATGTCGGCGAGTGTTATTAAGGTAAAATTGTTTATTTCGTAGATTGTAAATTTATGAAATTCAGTTTAGGCGAATTGTACTTTAGAATTGCGAGTTTGTGAATTATTGGGTAAGTTTTATTAGCTAGCTTCTACCATAATGAGTTTCTTATTTAGCGTGTAATGCGTGTGAATTCAGGGAATCAGTTCACTCTGTTGTTTCGCGGAGTTTCATGTAACTGCATTTTGGATTTTCCTTCTCGCTGCTGATCGCCCAGTTGGTTTATCAGGAAGTTTTTGTCAATTTATTAACTCTCTCTGGTCATTTGGTAATTTATAGTATACATTTAATTAGTTAATCCCAGTATGAATTTCAGGGAATTATCCTAGTTAAAAGTTTTCGCAGCGATGAAAGCAGTTAGAAGATATTTGTTGGGTCTATCTGTCTTCTTTGGTTATCACTGGCTGTTGTCGCGATTTACTCAGATTTTATTCTACAATTTGGTATCAATATTCGTTATCAATCACGACAATGAAAAATTGGTTCTGGGTATGACGGAACTCTAGTCTAATATAATCGGATTACTATGCTCGCCATCTGGGCTTTGTCTTATAGTCCTAATTTCCTCATTTTGGTGTGGTTGAACTAGAGTTTTGACGTTATCTTATACCGATTAAGCTGATTTTAGTAAGTGAGTGGTTTTCGTTTTTTAATAAAAATAAAGTTTAAATGACTTTAATTTTTGTCTTCAAAATATTTAATAGTGAAGTAAATTTTCATAATGTTTATAACAGTTATAGTGAGAGTTTTTTATTGACTCTTAAAAGTTTTCGATGATTACTTCGGGGATTTTCTATATAAGACCAATTATTCGGGTGATATGCTCGCGATGATCGCCTAATGGTTAGAATTATTACTGGAAAACGTATCTGGGGTTAGGGTAACTATATTCGAGTTAATTTAAATGAATTCATTCATTGCATTGGCATTCGAAAAGGTGTGTCCATGCTCTGACTTAGAACCTAATTAAATTCTCTATTTTACTAGAAGTTTGAGTTGATTTGTTTAAATTAAAACATTTTTAATTCAAGTTAAGTTAATTCGTTAGTAATTTAATTTTCATAGCAGCGATTTCATATTGATTTATTCCCCGTAACCTTTCCCTTTAATAAGCCTTAAACGCATTTTATGTTCATATTATATTTAATGAGTGCCCACTGGACTACTCAGTGTGGTGATTTTGAGCCGTGTGTAGAATGATTTAGGTCGAATTTACAGAAAACGAGAAACGAGGAAGTAGCCAAAGGACCTCTTCCTTATTTCTCCTTTCTGCTATACGGACTAATATTGACGTTCCAACCCCTGCGTTCCTCACACTGGGTCTTCACGGCACAGATCATTGGCGATTTTCCACGCTCTTACACGAGTCTGAGTTATGCGTTGATTTTACTGACTTGCGATATGTGTTGGCTGTGGGCCGGAAAAATTTCGACAGATTAATTTTATTAAATGTATAAAACAATTTTTAAATATTATAAATATTTATTAATGCATATAACAAATAAAACATAAAGTTACCATACAATCCATTCCATAAATAAAATTCATAAAAAACGCATCTCCCCCCACGCCGACATCCAAGCAGAGCTCTATCGAGGTTGCGAGGATGTGATGTGGAGAGAGAGTTCCAAATGAAACTACTTCTCACCTAAAAATAAAAGGCTTCACGATAGGTTTTCAAACAAAATTCAAATTGACTTTTGATTCAAAAATGGTTAAATTTTATGTGAAAATGAATCGGTATTTATACCTATTTTCTGTTCCTAACCTCGCATGTTAATTTTGATGTAGTAAAACAAAATTCGACCTTGTTATTTCTATTGTATTCTATTCTTTATTTTTATTATTTTTTAATTTATTTTAATAATTTTTCATTTAGAATTTTTATTGAATTATTTCTAATTCAAATTTTTTGATTTAAGTTTCATTTTCATGAACTTTTATTGATTTATTAATTTTCGGTCGAATTTGTTGGGTTTTCATGTTATATTTGTATTTGTATCGTGCGAATCTTGTTGCGTTTGGCTATTATTTTAATTTATTTTTATGTTTATCCTTTTATATTTAATTCTCTTTTTTCTCATATTTGGTAGGGTTTAATTGGTGTTTTAATAGGTTTATTTTAAATTTGCTTGTTATGTTTGCATGTGTGTTACCGATCCATTTAAACATTTCTCAAGGCCGTTTGTGTTCTGGCCCAACAATATCTTCAACAAACGAGAAGGAGTATTACATAAAGCAAGTCGTTCACAAAAAAGCAGTCGGAGCAACATGCACAGTTTGAAAAATCCAAAAGAAGGAGTTACAAGCACATCTACGATGGCTCGTCATTTGTCAACAATTTACAGGCATTAATGTAAAATAATCACATCCAGAAAGTGGAATTAAGACCTCGAAGAAAGCTCAATCGTCTTTATGGCCATTTATGCAGCAAAAATCCTTAGAATGTCTCGTCGCTGAACTTGCAGCTGTTGATGGATTTTCAATCCAAGGCATAACAAAATAGAAGTTCATTAATGAAGCTTTCATTGCGAAAGGTTATCTCTTACCAAAATGTGAAACCCAAGTTATGGGTCTGGTCCACAAGTTCTACGATCAAGTAAAAGCAGCTTGCGACAGAACTGATCTCTGATGATAAAGAAAATGGTTTTAAGTTTCCTTTTACTCTTGACGAATGGGTCGATGCCAC
Organism: Schmidtea mediterranea; assembly: GCA_022537955.1. NCBI lineage: Eukaryota > Metazoa > Platyhelminthes > Tricladida > Dugesiidae > Schmidtea > Schmidtea mediterranea. Next base: position 169,322,435 of record CM039680.1, read on the forward strand.
GACTCGAAAATTTCTAAATATCACACTGATTCGGTCAGATGGAGGTGTTTAGAATTTGGGATTAGTTCGAATTATTAACAGTTGTACAGCAGAAAAATTGTGTGAATCTGTTGAAAACCATTTGTAGGCTTTTGGTATCAATCCCACACAATCCCACAATATTGTGGCTGCAACAGGTGATAGAGCGTCTATTATGTTGAAATTTAGCAGATTAAATCCATTCACCTATCAAGTATGTTTAAATCGTACTTTTCATCTGGGAGTCACTAAGACTTTCTACGAGAAAAAGGATAAATTGCGCGATACCAAAGAAGTCATTGAAAATCAAACTGAAGTATTTAACGACAACTTTGATGACAATTTTGATTTGGATGATGGGACCGATGAAGAAATTTTTCTCAACGAGAATATTGATGTGATTCTTGCCTCTGTGCGTAGAATTGTAATTTTGTTTCGGCGTTCATCACTCAAAACTGATCTGTTGCATAATAAAATACAAGAGATAAACACTGCCTTTGGCCTTATTGATGTCGATGAAAGATAAGAAGAAGAAAAAACTCAACAAAAGCTAATTAATGAAAAAGTGAAGCTACAACTTGATGTCAAAACCAGGTAGAATACGATCGTTCATCAAAATTTTCATCCGATACTTTAACCCTATTTAATCAGCATTAAGCGATCTTGGTGAAAAAGAAATGTTAAAAGAAATCATCATAGAAATGCTAAAATCTCTTGTCGACATCCTCACACCCGTTGAATTGGCAGTTTTGGAATTGGGAAAAAGAGATGCATCTCTTCGCAAGACTATGATTTCCATTCAGTTTGTACGAGAAAAAAAATATCTCAAAATTCTTCCGTTATAGGTGTAGAATTATTAGAAAACTAAAATGAACCAAAATAAACCTTATCGACCATTTGGTGAAATTAAAAATGATTGAATAAAAAATAATCTCTAATTTGTAGTTTAAAAAACTTAAATAATAATATTCTACAATTTATTGCAATTATAACGTGAAAATATAAAATTTGATGTTAAAAATCTTTGGTCAAAAAATTTTTAAATTTTCATACAAAGTCAGGCTTGAAAGCTTGACAACAATGACCAAGCTTGAGCCGAGCCGAGCCGAATCCTCAAAAACCAAGCTTTCAGAAACTCTAAGATTTATTATATTTCTTTATTTTTCGTTAATTTCAAACTTGTATAATTGGCCATGAAGAAGCGTAAACCATTATTTAATTTAGCAATGTAAACAAATTTCTATATTTCGAATCCTAACCCCTATGTATTGCAGATGTGACTGCCTCTCCTCACATGCCAAAAAAGGTGGCTTGAGAAACCATTCTGACTTTTTCATAGGTATATATTTAGAATTCCGCACTGAAATTTAGAATAGCTCCAGTCAGTTTTGTTAATATTCTTTTCAAAAATATTTATTAACTTTGTACTATAGTCATAATAAATCTATTTGTATTTAATTTTATAAAATTTCATTGGGATAAAAATTGAAATGTAACTAGATAATTACCTATTACTTGTTGCGACCAGATAATGTGAGTCCATTTGTTTTGTACAATAACCATATCAGTGATCCAATCTTTTGTTAGATACCGGAAGATTATAGTGAACGATTTATGGGTGCTATGGTCAATACTAATCATCACCTGGCTGGAATTTTCATTCATCATGTGGTCATGGACTAGTGAAAATATAACCCCAGCAGTAAGTGGACGCACCCAAAAAGATATTGTGAATTCCTTCGGTAGATTTTGCCGATCAAGGACTGTAAAGCTGGAATTGACAGATTGAAATGCCATTTTTGAATCGATGCCAGCAGCTAAATCATCAATTAATGCTAGAAACACGTGGCACTCACTTTACCAATACACTGATTCGAATTCCATTTGAATCCTGGACCGCAGTTGCAATAATATCCACCCGGTTGGTCAATACACTGTGGGTCGTTGTAATATGTTGAATGACATTCTGAATTTATTATTATTATTATTAATTTTTATTATTATTATTATTAATTTTTATTATTATTATAATTATTATTATTAGCATAAATTAAAATATCAGACAAGTAAATAATAAAATAAGCCTTTGCTGCAAAATAAATATTATATTGATGAAAAAATATTTGATTATAACATTATTATTATAAACTTAACTATCTTAATTACATTATTTGCATATTGAGTGCCTCATTTTTTTCAATAATATAAATATTTAAGTCTTATTTTTACAATATTTTTTCTTTGTTTTAATTTAATAATAAATTAAACTTTCTTATTATTATATATTAATTTGAAAATGCAACATTTACTGATACTCTTAGAAATAAATATTTTAGTAATTTTTCAACCAATGAGTACTATTTCACAGCAATTCCATTCTTAAAACATTACATTCATCCTTATATAAAAGGTTGAGAAAAGATGAATGATTATAATATAAATAATTCAAAGTTAAATTAAGTGAAGACACTTGTTATTACAAATACTCTTCATTTTACACCAATGATGGACACTTTTCTAAATCATTCATCTTTTGTTTTTCAGTGTATGTGTTCACTAAAAGATTTGGTTTCTAACTGTATTGATTACTCGATTTCGATAAATACTTAGTTTGTATTTTTTCAATAACTTCGTCTGATGACACCTCATTGATTTGAAATTATAATATTCGTATTTTTAATCCTTTTCCACTTTCTCATCGGTTTCCTCGAAAATATTATTAAATTTTTCAATTAATTTTTTCACTTCAATTTAATTATGAGATTATTTAAAAAAATATTTGACTATGATTAGTCATCAGTGATAAATATAAAAAGAAATTCTTATATCAATTTTATAAGTATATATTTAAAAAATTAAATAATAACTAAATATTAATTATGTAAATGTAAAATATTATTAAAATAGTATTTTAAAATTAATACATTAAGTGTATAATGCTAATTTAATATGTTTTATAAATTTAACATTATAAATTTAGTATGATAATATTCACTATTATCTGATTCTAATCAAAGTATATATGATACATTAAGTGTTATATAGTGCAATTCCCAATAGTATACTAGTTTTGAGCTAATGGCTCTCATCAGTACTAGTAAGCGTAAAACAGTGTCAGGTTAACACTGTTATACACTTGTCCTGATGTACCGAGCATCAAATAAGTTTGCAAAGTTTGGCTTTAAGGCAAGAAAATTGACGAATAGAATGTATAAAGAATGAAATCTGTCCTTCTGAAAATATCAATTTTTCTTAGTGAAGAAAACTCCACAAAAATATTATGTATTTGAATAATATTTGAAAAAAGTTGTTTTATGTTTTTATTATAAATTATTTTGAGAAATGTTTAACTTATGGATGTTTTAAACACCAAGGCTAATAAATTTAATTTTTTGAATTGGTATATTATGCATTTTACAGACTTATTAAGTATTATAAAAAAAAAATTATGTATTATAAAGAAAATATTATTAATAATAAATAAATAATTTAATCAATAAAGTATGGAATCAAATAGAGAAGAAGTTAGTAGAAGAAAAATCAGAAAACCAATAACTAAAGAAATCCTTGGCTTCATTAAGAATATGCGCGATGGTGGTGATTCTCCAATGAAAATCGCTAAAAATTTAAATTTATAAAAGCCTGTAACGTACAAATGGTTGAGAATACTTGAGATTCAGAAAATGGAACAAATAATTTGGATGATTATTTTAAAAAGTCAGGACCCAAACTCAAAGGTATAACCCAAAAGGTTTTTAAAGTAAGAAAATGTTTTCAGAATGATACAACTTATACCCGAAGTGGTGTTTTCGAAGCATTACGAAATGAAAACATATCAATTTGTCAAGCATCTGTTAGTAATTATGCGAAGAAGTTGGATTTAACGAGAAAAAGGTTGAAAATTGTTAGTGAAAGGGTGATGTCTCTTGAAATTATGGCAAAGAGTAAAAGTTTGCACTTAAATATCGCAATTTTAATGATTCTAATTTGTTATATCTAGATGAAACTGGATTTAACCTACATACCTCTAGGTATTATGGTTATTCTCCAAAAAACACCCCTACATGTGCCATTGTTTCAGCGAACAGAGGAAAGAATATAAGTCTATTGGCAATAACATCAAATGAGAAAATACTTCATTTTAAGATTTTAGAAGGGTCGTTTAATTCTAATTCATTTGTTATGTTTTTACACGAATGTTTAAATATGAACATTTTTTCCGGGAACAAAACTGTTATTATGGACAATATGAAGTTCCATAAATCATGTGGAGTCGTATTTTGGGTTAGGAACAATTCTGTACTACATGATATTGTTGAGATTCAAGACTAGGATTTGTTTAAATGAACATTGCTTAGCGACGGGTATCTATTGAATGCGGTTGAATGTTGTATGTATAGGTGCCAAGCCCACAGTTAAATCCAATAGAGGATATATTTTAGGCTCTTAAAAATAGGATCTTAAAAAATTCGACCTCTAGCTCAAAACAAAGAACATGTTTTTGAATATTTGAATCAAGTTATTTATTTGATGAATAATGATGAAAATATGTCTTTTGGTAACTTTTTTCGAAACATGATCTTGCATTTAAGGGAAGTAATTTCCATGATATTTAAATAAAATATGTTTCCCAATTTGATAATTTTTCTGAAAATAACTATGCATAACTATGCATGTAATTGTTTAAAATATTTATTTATAATTAATAATATTTTATTTATAATCTTTAATATTTTATTTATAATACTTACTAAGTCTGTATATTTCTTCCATAGTTTATTGTGCGTTTTTGCATATATTTACGCAACCCGAAAAGTATACACAAAAGGACGTTTAATAGAACCTTTTATGACATTTAAATGCACCCTAAATTTGTTAAAATGCTTTTTAAAATTAGAATTTTTGTAATTTATTTCATTATAGTTTAGTTTATTGATTTCTTCTTTGATTTCTTAACAAATAGAAACCTGTAAGATATTGAAAGACATTGAAGAGAACAGACTTTTATTCTTATTACTTTTTTTAATTTTGCCTAAACCTTTCAATATCTCTAATTATTAATTTTTTTAAACAGTAGATATTGAGCAATAATCAAATAAGTTTACTAAATTTAAAAGGCTAACTTGCATATTTCGATAGTTTCCTCTGTGAAGAATAGTTAATGCCATGGGAAGCATCAGAAATGGCTTTAAAAAAGTTAATAATTTAAACAATCTTCAGGCAATTTATTGTTTAATTATAAGTAATTTTTAAGGTAGAAATTTTATGAAACGAGGTGTTCCAAGTATTTTTTTCTTATCACGTTAATTTTTTCTATCTTTCTATAGTACACCAAGGGTCATTTAATAGGATCTTTGAGTACATTATATAAGTCCTTTGATTTTTTAAAATATTTTAATAAGTTAACATTTTTTTTGTTTAACATAGAATTTACTTTGTCTAAATAAAAATTTTAATTTAATCACAATTTAAACATAATTTTTATGATTTTTTATATGAATTTTGGAATTATGCAGAAAAAAAAGTACCGTACAGTTCTGAATATAATACTCCCGAATAAAGTACTTCCGATAAACTAATAGAAACATTTTTCCAATTACAGAACCCCGCGTACTGTAATTGGGTTTTTTATTTTTCGAAAATTAATTTTGTCCAATAATGAATATTAAAAACTTTGTTTTAATATTCAGAATTAATTAGACACTTTTTGAATTAAATAAATTATTATATAAATTATGACTTTTAAAGAGATTGTAACTGGCGACCATGCCGAAAAAATCGAACCGATTCATGCAGTAATAAGAATTCAGAATCGGAAGCCGATTATTGAATCTTTGCCTAAACAGGCAAAATACATTTTAAATTTTAATGTCAGAAGATTTGACGGCCGAAGCATGACGGAAGCAGAACAATGGCTCAAGGACATTGAAGATTGGATGCTACTTAATGATTTGAATTTAGTAAGTATTTTTGACTTACTTTTATCTGAAGAGACGTCTATCCTTTGGAAAGAATTTAAAGACATCTACACAACTAGTGAAAATGCTCGTGAATGGTGTAACGACACATTTACAAAAAAGAAGTCTATTGTGGATAAAATTTGTGAATTATCATCAGTGAGACAAAATCACGATGAAAGATTCGTTACATTTGAAATTCGAGTAAAGAAACTCGTTGACGAAGTTTATGACTGTGGATTTTCAAAAGAAAACATCGTCAAACTGATTTTATGCCTCAGAGTTCGGAACGACCGTTTGAAAGAAAATATATCGACGAAGGCCAATATTACAAGCGAAGAAATTAGAAATTTAGCAAAGGTATATGAAGCACTAGAAGGTTACGATACGAAAGAACGATCTGAAGAAGTTAAATCGACTTATGCAAATGTTACTCAAGATATTCAGAAGCAATGGATTCTAAAATCTTTAATAACAGAATATACCCAAATCGTCAAACAGATATAACTTACCAAAATAGAAATGAAAGAAACGAAAGATAATTTGATAAGGTGAAACCAGTGGCAGAACAATATTATGAGAGGACAACTGTGGAGCGTAGACCACCACCTTTAGTTTCAATGGAACATATCGCACGAAAGATTTATAATAGATGTTGTGGTTTACCAGAACCAGTAGAAAAAAGGTTAAAACCTGGTCAATGCTTTTGTTGTGGACAAAATGAACATATGCGATTTGAATGCCCATTGAAAGACAAGTGCTTAAAATGCAGTAAGGAAGGTCATTCATTTAGAAGTTGCAATTTGTTAGTGAAATCACGAAGTAATAAACAAAGACTAGAACGAAGAGTTTATTGTATACACGAAGAAAACGATGATAAATCAAATGAATTGATTGAACCACTCATTCATAATGTTAAGACGATAAAAAACCAAGAAGACCCTGTTGCTTACATTTCGTCAGTAGGGTCGAGACAGTAGATGAGTTTAAAAAACGAAATGTTGAAAAGAAGGATATGATGTTTGAGAAGGATGATAACAGAAAGTATGATGGAAATAAATGGATTTCATGTAGAGATGCTATGGGATTCAGGAGCTTCAATCAATGTGATGAGTGAGAAATGTTGGAGATTGATTGGCAGTCCAATATTGATGGACAGTAGAATATGGTTGAGTGGAGTATTTTCAAAAGAAGATGAGAAACCTCTCAGAAGCGTTAAAATCGTTGCAAAATGGAACAAAAGATTTCCTGAATTGAATGTTATTATTGATAGAAAAATTCATCCAGATTTCATAGGAGGAGTAGAAACCATAAAAATATTTGGCATGGAGCTTAAGGAAGTCAATAATATTGAATCCTCGTTAGTTAACAAGAGATTTACAGATTCCGATCGGTTAAATAATACTTTATTGACACTCAAGTTGGACAAGAATTCGAAGTTGGGTACTTTAATATCTCAGTTTAGCGACATTTTTATGGCATCCAGATTTAACTTAGGTCATACAAAAGTAATAACACATGAAATAAAGACTTCAGGTCCTCCAATTTTACAAAATCCTAGAAGACAACACATGTATTTAGAAGGCAAAGTTGAAGAGTTAGAACAGAATTTATTAGAAGCTGGAGTTGTGAGGAAATGTCAAAGTCCGTGGAACACACCATTAGTGATCGTTGGAAAACCAGATAGCTCTATAAGAATGTGTCTAGATTTCAGGTTATTAAATTCGGTTACAGAAAAGTTTTCATTTCCTATGCCAGACATGCAATCATTATTGGATTGCTTAGGTAAGTCAAAGATATTTTCTTCCATTGACTTAGGACAGGACTATTATCAAGTAGAGTTGAATGCAAATTCGCAAATCAAGACGGCATTTAGTACAAAAGAAGGAAAATTCTGTTTCAATAGGTTACCATTTGTTTTGTCAACAGCTCCTGCCACTTTTCAGAAACTAATGCATCAGATATTGGAAGGATTAGTTTTCAAAGGAGTGGTTCTGTACCTTGATGACATTTTAATATATGGTGAAAATCAGGAAACTCATGATAAACTCCTATTTGAAGTATTCACACGCATTAAGATTCCAGGTTGAAAGTCAATCCTGAGAAATGTGCGTTCAATAAAAGTGTATTAAATTTTATTGATCATACAGTAAGTGAAAAGGGAATTCAAACAAATAAAAGAAAGATTTCAGAAATTGAAAATGCAACTGAACCAAAGAGTACTACAGAATTGAGATCATTCCTAAATTTAACAAATTATTATCGAGGATTTATCATGAATTATTCAATGATAGCAGCATCTCTGAACGCCGCAACGACAGGAAAGGACAAAATGATTATTTGGACTGAAGAATGTAGGAAAAGTTTTATCAATTTAAAGAAACTCTTAAGTGAAGCATCAATATTAAAATATCCAAGGTCAGATCGACTATTTATTATTGATACGGATGCTAGTTTTGGAGCCATAGGTGCAGTTTTATCTCAGATTAAGGAAGATGGCACCGAAGGAGTGATAGCGTATGGTTCAAGACATTTGACAAAGCATGAAATGGGATATTGTGTGACTAGAAAAGAGTTTTTGGCTCTTCACGAATTTATTGTACATTTTAGACAATATTTATATGGGAGAAGATTTGTAGCCAGACGTATTGATGATTAATAAAGACGGAAAACTTGCAGTGGTTGTACCCGACTCGTACGTAAAATCTTTAGTAAATTAATTTCATATTGAACTATGGCATCTGGGTATCAAGAAAACCTTATTTTATTAAAAGGACTTTTTCTTTTGGCCATCCATGAATCAGATTATTACAGAATGTATTAATAAATGCAAGAGTTTTGCTAGTATAAAGATTGATCAAGGACGAACAAAAGAAATCTCATTACCAAGAACAGGAGACAAAATTCTCACCTTTTGAAATTGTATATGGCCGGAAAATTAATTTATATTCGGGAGTAGGACATATAAAAAAATGCATAGAAGAAATTGAGGATGAAACGAAAACTAATCTAGTAAAGGCAGCTATAACTATGCAAAATAGAGATTTAGACAACCGGGGTACGCTAGTTTTCATGGTGGTAGAGTAAGTATTAGTACGATTGGAACCACATAGACGAAAGGAGGGAATTCAATTTGAAAGACCTTACAAAATTTTAAAATTCTTATCACCAAGAAAAGTTGAATTACAATTTCCACACTCAATCAAATCAAGAAGAATCGAATGGCTGAAGAAGTACAAAGAAAATGAAGAGGAGGAGAGTTATGTCCAATAATGAATATTAAAAGCTTTATGACTTTTGAAGAGATTATAACTTGAACTATTTCTATTTTTCGATATTTGATGTTATCTAATAATAAAACAATATTCATATTATCTATTACCTACAAAACGAAATATATATGATGTTGAATTTCATCTAATAAAATAGATTCATTATTAAACACTTGTCCACAATTTAAACACTTGTCAACCAAACAAATTGTCATTTGACAACACATAATTATATTATATTATATATATTTCAATTTAATAAACAAAAAGTTATTTATTTGATTTTTATTAGTAATAAGTTTAGAAATTAATTAAATAATTTTTATAATATTTAGGTATCTGCCAACCGGTGGTACTAACTGTATAATTGAATTAAAATTATTTTTTTAGCTTATCATCACATTATAGGTAAAGTGTCTTTAGTGTTTTCTTTTTTATTTAGACTTTTATTTTAATACAGCCATGTCATCGAAAAGGAAGCATATAACAATTCATCCGAAATTGCTAATTGTATCGGGAGTAAAAAATAGAGAATCATTGCATTTTTTTGAAAATGAAATTGGTTACCAAAGATCACAGTAAAGGAAATGGGTACGTCTGGAAAATGATTTTCTTGGAATAATAAATAAAAGAAGGCAAAGTAGAATTATGGGTGGAGATTCCAAGCCGAAATTGAAAATGTTCTAGTGAACTGGTTTATAAAGCAACGATCCAAAAACCTTGTTGTAAATTATAACGAGTTTCGATGACATGCAAAAAAAATAGAAAATATCGCAGACTCATCAGAAAATGGGTTATTTCATTACAGCAAGAAATGACTTCGAAATTTATGCCGCAGAAACAGGATAATTGTACGGCTACTGAATTATACAACAAAGTTCAAAATTATTTCAGTCGTATATATGAAAACAATAAACTTTGCCAAAACTATATTTACAACATACTATTATTTTGACATGTCATATGATAGAACGTTTCATTTTCAAGGTGAAAAAAAGTTGATGGCTTAGATACTGGACATTGCAAAAATCGTTTCATTGATGTTATGTGCATCTCTGCTGCTGGAAAAAATACCAAAAGTTAATTTGCCAAAAGACATCGATCTTTGCGTTAGTTTGGGTGGTTATTTTTTGATAATGGACACTTATGGTTTTCATTTAGTGGATGAGTTGACAAACGAACTAAAGAAGCTATGTAATACAGAGCCAATCATAATAACTCCAAAAACTACGTCATTTTTTACAACTACTGAATGTTTCAATTAACTATCTATTTAAAAGTATTATGAGAGCAGCTTGGAATGATTGGCTTATAAATGGTTTAAACAGTTTTTTATGAATAAAGTATTATGATTTTGTTTTGTTAAATGAAAAATATAGCTGTTTTTTGTTTTATTGTTAAATTATGTTAATTTGTTTTGTTTTAGTATTACTACCTATCATATGTATTTATTATATGTATGCAAGTTGTGTTCCGAATAGTTTACCCGGATATAGGTACACTAATTACAGTACCTGGATACACTAATTGGATTTATTATTCGTATTATATTCAGCTCTTTGCGGTAAGATATTTATTTATTAATCTGTATACAAAAATTTATAGTTCACCCAAAATCTTTTCGTTCTTTAGACATTTTGGGAAAAATCTCTTGATTTGATGGTAAAAATTTATATAATCAGGCTTCTGGAGCTCTTCGTTGACCGCTTGACAGATCGTTTTATATCAAATATTACAAGGAATTGTGCTAAAGACTTAAAGAAAGGATACTTTTGTTCTTACCCAATTTTTAATTTTGCTAAATGCACTTTCAATGAGATTTAGAAATTGGCTGTATGATGGTAAATGTTCCATCCTGTTAACTGCTGAGATGACATGATTGGAGCATTACCATGCATACGGATATATCCTGTATCATCTAGTTTCTCGGATAATTCATTGATGAACAACTGATATGATTCTTTTCAAGAAAGATCCACACATAATTTTCGAATGAATAGGTCCATTTTTTGAGATCGCAAGAACTAGCTGTATATTTGGACCACTATTTGTCGCGACGGAAGTATATAATCTTTGACCTATTTTGGATCTACCAAGTTTTTTATTCGTCCATGTAATAAATAAGCATTTATCGATATAAATACATTTTATGCTTTTCCCTCCTTCTTCGGAGATCAAGGATTCTGTTTGAATTTCTTTCTTGGGCACAAGGTATTATATTTTTAAAAGATATTAACTTTTTGCACAGAAATCTTGAAATTGTTTTTATTAATAATTGAATATTCTGAATTGATTTTTTTACTGCCACATAAGCACGCACCGACAACAAATACTAAAAACAACGAAAAAACATCAACTAAACAATAAGAAAAAAACATAACATCACTTAAAACAGTAAATTAAACAAACAGAAGCCGGAAAAATAAACGACAAAAATCCCACCAGTTCGACCGCAAGCGTCGAAGGATTGCTGGAATGTTTTCTGCAACCGAATCGGAAATGTGTTGATTGCAGCTGAATCCAAACTACAATTTCCCGGACTCAAGAATGTCGGATGAACTTGACGATGCCGATAACAATTCCAACGGTCAATCTAGCGTAACTACCAAAGTAACAAATGATCATAGAAAAAATAAGCATATCGAAACCACAAAGAAAGTTCCTAAAGAAACGACTATAGATCTTTTCTGTTTATATGTAGTAACCGTTCGATTTTCTTTGGATTAACAGAATAAGGATTATGTGTTAATAATTAGAAATTCTTCTATTCTATTTCAGAAGGAGATGAGGCAAGCGCTGGCTGTAAAAGCGTAAGGTTTCTTCTATCGGTATCTAGTGAGACAGATGGTGTGCTTCAAGGAGCATCACTCTGTTTGATCACTTCTTCAAGTTCATCCGCACACATCATACAATACCAACGTCGGGTGCTGAGCAACTCACATCCTTGGATACGATTGTGGTAATAAATGTCCTGTCTGTCTTCTAGGCATTATAACATTCTTAGATCAAGTTAAATCTTACCATCAAAAATACCTAGGTAGCAACAGATATACTAATTTAGCGGTTATTAATTATATATATATATATATATATATATATATATTGTTAGGAGTTTCGCCTTTCATATTTTGATAACTTAGTCTAGAATCAGTAAATAAATCCATAAATTTTATTTCAATCAAAATTAACTATCTCCCTTTATTATTCTTATTTAAACAAAATAAAATAATTCATTTTTCCATTTTTAAATTTAATATTTTAAATTCAATTTAAATTTTTTTTATAAAATTAAACTTTAAAAATTTTATCAGATATCAGCTTTCCTTATATATATATATTTATGTTGAGTTGTTACATTTGAAGAATCTAGGTAGATTATTACGTTCCTAAAATTTGCCTTAAAAACAAGTACTAATTGGCTTGTAAACCCACGTTTTATTTATTATAATAATTCTTCTATTTAAAAAATTTGAGTAAAAAATTATAACAAAAATAATTTAAATATAAATGTTTACAGTATATTCCAATCCATCCCGATGCGATAATAGGAAAAGCCTATTTAATCATCATTAAAACAAATTATTGCCAAGCAACGCAAGCTATAGCTTGGCATAAATAAAATATAAAATCCCTATTCATTTAGCGTTATTTAAAAAATGTTAAAAAAAAATTACAATTCATAAACCTATTTTTCTTGATTATGATTGGTGGATAAATACAACCATTTTGTAACAAATTTCAACGATATAGATTATATGTAAAAATGCAAATCTATCTTTAAACATTGTAAATAAATGTATTATTCATCAGTGTGATTTTAAAAACAAATTCATTTAAAACTCTAAATTGTAAAAGTAATAAATTAAAATAAAATGTAAACATTTCAAATATGCTTAACATATTAAAGACAAAAGTAATAAAGCATGTATATACAATTTATAAACAATCTCACCATTTTGTGAAAGAGGTTGCACAATCTGTAGAATAAATCCGAAACATAAAATCCATATCATGATTCCAAAGCGGTTTTTACAAAGTCAAAACATAAAATTTCTTTACCCTACATCAAACAGAAAAGAAATTGTATATTGAGAACAGAGCTGTAGAGATAGAGACCAATTAAAATTGAGTATTTCTTCGAGGAATGAATCAGGTGAATCCCATTAAAACTGATGTACAAAATCTACTTACAAATCTATCAGTAGACTAACATGAATATATTATTTTAGAAATGGTTTATTTCTAAAATGTATTTGTATGTCATTATTTATTACATTTGGCATTCAATATACATATTATGAAATTTCACGTTGACAGAAAATAAAAAAAAATTGATTTCTTTTTTACTTATGTGCTGAAATTAATCAAATAAGAATTCCAGAAAGCAACTTTTTATGTTGATACTGGATGAAATAAACATGAAAACTGTTTGACAAATATTTGTTTGCTTCAACTACTGTTCCGATAGAAGTATTCTGAGAAATTCGATTTATTTGCGCTGTCATTTATGTATCGATCCATGGATGTGCAAATGTGCAATCAGTGAACAGTATCAGGGTGCTTCGGCTCAGCACGAAATTTTTAACTTTATAATATCCGCTATACCCTATATATAGCCACTATTGAAATAAAGTCTTTTATATGTAAAATAAGAATCAATAATAATAAATTTAATATAAAGTGAGCTAAATCTATTTTGAAATAATAAAAATTAATTTATCTTTATAAATACGTATTTTACAAACATTCAGGAAAGGTCTTCTAACATGTGCAAAGTGGTTCATCTTATAATCTTCTTTCCTCAACTCACTATCAAGTTCTTCCTGCTGAACATCAAATATGGTGAATTTAATTGATAAATAACAGATTTGATTAAATTAATTAATTTTAACTTCAAAATAAATGACATAGTATTTTCTACAAAATTTGACTATGATTCAGACTGATGAAACCTTCAAGTGAAATCACTTGAAAAAGGCTGTGACGAAAATTCGTGAATACCTTAAATAAATCTGATTAATGACCAGATTTTGTAGAAAATACTATGTCATTTATAAAGAAATTAGAGGTGAAAAACTAAAAAAAGTCCTTATAATATTCAAAATAAATGTAACGATGACTCTTCATTTCAAGAGGTTCCAGAGTGTAATCATCAAAATTTAAATGTTTTATGACTCATCATATGACCTTGAATGAGTCATGGTCTTTGTTTAAATGACCTTGAGAAGGTTTGGTGAGTCATGGTCTTTGTCCTACAAAAATTTGTACTTTTAAACTTAGGAAAAAATTTTTTGCCGGGGGAGGGGGTTTATGTCATTGCCCCAGCGGGCTACTGGTTTAGCGGGCCACAATCCCACTACTGTTTTACTCTAAAAATGTCTATAAATAAATTATTATATTAGTTTATTTCAACGCAGCTTTACTAAATACTGAAAGTTTGCATTTATTTTTTATTATCTGTTGTGTTTGTGTGCAAAATTTTATTTTTTTTACTACTTTTCAATTTATATAATGTACACCTGATTCAGTTCATTAAAAACTTCTATAATAGAAGTTTAATTGAACATTCAACTACGATTATGATTAATTTTATGAATTAGCCATTTTTAAAATTGCTGACAGGTAATTTTTTTAATAAACTATATTTTAAGGCTTGGATTGTGATCTCATATATTTATGAGATCCTTATTCAAGCTCTTAAATAATACTTTTCATCATCGTGTATTTTAAATTTACTTTTATTAATTTTCTTTGCGTTTTTTAGGAATTTATGCCAATTTATGTAAATTAATGGAATTATTTTCGAATAAATTAATTGAAAACTAAATTTATTAAAATAACATTTATTATTAAAAAGTTTCTATATTCGAATAAACCATTTCTCTGTTCCTTGGAAATTCGTTTTGACTGCCATCTTTTTTACCTCTCGAAAAATCCAAATTTTTGATATTTATTGATTTTATAATTATTGATTTTATGAGGCTTTGGAAATTTCCGTTAATTTCCCAAATTTATAAAAATCTTCCCCATTTTGAATGGTATTAATGATTTGGATTTTTACTTTATAAAAAATATTATTTTTAAACTTAAGTTATCGGAAAACTTATGTTTTCCGGTTTTTTAAAACTCATCATTTGAAGGTTCTGGTTACACTGCTCCTGGTAAATTGCAAATGAGGTAAAAACTCAATTTATTTTAAGTACAAGTTAAATGTTACATTTTTATTTCTTCATCTCCTCAAAAACCTAGAGTTTTGATGTATATTTTTGAAATATCTGAAATGTTGTAAAAATATTAAATTGATTGAATTTCAAGAAAATGTTTATGAAATTATTTCTTAATTTTCTCTACAACTCAAAGTAGAGTTTTTGGTATTTTTTTCAAAAATTTTTGGTTTCAATTTTAAAAAAAATTGTCTAAAAAGTTACTAAAAATAGTTTTATATAGAGTTTTTATTGGACTGAACATTTCTTCATTTTGAAAGTTTGCATGCATTATTTACTATGTATTATGTGTTTATGTTTAAAAAAAATTTCTTCAATTTCCTTCCTTCCTATAATATAAGTTTTTATTCAGTTGAACAAATTACATGCCGACACGGGTAAGTAAGTATGTCCCTATATTATAACCTTATTGATTTTTTCATTTTATTATAGGAGTTTTTAAGGAACTGAAACAGGTGTAGAATATATCCTTCTCCCTTTCCAAAGAACAAAATGAAAGGTAGTTGATATGTGTCTATATTAAAAGATTGAGTTTTTTTTACATATTAGATAATCTATCTCAGTGCAAATTTGTATATTACACAAAACAGTAAAGGAATATGCCCCATCTTGCGCACTTTCTGATACCCTGCTTACTAATTATTTTAGATTACAAATGAAACGTAATATTATGTCTAAATATATTATTTCAATCATTTAGCTTAATTAATTTAATTATTATTATTATTTTAATTATATTGTATTACTTATTTTTAATTAATTTTATTTAATTATTTACTGTTATATAATTGCAAGAACTTTTTCTTGTCTTAACCTCTGATTGCTTTTCATTATTTACGTTTATTGTTAACTGTTATTTGCAGTATGTTTTAATGTTAACTTCTATTTGCTGCACAAAGTTTCAAATTTTCATCATAATGTTTTGGAAAAAAACTGGGTAATAAACTAACTTTTGAACCTGTGTCAACAAGTAATTTCGTATTTTTGTTTTGCACCGTGAATGTTTCGCTGTCGCCAAATGTCGGTGCTATCATTGGCGACTTTAATTGTTTTCCGGTTTGTTATTATTGTAGGAACATTGTTAATTACATTTGAAAGCCTTGTTTCCAAGTTTGCTGTGGAAATAATACCAGTTGTGACTTTGGTTATTGTTATTGTTGTTTTTTGGGTTGTATCGATTTCCAGAATTTGGTCTTGTTCTGTGTATCGGTTTCGATTGTATTGAATGTATTGACTTTTCATTGATTCCCTCATTTGTAAGGTCTGTATGTCATTTCTGAGTTCTTGTTCTCTATTAGGACTTCGTCAAATTTCTTTATTAATGCGTTAAACAGTTTGTTGGTTTCGTTGTTGGGGCTTTCCAGTTCGTGGCTATTTTCACCTTTGTTTTCCCAAGAGTTTTGTTTTCTGTAAGTCTTATAGATTGTTAGGAATATTTCGTCGTTTATTTTGTCGGCGACATCAGCTAGCGTGTCTAGATCAGTGAGTTGCCTGCAGCTAAAATGCGTCTTATTTTTGGTGGCACTGATCTCATAAATAGATCTTTAACGAATTCCTTTGAACCCGTGCTTGTTATTTTTGGTTTTTAATTTTCAAGCTTGGTTTTCAAATTCCTTAGGAATTCGCTGGGTTTATCATTCCTTAGTTGTATGTCTTTTAGGCAGGATTTGAGAACTTTTCTTCTGTTTACTTTATTTCTATTTATTAAAGTTGTATTTAACATTTTGAAAGGGTCATCAGTTTTTGATATTTCGTCTATTCTGTCAGCTAATTCGTTGCTGGGTAATACGGCTATTGTGTGTGAGCATAATGTTCTTGATAATTTCATGCCCGATAGAGTCAATGTTAATTTGGAAAAATCTAACCATTTTTGAGGTGTGCCGTCTTCGTCAGTGAAGAAATTGGGTATGTTTGCCTTAGGGCTTATTATAGAATTTATTGTATGTATTTCTTCAGGGTTAAAAAAATAATTTTTCTATTTGTATTTTTGTTTTTGGAGTTTGAACTGTTTTAATTGTTGTTTGAGCTCATTTAGGTTTTTGATTCTATTTGTTTGGAATTATTATTTTATGTTATTTTTTTATGCAAGAATTAATAAGGTTTAATCAAAAGCCTACTGTGTTTGCTAACAGTGTCTCTATCCTTTATACCTCCATAATAAGTATTGTTGAGGTCTGTAAATTAAAATTAAAAATTTAAATAAAATTTAGGATAATAATTCAAATGGAAAGTAAGCGAAGAAAAAAGGCAAATAAAAGCGGGATCGTGCACAGAATTAATAGTAAAGGAAAGTGCGATGGAAACAGTATTAGAAAATGCAAAAAGCAATTACGAAAGGCGAGAATCCGGAAATCCGAGAAAAATCAATAAATGGAAAAATCATCGAAATCGAATGGGAAAAACGGGACAGTTATAGATTAGCTAATGGTCAACAAGATGACGGTTAGGGATTTATCAGAAAAGGGTTAGAAAGGGTTGAAAAACATTCAAATGTATGAAAACAGAAAACGTTAATTAATTAATTAATTGGCTAATGGAAAACCCGAGCTAATGGGAAACCCGAGCCAATGGAGAACCCGAGAGATGAAGGAAACCCGAGCTGGGTAAACAAGAAGAAAGGCAAACAAAAGGAAGATTTGGGCCCATTAGCTTGACACAATGATTAATGGGAAAAGAGTAAGGAGAAGATAGCGCGCGTAGGAAGACCGGTAGGGCCATTAATTATCTGGATTCGTTGGACCATTATGGATGACAGCCGAAGCAAACACGTAGGAGAAAATGTCAAACGAAAGATTGGCTCGGCAATAACCATTTGTCATCCTGATTTCGAGGAGTATATAAGCAAAGGGAAAATCAGAGAAAATCGGCATTCTGCCTCAGCTAGGGTTCGAAGAATCAGACTGTAGGAAAAGTGATAAACGAATTAGGGAAGTAGGGAAAAGAAGAAATAGAATTAAGAATACGGAAAGGCGAAAAGGGATCAAACCAAACAGAAACCAAGGAAAACGAGAGTCAACAGAACTAAAGGATCAAAAGGTGAATATTGTTTGTTTGCAAAGCATCAACGCCGAGCAGAGAATCGTATAAACTTTGATTGGTCATTGTAGCGTGAAAATAAATTGTGAACCTGTTGTTTCAATATACGTTGGGTCGTTCATTGTTTTAATTTAAAGAACACCAGGAGTCAGAGAGAACCGACTTGAAATAATCCAAAACCCAACAGTATTCTGAAAGACGCAGAGATCGAAAAAAAATGATTTTCATGAATGTTTGTTATGTTTTTTCTTCTGACACAGGTTTTTATGGTTTATGTTACTATAATTTATAGAATTATGTTAATATTTTGTTTATGGCGGAAGCATGTCAGGTTCCCACCGGGTCACCTGCAAAAATAACTGTCTCGGGACAGCTAGGGTGTATGTTATATTACTATGCTATATGCCCTGTAATGCCTTTATATGAATTATATTACAAAACAATAGAATTACAAAGTTATTTTAATTACAATAAAAAACTAATAAATAAAAACAATACTTGCACTAGAGTCTTAATAAATCAAAATCCTGTTCAACAAATTTAATTTCCACCGATACTTTTAATCTTCTTGGATAACTTTTCTTATATAGGTTTTCAATAATTTTAACTTTCTATTTGATTTTTTAAATTCATTTAATCTATTTTTTCTCTTCCCATAGTACGTTGTTTGGAAACTTACTATTGGAAATCGATTAACTAATACATTAATTAAAATATATAAATAAAGATATAGGACACATAAAATCAAACTGTAGTCCAGAATATTTACTATAATTTCTGGGGATCCAAATCTACTTATCTATTCCCTTTTATAGACTGTTTCACTTGTTAGATTACATATTCGTATAGCTTCTAGCCACGAAGTATATCTGTAGATTATGTTAGCAGGTACCGTTTATTGTTGACTGGAGGTAATGGACCAACAATATCGATATGAATGACTTTGAATTTTCCTCGGTCGGTAGTATTTTCATTTCTGATTTTGTGTCTAATGATTTTATTTCGGTGATAATTTTGACAGGTCTTACACCACTACCTTACCATTGATTCTTATTTGAGCCATACATACTTTTTTGAAATCAGTTTGATAATTGCATTGGATCCTGGGTGTCATATAATGTGTAGCCTCTTAAATTTTTGGAATTGAAAAATTCCAGGCAAAATTATTCGTTTGCCTTTCTTAGTGATATCGATTAAGAACTCCATCATCATTTGTCTGCATTTTAAAGGACGTGTCTTCTAATGAGTTGATGAACTCTTTACTTTGCCGGTGTTTGGTGAGATCCAATCTGAAAATTGTTGATACACTGATTTTAGCATTGTCAGATTCCATTTGTCAATATAAATAGTCTGCAGTTTGGTTTTCCTTACCTCATATCTATCAGATTTTGACGTTTAATTGATTGTTGTATTCTATTCATCTCCATTGACGATTAGATGATTCTTTCATTGAGTTTAAGTTTAGAAGGGGTTTATGGTTAGTGAATAGTTCAAATATATTTCCATCTAAATGATGTTTGGAGTTTGTGATTGAAGGATATACCGCCAGTAGCTTTCGGTCGAACGTTGAGTATTTCTGTACTGTGTGCTCAATTTTCTGGAAAAAACGATATTTGTTGTAGTTTACCTTCATTGTTCCGATGATTCAAGCTTGCTCTAATACCGATATTTGACCCATCAGTACACAATACAAATTATCTTTTCGCATTGGAGGAAATCATCATATTTACAATACAAATTAAATTATTTGGATTCACTATCATTTCGTGGCTTTTGGACGAAATTAACATTTATTTGTATTAGTTATATATTCAAGAAAAGTTTGATTAAATTTATTTATTTTGTTGGTAGGAACAAGTAACTTCGGAACGATGCTTTTACAAGGTCAGATTTGCCAATATCAAAGTAATATTATTTATTTTAGTCATTGAAGATTGAATATCCCACCAAGGTTAACTTATGCAGGCCTCCAACACAAATTAAATAATGGTGATGCACCATACAAGTTTCTATTATTTATTGGCGCTTTCAAATGATTGGTTAATATTGGAATCCCCTTAGTCAGTAAATAATTATGGAATTAAAGAACTTTAGCAGCAAACATATTTGGCTTTATTTTCAGATTAAAATACACTTTAAATTATATATGTAATGAATCAAGCCAATAAAATCATAGAATAGTTTAGCTACTTATATCTTAGCATCAGTAGTCAGTATCCATTTCATTTTGCTCTTACCAATATTTCTGTCTAAATTAATTATAAGAGATTCTCTATGATGGAATTTCACCAAACATTTTTATTCTTTTTTATAGTTTTCTTTTTATTGGATATTTCTATTCAGATATGGGATCCAAACCTTACTCTCATATCGGCAAATTGTTCGAATGTGAATATTGAAGCAACATGCCCGAAATTGGTAAAAGAACGAAATATTGAATTCTCTCTGTTCGAATTCCCGACCCAAAATGTACAATCTGTAAAAACTTATAAATGTCCGGCTTCAAATGCAAAAAAACTTCATGTTTCAATGAAGCTACCATGCATAAATTTATACCAAGTCAACATCAGTTTATCACCGATATTTCCAATGATTAATTGTAGAGAATATTGTTTGGAGGCCCACTCAAGTCCAATTTGGTTGTTTGGAGATATTTGTCAAAATAAGCAGTTTCTTTCAAACAATGGTTCTTTAAACAAATACATGACCCCAAAAAATATTTGTCCAGCCTCGACACAAAAATGCTCAGCAGATCTAAAAACAGAATCACAGAAATCATTTATGCAAACTATCAAAAAAACATTATCAAAGGCCAAATTGACTGATGCTGATTGTGAAAATGCCATCTTTCAGATGGAATGTCCACTGTTCAATTTTGGCAGTCAGTTGACCTTCATTTTTTACAGACAAAACCACTTTCAAAATCACTCGGAAATTATGAAACATTGCAAACCAAACAATTCAAATGTTATTAACGTTTCATTTTCTCTTTCATGTAAAAGTCTTTACCTTTTACATATCAGTTTCAAACCGACTAATGAATCAATCTGTGATGGATCGTACTCAGTAGAGCATCCTATTCAAATGTGGCTATTGGGAGGTCAACACTGCTTCGAAGAGTTTGAAAATGACTGTCAATACGAGCAATATAAATCGAATAGAAACAAATGTGACATTTCATCAAGACGCTGCAGAGAGATGCAATCATTTACCCAGTGGTCACCAAACATTAAATTGATAACCGCTTATTGTACTAATATTACTGTGCAAGCAACGTGTCCCTTCTTGAATGTGTCCCGCAATCTGGAATTTTCTTTACTTAGAATGGGAGACAGAAGTATTTCTGCCACTGTAACGAAAATATGTAACCCATTAAGTAAAACCTATTTGAAAGTTAGTTTTGAGTTCGAATGTAGAGCTGTGTACTATGTGAATATCATTATGAGTCCTATTACCCCATCAATGATTTGTGATGAATTTTGCTCAAAGCAACACTCCAGTGAAATGTGGCTTTTAGGAAGGAAACTTTGCCCGAAGGTGGGACTTGATTATTGTAAGGTCAGGAAATACGAAATAAACGAAAATCATTGTCCTATACATCTAGACACTTGCAAAAGCTTTCAGTCCTATAAAAAAGTTTGGATTGGATTGTCAATAACTTTATTCGTTGTAGTTCTAATTATAGTAATAACAATATATAAACTTCCTTGGATCAAACAATGTCATTTTGCTAGAATTGGTTATAAGAGAGCAAACGAGGTCGTACTTCTTTCTACTGAAGTTAGTATGTAAACTTCATACATTCTATAAAGATCTTCCATTGTGAAACAAGTGTCAATTTGCGAATCTCAAAAAACATTTTTGAAATGTCCATTCTTAAATATTTTTACACTTTGATTTGTTTTAAAATGTTATATGGAGATCGCCACCTTCACTATCACTTGCATAGAATGGCTAGAGAATTGCTACCATTTTGAATTATGTTTTGTAAAATTTTATTTATTATATTATATAAAGATTCTTCAATTATACTTTTAATTTGATCTGCTTGTGGTATTTAAGTCACATTATTCAACAGTGCTGATACAGCAGCTGTAAATCTTTCGGCCTCTTTGAATATCTGAAAATTCTTTTTGGTTAAAGGCAATGTGGTCGTGTCAAAACTACGTGAATGAAATACTTCCAAATACATGACATTTTATTACAGGATCGGAATTACATTGAAAGACGAACTTGAACAAGAAATTTATGAAATTTATATTTTTAATAATGAAAAACAAATGTTAGGTCGCCAATTTACTTGAAAATAACAAAATCAGGTTAGGTACCTCAATTACGGATTTGGTTAACCACGGGTGTCATTGGTCTCACAGTATGCCAACATCGAATTTCTTAAGTTTTCAAAAGAAACGAAAACAATGTTCATTAGTTTTAATAACTTATTTTATAAAATTTTATTTTTTACCCCTTAAAGAAAATGATCAATTGTTACTCGGGTAAATGGAACTGGCGAAATTGTGCATGCATGAGCTACTCTGATAGACGCAATATTTAGTTTACTTTATAATTCACCATCGATCATGGCTCGGGCAATGCTACAAAGATATTCACTTATATATATATATATATATATATATTATTAACAATTAAAAAAAAGATTATTTTACAGTTTTTCCTAGAATAAGCGTGTTATAAGAGGTTAAAAAATCAATACAAATTAAAAAATAAAAGATTTTTAAACAATAAATAATTAAATAAGCATGATAATGATTTAATTAAAAGAAAGGTTGGGTATTTTTCACACATAAAAATAACTTTCTAAATTTTTGTGCCCTGTAGTAAAATAGTGTATCAATATAAAATTATTTTCTAAATTTAAGTGTCAAAAATAAAATTTATGTGTGATGGAGTAAATTTATGTAAATCAAATAAAATTGATGTGCATATGTATATTTTTAAAAGAAAACGACATTTAAACAGACATTTGAAGATATATTTTGACTGATTGACTGTCATTTAAGGACATTAAAAGATACTGAGCTAACACATAGATTTTATAAGGAGTTTTATGAGAAAAACTCTACCTTTTCTGTACCTCAATTTAGAATAGGAACAAAAAATCATCAACTTTATAGTTTTAAAAATAGTGAAGTTGCACTAACAAAAAAAGAGGATAAAAGGGTTTGGGTAGAAAAGAATGTAAGTCTGGCATACGGTCATTATATGATTGAGACTGGCAATGAATAAAGATAATAATTTTCCCCATGATTATCCAACAGCACATCCAACAGCACATCTAACAGCACATCTAACAGCACATCCAACAGCACATCAAACAGCCTATTGTTGGGCTCAGAGCCAAAATTAAAACAAAAATTACAAAACCAATTTAAACAAAAAGGTGAAAATTGTATAAGTTAGAACAAAATGATTAATGTAGTTTTGAAATTGTCAATATGGCTGCCGTAACATAAGCACTCACCGCAAGAAGAAACCAAAAATAAAATAAAACATATTAATTAAAACAAATTAAAAATATAACAAAAATTAAATAAAACAAATAATTAATTAAAATTCGGAAAAATGCCTACAGATGCAAAAAAGAAACATACGAAAAATAAAATAAACTGCCAAAACCTTGCAAAATAAGGTTTAGAAAAAACACAGGCAGAAGAGGCGACCAGAAAACAAAATATTGGGGTTTAAAAATAATATTTTAAGAAAATAATAATAAAAATAAAATCCAACAATAAAATATTAATATATCAAAAAATAAAGAAAAATATATAAAAAATTACAAAAATATTTTGAAATTAATAAAATAATTAAAAAACCCTAAAAATCGCGAAAAATCGCCCATTGGTCGCACACAGGCACAAAAATACTATATATACGGCAGTCATTTTCATAATTTCAGACAAAAATTTTAGACTGTCTTAGACATTTTTTCAGTCAGGTGACTACTAGAAAATTTTTAGACATTTTTAGACTAGCTGTGAATCATTCTTAGACCAAATTTTGTATGCCAATTTATGCCAATTTTTCAAATCTGGTTGCATGACTGTGAATTGTAAGTATTGTTTTCTTGTATAAATATATATTTCGAAGTCTTGTTACTTTGATTTTGTTCTGGATGGTCGTGGAATCTTTTGGTGCCACTGACAAATCCCCCTAAAATCTTATTTATAATAAGTATTTCAATAGATGGTCCATGGGACGGATCTCGGGCTAACTAGTGGGTGAAAACCCTTAGTTGGGCTCGCGGGTCATGCCTCGTGGACCCCTCGGCAGTCCGCAGTCGGTTCTGGTGATAATGCACAGGACCGCTACGCAGGGCGCCGTTGTATACTCGGGGCGGCTTCTGAAATATGTGGCCGGAACGAGTCGGAATAAAATTCGGGAAGTGCGACTTTAGTTAAGCGGGAATAAAGTTTTGTAGGGAAAATTTAAAACATCGTCAGGAAATTAATTGGAAAATCGAGTAAGAAAGGATAGGATAGTGTAGGAATGTAAATTTGAAAGTATTTTTCCAATAGTTGAATGATATGATCTGAAAGAAGAGAGTAGCGTTTATTGAAGTGATCGCAGAGGGTTATAATTTCTTAAAATCACGGGAAACGCACCGGGAATTAAGGAATTGTTGATCAAAATTCTAATATAGGGAAAGATAAAGGTAAATTAGGAAAAATGGAGTCGATTCCGTGATTAAACAAATGAAATAGGAAATTTACCTAAAAATAAGGGAGGAACGCTGCCCAAATTTTTGAAGGATATTTTTATAAATAATGCGTAAAGATGACAAATAAGTATGGAAATTGTCGGATTAGACGAGTAAGGACCAGGATATAGAAAGAGAAAGACGTAAGACCTTCCATCGGCAGTCCAGAACCCGAAAGTGAAAATATCATGAGGAGTAGTTCTAGCAATGGAGCTCACCTGCTCATGAATTTTCAACCTCTATGTACAGTACCAACATGGCACTCACCATGGGTACATAGATGGGACAGAATAATAATCTTGCTGGCGTTTAGGGATTAGATGCACAAAAAACCCTAGAAAAAATAAATAAAAACCAATCCTATTCGCCAACATGATTTTTGGGGGCTCAGCCGGGATGAAACTAATGTCAATTGGAAAGTCAAAAATAAGTGAAACTTAAAATTACAGAGAGTTTTAGCAATGATCCCGCAGCCAATAGTCGAGTAAAAACTATGCCGATAGGATCGAAATAAGGATAACATGAACCTGGAAAGAAATTGCGAGAATGGCAAAATACCAAAAGTTAAATCATTAGAATAAATATGTCGGGACGACATTTTAAAAATCGATAGGGGACGACCGAACAAAACGCTACAATAATAGTATTACAGGCAACTCTTAAAAAATTGAATAATAATGTTAATAAAAGTAACAAAGTGGTAAAAGTATCGATAATTAAAAAAAAAAAAAAAAATTTGGAACAATAATAATAATAATAATAATAATAATAATAATAATAATAATAATAATAATAATAATAATAATAATAATAATAATAATAATAATAATAATAATAATAATAATAATAATAATAATAATAATAATAATAATAATAATAATAATAATAATAATAATAATAATTATAATAGTAGTGATGGTAATGATAGTGATGATAATAATGGTAATGATAATAATTATAGTAGTAATGATGGTAATAATAGTGATAATAATAATGGTAATATTAATAATAATAATAATAATAATAATAATAATAATAATAATAATAATAATAATAATAATAATAATAATAATAATAATTATAATAGTAATGATGGTAATAATAGTGCTAATAATCATAATGATAGAGATAGTAATAATGGTAATAATAACTGTATTAAAAATTATTTTTGAACTTTTGTTGTATGATAAAATTATTACATTGCACGCAAATATTTATAAACTATAAAGCATGAATAAGTAAACTTAAGGATTGGTGAAAATTACGAATGATGAGAAGTATGGTATGATGGATGTATATAAAATAGAATGATTGAATGGTATGGAGTTTGATGAAGTAAAAATACGGAGTGAGAATGTGGAATGATGGGGTCTAAACAAAAATTAAAATAACAGACAAAAAAAATATATAAAAAGACAACTATAACAATAAGAATTAAACTGACGTGGAAATAATAGCAATAAAAGAGATTAATAGAGGAAAATAGTTACTAACAGTAAACTGATGACGGAATAGAAAGACCGCGAAAAATATCACAGAAAAATGAATTCAAACAACAGTAAAAATATAAATATCAAAATGAAATGAAAGAGAATGAATAGAGTCAATGAAAAATATAAAATGAATAAATATCGAAACAATGAATAATATCATCGATAAATAAATGGCGAAAATAGAAAACAAAAATCAAAAAATCAAAAGGGTAAAACCACTAATTATACCAAAAGAAAAAGTACCGAGACAACGAATAACAGTCGAATGAGAAAATTAACGTCATTTAAGACATACAATTGTAAACCACAACCAAAAAACAACAATTAATCGCAGTGCGAATGGCAACAATATGAGTAAAAAGGAATAAAACACGAATGAAGGACAATAAAAAAGCGAATAAAATCAAACACAGTAAAGAGAAAAAGATTGAAGAGCGCAAATAGTTAAATGAATACAGAAACAATGTCAATAAGTTAAAAATTACGCGGAACTGGCAAATCGAAGATTAAAGCCATAGAAACAATTAAAAACATCATGGACAGATTATAACGTGGGAATGACAGAAAATAGTCGAAAAATAAAATCTACACAACGAATAGTACCCGATACGCACAATAAGGATGATAATGGTCGGTATTCAAACTGATATGGTTAAAATATATAACGAACAGCATAAAAGTCAAAAGTAAATTACAATAGTGAATGTACAAAGTGAAATGGTAGAGTGGCGTACAGGACAGTGAAAGTGCCAGTGAGGGAATATAAAGATGACAGAGCAAAGCAGTGAAATGAGGGGTAATGGCAGTGAATTGCGACAAAATATCGAAAGTCGAAGTGCTCAAACAATAAACACAAATAACATTGAATAATTGAGGAACGAGAACAGTGAATAATATAACAAATGAATATAGAAAATAAAAAAAATGGCAACACATTTATATAATGAGATTGAATCAGAAGGATATTGAATATCGACCAACAAAATAAAAAGAGAATGAATAAAAATCATTGAATAATATACAAAATAATAAATAGCGTGAAAGTAAATATGATAACCACTAATAGTGGCAAATGTAAAAAGAAAACTGATGCTTGAAAATAGCGAAAAGCACCAACATTGACTTTGAAAATACTCGGCAAAATGTGAATAACAGTAGGGTAAATTAACATTCAGTGACAGTAGAGAACAACAAAATTATAAAATAAAATAGACATACATCAAAGAGGGAGCATTGAAATGAAACTAATAAGATAATGAATAACACCAAAATGATAAGAATGTGTCGAAGAAGGTTGACCAATGCAGAGGCTAAAAAGCAATACCAGTAATAGACCAAAAATTAATAAATTAGTTAATTAATATCGAAAAAGGTGAAATCAAAATACTAACTATAATTAATAGCAAGTTTGAGAAATTGAACGGGGGATAACATATTTGAATGTTATAATAACGGATAACTAATAATATCAAAAAATCATAAATTGAAATCGGAAAATATTGAAAAGAGGAGGTATGTGAAAAGACAACCAGTGAGAACGTAGACCAAATATCAAGGGTACAGAGAAATAGTAAATAAAGCCGACCTAAATAAGCAATATCACGCGATAGAACAACAAGTCAAACAAATAATAGGCGCGGTTAAAGATGAGATTCATAAAGGAATAGAATACTCACACGAATGTTGTATTGGTCAAATAAAGTGAGAATATAAGTGATTATGCTCCCCTGTGGTCACTTCAGTACTGTCGACAATGTGCTGAGACAATGAAAACTTGTGTACTTTGTAAAAATAACATTGACGAAAAGTAGTCGAGTATTATGATTAAATGAAGTTGAATTAATAAAAGTCTAGGAGTTGACCCTTCCTGCGCCTATATCTCTATATATAAAATATGAATATTTATATGTAAAAATAGAAAAGTGATGAATGGAGAAAGTAAAAAAATGAAAGTGTCCCGATCATCCAGAATAAAGTTCAAAAAAGGGATAAAATACTTTTGAGCTACCCTCGGGTAGTCCGTCTAATGCCGAATCGGGAGGGGATAACCGATCACCCAGAGGAGAAGTATAGGACGACCTTCCGGATAGGTTTGCCGAGTTGAGAAGCTACTGTGGTAAGGCTGATCACCTTACCGTTGCAGTAGTGGACCAATAAAGCCGTTTTGTATTTCAAATTTGGGGGGTAGGCGAAGAATTCTCGAAGAGCAGAATGAGAAGCACGCGTGTAAGAAATAAACAAAGGAGTAAATAGAGGAAAAGGAAAGTAATAATAAAAAGAAAATAATTAACGAGCTCGAATAAGGAATAAATAAAAATCCGAAAGTGAAAGCGATCGCGAAACCGGTAGAAAATGTAGTAATAAAACGATGATCATCGATCGGGATTAAGGAAACGAAGCTAAATTGTAACAATGGCCAAAGTGAATAAGGGACATGTATTAACGGAACATGAACCCCATGAGATGTGTATTAACGGAACACAGTCTCAACTCGGAGACAGGTATTAACGGAACCTGATCTCATATAAGAGACATGTATTAACGGAACATGAACCCCATGAGATGTGTATTAACGGAACACAGTCTCAACTCGGAGACAGGTATTAACGGAACCTGATCTCATATAAGGGACATGTATTAACGGAACATGAACCCCATGAGATGTGTATTAACGGAACACAGTCTCAACTCGGAGACAGGTATTAACGGAACCTGATCTCATATAAGGGACATGTATTAACGGAACATGAACCCCATGAGATGTGTACTAACGGAACACAGTCTCAACTCGGAGACAGGTATTAACGGAACCTGATCTCATATAAGGGACATGTATTAACGGAACATGAACCCCATGAGATGTGTACTAACGGAACACAGTCTCAACTCGGAGACAGGTATTAACGGAACCTGATCTCATATAAGAGATGTGTATTAACGGGACATGATCTCAAGGCGGAATCAAGGGGACAGGTATTAACGGAACCTGATCTCGAATTAAATGTAAGAGATACGATATCACTGGAGCCTATCTCACCTTTTCGGATATAAGGGACAGGTATTAACGGAACCTGATCTCATTTGTTGAGTATAAAAGACACGCACTAACGAGACATGATCTCAATCGGAAATTAAGAAGATGCATAGTAATAGAATACAGTCTCAACTCGGATTAAAAAGGATGTGCATTAACGGAGCATAATCTCAACTGGAGTTAGAAAAGACATGTGACAAAGGGACATGGTCCACGACTATAGTAGAAAATGTAAATTGTGAATGAGGACAAAGAAATAACGAGAAACCAGTCAAGGAAACAGAATGAATCAATAAAATAAATGATGAGAAAATATCCGTGCACGGAGAAGGGAATATATTGTATAAAAACGACAGCAGCTAACGACATTGAAAATAAAAGATTTGAAAAATGAAAAACGAAGTAACTGATGATAACGATTGATGAGAAATAACGAAAATAGGGAAAATGGATTAAGAAAACGAAAGGATAAAACAAAAAGACGGAACTAGAAACCAGATGAGGTTAAAACAAAGTGAGATAGATAGAAAACCAGATGAGGTTAAAACAAAGTGAGATAGATAGAACGATGAAAGATAAATGAGAAAGGGAGAAAATAAAAATTATTTAAGGATAAATAAAAGGGGAATGCGAAAAGCAAAATGAATGAAAATAAAAATACGAGGGGTAATAGAACTTGGTAAACGGCGTGGTCAAACGAATTGTTAAAAATAAATGATTATTACGACTATATAGATAATTGTTACTACCCCACATAGATAATTAAAAATCGACGCAAAACAAAATCAAAGAGATAAAGAATACTGATGGGAATTATAATGAAAAATGTGACGAAGCCTGGGGAATACGAATTATCATAAGTACGAGTAATAAAACCGAGATAATTCTGAGAAACAGACTATATGGGAATCCTGAGGGACGAGTATAAGTTAACATTGATAAAAAGACAAATGAGAACAGAAAATCTAGATGAAATAAAAGATGTTGACACGCAATTATAAAATAAATACCGTTGGTTGGAATTAAAAATTAATAACGCAAGTAAAACGAACAATAAAATGCTATGTGATGTAATCATTGTAATGTACGATTCATAGATGTTTAATAACAGTGGGGAGGTGATATTTTTCTATTCAGGTAAATCAATCAAACGAGACAACAATTCAGTATCGACAACAACCAAGCCAACAATTCAGTATCGATAGTAACAAAGAGATTAACCCGTATCGACAACAACCAAGCCAATAATCCAGTATCGATAACAAGCAAGTCAATAATCCAGTAGCAACAACAACCAAGCCAATCAAAAAAATAAAGCAGCAAGACGAGATTCGTAAATGACGATGAATAACGAGAATTCTGAGAAATATTGTGATCACTACCAAGACCAGGCCACAGATCTAGTAAACATCATGGGCAAATAGCATGTTGGAATTGTGGAAAATTAGGACATACCGCAACAAGATGTAGAATACCCAAAATAAGTTTCCAATGTCGGCAAGCGAATCACCTTCCAGCTGCATATCGAACAAGAAGAAATCATGACCAAAATAACAACACTAAAACGCCAGAAAGCAAGTTAACCGAGATGCAAAATGAGACAGACATGCCTACAAGAATGTGTAGCTATTTGGCCGATAACCAACCACACATGGAAATCAATCAACAATCAGAAATAAACGTACTACAAGGTATATCAAGGAAACAACAGATAAAACGTGATCCAATACAACATCAGCAAGACTGGAACACGTTGAAGACTACCGAAACATTAGAAACTGAAAACGGTATAGCGAGATGGGAACATTTCAAGAACGTATAGAAGAGGAAAGCTGGAAAAGAAAGAAAGAGGAATTGTTGAAAGCTGACATAATAAAATTAACGACCAATGATAGTCAAGCAAAAAAGATTAACGAAATGTGGGAAAAACGAATAAATGGGGTACTAAAAATCAATATGATGCGAGCAATTACAAATAAGGAACCAAGCGTACAAAGAATTCCACAAATAAGGATTGAAAGCGAGATAATCGAAAGAATGGAAAACGTGAATTTGAATAATGAGGATCACAATAAACCGGCAATGGGAAGTGATGTAAATAGAAATATCGAAACAAGAAATCAATTCGGAAATACAATGTTTCAAAAGAACTGTAAATCACTAGTAAACGAGGAAAATGAAAAGAAAGCGAACACCAATGAAGATTATGCAAAACGAATAAACGAAACTACTGAAATCAGAAGAATAAACCAAACTAGGAAAGACAGAAGGAGTGAAGGAAAATCCAAACAAGAATATAAAACTTATAATAACGCTATCAGATACTGTAATAAAGGCCGACAACAAAGTCACAACGAAAGCGAATGTTATAGAAAGAACATAAGTCCGACTTATCAAAGAAATCGATACACGAAAAATCAACACTATCGCGCAAAGTTATGTTATGAATGCAGTGAAGTAGGGCATTTAGCAAATAGCTGCCCAAATATGAAAGATGAATTGGGAAATCAACTCCAGAGAAATAATGGAGAACAGAGCAATCAAATGTATGTAAAGAGAAGAATGTATCAGTCAGACACAAGGAAGTATCAATCAACGGTAACAACAAGGCATCAATATACGAATAAAGAAGAGAAAAAGAACGAACCAAACAAACAACTAGATATAAACTCATACCCAGTATTGAAAAGACAATATAGCGAACAAATTAGGATAATAAGGGAATTGATTGTAAAAGTAACTAAACAGGATGAAACAATTATAATGTGGAAGCAAGTAGCAGAAAATAAATCAAGAGAGAGTGAAACACTAATGACAACAGTACTCAGACTAAAAGAAGAGATAATGTTAGCAGAATTAAAAATAAACGAAATGAAGGAAGAGCAAGATAAACATGAGATATTGATTAGATGTACAGAATTGGTAGAGATGAGGAAGACTAAAAGTAATATAGAGAATAAAATGGAGATAAACAGCGAAGTGTAGACGAAAAAGTCAACAAAGATATGTATATAATTAAAAGTAGTATCGATGTATATGTAGAATTTAATGTATAAGTGGATAAAATAAAAGTAGCAAAACAAAAATAGGTATATATTTAGACTTTAATGTAAATATTACCAAGTATCAATAAATATGTAGTTTAAAAAAAAAAAAATAAATAAATAAATAAATAAATAAATAAATAAATAAAAATGACGAAGCAGTTTTAACCGGAAATAAAATGTTAAAAACATATAAAAAGTTGATAAGAAAAATCAATGTCGAGGACGACATTTTTGCGAAGACCGAGGAAGATACGCCCAACGATGAAGACAATGACAATCAACAATAAAACAACGTCGAAAAGGAAACAACGAAAAGAAAGGAAATGGCAAGGAAAAGAAAGCTAACGGGTGTAACAACATTATAAACAATAGAAACAACAAAAACGAAAACAAAAAGACGAAATATGGAAAACGCACTGTATGCCTACCGTAAATAGAAATAAATTCGAAAAATAATATTATAACGTTACCAATGATACCAACAACTTGGAGATTAACCTTAGCTCAACAGCGAGTAACAATCAATAAGAGAGAAAGAGAAAGTATACGAATAAATGTAGCAAATGGATATAACGAATATCAACGGTCAGACAATAATCAAATATGCATAGCAAGAATTGAACGAGATGAATAACCTATCGTAATATGGAAGCGACTATGTATGAGAGAAATGTCACAAAACAAAGTATTACAGTACCATTTCTGCGAACTCAAAAAGGTTCATCGAAATAAAACAAATAACCTAACTTCAAAAACAAAATATTCCGTATGTGACGAACAGGATGATGATGCAATAACAAGATAACTAATCGTAGAAAACAGAAAAACTCAACTCAACGACAAAAAGTGAAACAGACGAATCAACAAAATGGAAACGATCAAACAGGAAAATGAGCTGAGAAACAAAAGCGGTGTAATGAGGCGGTTCAGAAAGTCAGAACCTCTCCTAAATTATAACGAATATAGATAAAGGGAATATGAGTGTATATAATGTGTAAAATACATGTATAAAAGTATTATAAAGCGTTATGTATAGTATATAACCCTCCAAAAATTTTGTTAACTTTTAAAATTAGACGAGAAAGTGAATAATGAGTATAAAAATTAAGATAAATGAATCAAAACTATCAGGAAGGTCTAAACGTTCACGGAGATGTGGAAACGTCATAGAATTATGTTAACGAGTACAGTAAACCCAGTAAAATACAATGAACTGACAAAACAAATGATGCTGCAAAATACGAATAATTATTATATGTCGATCACTGAAGAACAACAGAGAAGAATTATTAGAATGGGAAGATAAATGAGAACGCTGAAACACAGAATCAGTGACAAAGAAACGAACTGCAAGGACGAAAACAACCGGTAGAAGTAGATCAGCAAGAGGAATGGACAGATTGTCTGCTGAATTAAGTAAAAGAAACACAAGAACCGGACTCCTCTAGTAGCGTGAAAGAAAATGACAAGAAATGTACTTGTGTAGAAAGATTAACTGTATAAATGTAGAAAGAAATTTAAAATCAAATGTATGAAAAATTCGATATATAAAAGTAAAAAGAATCAAACTACGTAAAAGAATAAATGAATAAAAGTAGAAAATACAAATAAAAATATGGTAGAAGATGAATTCAATAAAAGGCATGACGGAAATCAACGAAATTATCAAAATAACCAGGAAACAACCACAAATAAAACTAGAACCAAGATTTTGATGCGGATTATATACAGAGTTACTAAAAGAGCCAAGACAAACGGAATGCGGATAGAGATTGTGCACCGAGTGCATAATAAGCCGAACATTAAACTGTTCAAAGAGATGTCCTGACTATGGAGATACTAAAATAGAATCCCTTAAAGAAACTCAAGAAGACCGAGCAACCGCCAAAGAAATATTATCCATGAGAATAAAATGCCAAAACGAACCGTGCAAGTGAAAGGGAGAATCAAAGACACAAATGACCATATGGAAAAATTTAATTATAGAAGAAAACCATGTGAAAGATATCAAAAACCATTAACAAAAGGTGAGAAAAGTGTCTGCGAAGAATGGAGAATAAAATGTGAACACTTAAACATGACCGAAATGTGGAAACAAATACAACAAGAACATGTGAATATAGAGGAGGAAAAGGTCGGCTGAAAATTCACACAAATATGTCCAAGTCAATGTGGGTAATAGAAGAAGTAGAGCTAAAATAGCATTGGGAAAGATGCAGCCGAAAGAGGACAGAATGCCAAATGGTAAAAATGGGATGTAAAACTAAAACTTTGAAAGAAGAACTGTTACAATAGCCACCGAAGTTCCCAAAATGATGAAGTATGATGTGGAATTATATGAAAGGCAATGTGTTGTTAGTAAAAGTATCGGTGGAAAAGACGGGAGCAGGGAGATATCAGATTGAGTACGCCGAGAATGTAAATTGATTATAAATACATATATGTATATATCGTAAAAGTATGACCCATAAATATTATAAAATCTGTACTGCGTAAAATTAAAGCGATGAACACCGCAAAAGAAAAATAAACTGATTGTAGAAAATGAATACTGAACAAATGATAATTGAAGTGCGAGTTGATATTCCGACATTAATGGTGATGAAACTAATGAACAACAAGGTAAATAGAGCAATATTGATTTAAAAACGATGCGCCGAAAAAATAAATCGAATGGAAACTGAGATGGGAAGACATAAAGTGATGATGAAACAGTTGATAGAAAGAACCAAGAACATACACAACCATCAAACATTTAAACTTCACGATAGAACGAATTGCTAAAGTATACGAGAAAGACATGGCGGAAATGAAAGAAACGATAGAAGTAAAACCGAAAACGATGTCGGAGCAGCAAAGAAAAGGTAAATTTTACAACAAACGTCAACAGTACAAAAAGCGGAAACGGAAAACTATAAATGGCAAGCCGAGTGGTGAGAAAAGAAAACCAAAGAAAGGACGAACAAGTAAAACAGTTGAACAAAATAAAAGATTCATAAAGATAATAGAAAGAAATTAAAAGTGTAATAAGGTAAGTCAAGAAACAAACCGCGAAAAACGGCATTGGAAACGAAGTATATGAAAAGCGAAAATTGGATCAAAGTAGACGAATAGACGATGAGAATCGAGATACCTTGGCAAGTAGCGGAAGCTCACTACGAATATTGAGAGAAAACAAGCAAATAGAGAAGAGAGAGAACTCGAAGCTCAGTGAAGCAAGTGGGAAACGTACAAATAAGAGTGAAGAAGAACTGTGTAAACACAAAAAGATAAGCAATCGCACACATGAACTCAATGATCCCAAAGTAGGGACAAGTGGAAGAGCCATAGAAGGCTAAGGAAAACAACAAGAACCTGGAAGTGAGAAAATACCAAGAAAACGCAAGAAGAGCTGAAGGAATCGCCGCAAAAGTGACACCTCTAGATATGAAAATGTGGTGAACAACTCGAAGACCAAGGAAGATATTCAACAAGAGGCAAAAGCAATTAAAGAAAGCTGAAGAGGAGAGAAGAGATTCAATAAAATTGATCTAGCAATTCGAGAAATCAATATAACATGGCGCAAGGAACATTTAGAAAATATCAAGATTAAAGAACAAAATCAACTGTGAGTGGAAATAGAGCAGTCGCGGCCTCAGAACATGATTGAACCGTATAGGGTGGTAGGATATAAGGACATGTTGAGAAAAGAGAAAATCGAGAAAGTGAGAAAAGGCAAAATGCACAATGGGAAAATAAGAAGGAGGCAACTTGAGACGAAAGTGAGAAACTTGA
The DNA here is from genome assembly GCA_022537955.1 of Schmidtea mediterranea. Classification (NCBI taxonomy): domain Eukaryota; kingdom Metazoa; phylum Platyhelminthes; order Tricladida; family Dugesiidae; genus Schmidtea; species Schmidtea mediterranea. Next base: position 169,359,008 of record CM039680.1, read on the forward strand.
AAGTGATTCGAAAAGCTCAAGGCCCATGAAATCTACATGGGCCAAGAAAAGGAAGTAGAGGATCTCATAGAAGAAGTAAACAACATCTTAATGTGATGGAATAAATGCTTACCACACAAGATCGCGAAGAAAAATGACGAAAAAATATATATATATTATAACAGAAATATATAAAAACCAGAAAATGTATAAAACTCATAGAAAGATAAAATTCATAAAAAAACCAAAATCAAAACGATAATAAATAAAACAAAATCATGAAATAGTCAGATAAGAACCAACAACTCATAGAAGTAGATCCCGTGCGAGACCCGTATCAGCAAAATGTAAATACAAACTCATCAAAAGAAGTGAAAGAACGAATTTCCAATACCTATGGAATGTAAAATCGAGGAAATCAGCGAAACGGAAAATAACGAACAAGAGAGATGATAGAAAAGAGAGAAAATCAATGGGCACCAACCCGGAAAATAGACAGTATTAAGAACAGTGGTTCGTTAGAAAATTAATATAAAACGTAAAAGAGGAATGTCTCATTCTGAATAAACGAAAATGTAAAGAGGAAAGAATACTCAGACAACAAATGGAAGTTGAAAGTGGTAATTAAAAAACGACGAATTAGTAGCTAAATGGGCCAAGATATGTAATGATAGAACAGAAACTAATCGAATATCAAAGAAAGTATCAAGAAGAACAACAAAATTGAACCGAGCTATCAAGGACTCGAAAAATATGCAATAAGGCAAAAATAACAAGATGCAAAAATTAAATAAACAAGCACGAGTGTTACCAAGAAAAAAATAGAGAGTGAAATAATAATTGGAAGAAAAGGAAAAGTATATTATCCACGATACTTGAAATGAAAATCGATTAATGAGAGCGAGTTGATCTTGAGGAAATAACCCAACCCAAATAATCGAGACGAGACCAAACCAGAGTAAAATAAATGCGATAAAAGAAATGGACAAATGGTAACAAAAATGAAAAATCTGTAATAGAAGAAAAGGAACCTGCCGGTCAAAAATCACTTACTTCCTACTCTTCAACCTCGTGAACAAATCACTCGAACCTCAGAGAAATTCCAAGAAACCCTGCGATTCAAACAAAACAACAAGTCAGAACTCATCAACATTCAGAATATCTTCTCCGGAAATCCTTATGAAAAAACCCAACCACACCTATCGAAATGAACACCTATCTCTCGAAAACGCCCTCTCGCAAATATTCAAAACCGCCATCTCACCCAGCCCTGAAATCCGAAACCATAAATAAATTCGAACATACAACCCCTGTTTGGGAATCGTCTAAATCGTTGTCCGCACACCTTGCAATAACCGCAAAATCATCCAGACCGCGAAATCCTAATCGAAATCCATAATCGACATCGGAAAGAAGAAACAAAAACATCCAAACTATTATTTCGAAAAAACCCATCAACTTCACGAATCCGCAGTACCAAAATAACTCAATAATAATCGAATCAATTCCAATCGCAGTAAATCTCATCCAGATCGCGAAAATCTTACAAAGATTCCCAAATCAATCAACACCCAAGAGAAAAATCGAAACAATCAAACACTTCGCTCGGTAAAGCCTACCACCCAATCTCAAATCAAAAAATAACTCTGGCAAACAATCAATCAACTCCAGCTCATCGAATCTCAACCTAAACCAATCAACCAAGACAACGTTCCAGACCCAAGTCACAGACACTAAGCACAACGCGATTCGACTGGTTCTAACGAACTTCATCTTGTGTGTATAAATAAAAACACATAACATATGAATTTATGTAAAACATCCATCACCGTTAAGTGATGTCTGCTTATAACTGTAAATTGACATTTTCCATCTGTATAACCTTTTCCCTGTGTTGTATAAAAGTAATTAATGAATGAAGAATGTGTTGATAAGAAATTGCGGCGGCAATTAAACGGCCCGGAGTGGTTTTGGCTCAGAGCCAAATTAACAAAAATTACAAAAACCATTAAATCAAAAAAGGTGAAATTGGTATAAGTAGAACAAAATGATTAATGTAGTTTTGAAATTGTCAATATGGCTGCCGTAACATAAGCACTCACCGCAAGAAAAACCAAAAAAAAAAACATATAATAGAACAATTAAAAATATAACAAATTAAATAAATAAATAATTAATTAAATTCGAAAAATGCCTACCCAGATGCAAAAAGAACTAACAAAAAATAAAATAATACTGCCAAAAACCTTGCAAAAATAAGTTTAGAAAAAACACAAGGCAAAGAGGCGACCAGAACAAAATATTGGGGTTTAAAATAATATTTAAGAAAATATAATAATAAAATAAAATCCAACAATAAAAATTAATATATCAAAAAGAATAAAGAAAAATAATAAAAAATTAACAAAATATTTGAAATTAATAAATAATTAAAAACCCTAAAAATCGTCGAAAAAATCGCCCATTGGTCGCACACACAGCACAAAAAACTATATATATCGGCAGTCATTTTCAATAATTTCAGACAAAAATTTTAGACGTCTTAGACATTTTCAGTCAGGTGACTACTAGAAAATTTTTAGACCATGTTTAGACTAGCGGAATCATTCTTAGACCAATTTTGTATCAATATGCCATTTTCAAAATCTGGGTGCATGACGTGATTGTAAGTATTGTTTTCTTTGTATAAAAAATTTCGAAAGTCTGTACTTTATTTTGTCGGGATGGTCGTGAATCTTTGGTGCACTAACAAAGTCCCCTAAAACTATTACTATAAGTATGTCAATAGATGGTCATGGTACGGGATCTCGGCTAACTAGTGGTGAAAACCCTAGTTGGGCTCGCGGCGTCTATGCATCGTGACCTCGCTTCGGTCAAGTCCGTCATGGTTCGTGATAATGCACAGGACCGGCTACGCCAGGGCGCCTGTATACCGGGGCGGCTTTCTGAAATAGGTGGCCGGAACGAGTCCGAAATAAAATTCGGGAAGTGCACTTTTAGTTAAGCGGAAATATAAAGTTTTGTAGGGAAAATTTAAAACATCGTCAGTAAATTAATGAAAATCGAGTAAGAAAGGATAAGGAAGTGTATGAATGTAAAATTGAAAAGTAAATTTTTTTC